>JAQHUG010000170.1:1939823-1999431 GCA_028555095.1 Dicrostonyx torquatus | reverse complement strand
AAAAGAAGTTATGGGTCCCACTCGCATGCTGTAGATTCTTACCAGGTGTGGGCACCAGGGGTGGGGACTGCAGTAACCATTTTAGCACTCTACCCCATGGAGGGGCCATTTCAAGACAGAACAAAACAGTTTCTAAAGAGCTATCCCGGATCCCTTTTCATTATTTCACTCACTTTCTTATGCGAGCGACATTGCTTTTTTCCCCCCTTCTGAATATTTTATCATTGCTTGTGACATTTAAAACTTAGAGAAAGCTGTTACTGCTACATTCCCAGCACTGAACCGGTGAGGCTCAGGTCTCACCTTGTCTGGTGATCATCCTTGTCCAGACACTAACTCTAGGGGTGCCTTGGCTGAATGAGTCACACCAGAGGGCTTTCTGGACCCTTCAGTGAGTTTGGAGAGAAAAAAAAAAAACTGTCCTGGCATAGTAGCTAACACCTGTTCCCAGCATTTGGAAGGCTGAGACAGGAGGATTGACATGAACTGTAGGCCTGCCTGGGATACATGGTTAATATAGGTCAGCCTGAAGTACAGCATGAGATCCTATCTCAAAATAATAGAATAATTTAGAAAAAAACATCTCCAAGAGAGATAGGAGTGTGTGTGCATGACTGGCCTACTGTGTGCTTCTGTGTAGGAATCCATACGGATGAGATGGGAGAGCTGACTGGCCTACTGTGTGCTTCTGTGTAGGATAGGAATCCATACGGATGAGATGGGAGAGCTGGCTGGCCTACTGTGTGCTTCTGTGTAGGAATCCATACTCATGAGTTGAACTAGAGAAAAACGCCGTGAGAGGCTGCAGTGTGGTTGTGGGCCTGGTGACTCAATTCCCTCCTTCTGCCATGTGGGTGCTGGGCACTGAACTAGGTCACCAGGCTGGGTAGTAAGCCCCTTTATCCACTGGGCCATCTTGCTAGCCCAACCTATTTGGGTTTGAAACCCAGCCACCTCCATTCCCTCTCAAGTATCTTTACTAATATTTTTTTCTTTTTTTCTTGAAACAAGGTCTCAAAAAGAAGAGATAGGATATCACTCTGTAGCTTAAGCTGGCCTGGAATTCAGCATCCTTCAGCTTGTCTCCCAAGTGCTGGTATTAGTTACACGGCATATGTCTTAATACACGGCTCAGTTCTGTCGAAAGGAGTAGATAGGAATAATACTGGTGTCTGCCTATAAGATTACTGTGATAAAGGAGAACAATATGCAAAACTATGCTCAGTACCTAGGATATAGAAAATCCTTCATATATGTCAGATGCCTTTTTGCTTTTTTGGTCCTCATTTGAGGCCTCAAACCCAGGGCCTCACACATGCCAAGAATTTGCTCTACACTGAGCTATGCCATCAATCCCTGTTAATTTTGTGGTTCTGGATTCATACCATTGAGCTGCCAGATGGTATTGAATTGGACATGAATTTCTGAAAGACTTGTCTGTGACTCTCCCTATCACTGTCAAGGACAGTCTCACCATGGTTGTGACAGGGCCTTAAAAGAGCAGAGAAAAAGGTTTACAACTTTGGTTACATTATTTGAGAAGCAAACATAAGGAAGACATCAGTATCCAGCCAGAGTTGTTTAAAGACTCTGGGATGTTTTCTGTATTGGGGATGGAACCTAGGGCCTTGGTAAGCAAGCATGCTACCATGAAACTGCACCCTGGAACTCAATAAGGCTATTGAAACACAGCTTAGATTTTTATAGTTTATTTGTATTTTATATACATTGGTGTCTTGCCTGTATGTATGTTTGTCTGTGTGAGGGTATCAGATCCCCTGGAACTGGAGTTACAGACAGTTGTAAGCTGCCATGTGGGTGTTGGGAATTGAACCTGGGTCCTCTAGAAAAGCAGCCAGTACTCTTAACCGCAAGCCATCTCTTCAACCCCCCAAAAGGCTATTGAAATAAACTTTGAGATGGTAATATATTTTGACAGTTAAGGATTTATATTATCTGAAATTCTGGAAAAATATAAGCTATAAAATTTGCATATAACCAACTCGTTTTCCTCAAAACATTTGATGTTCTTGCATGTAATTTTGTCTATGAGCAAATGTAACTTAATTCTGCCTTTTTTTTTTAATGGAGTGCTTCATGAATCTGCATGATATCCTTGCATAGGGGCCATACTAATCCCTGTATTGCTCCAATTTTAGTGTATATGCTGCCGAAGCGACCACATTAATTCTGACTTTTTAACAACAAAGATTTGTCAAGAAAGGATTTGTAGAAATACTCAGTCCCCCAGGAGATCCACCTGCTGTAGCAGCTGTGATCATGGGCAAAACAGCAGATGTAGCAGAAGAATGCGGCATGCAGGGCTGGAGGTGGCTCTGCAGTTAAGAGCACTGGACCCAGATTTCATTCCCAGCCTTGGGCATTGCAAGGGCCTTATGAAGGTTGGCCTCAAGTTCTCCATGTAACTTAATATTAAATTCTAAATTCTCCTGCCTTCAGCTCCCAAGTCCTAGGTTTACAGTTGGTTTTGTGGAGCCCAGGCTGACCTCACACTGGCTAAATAAGTGAGGCTGGCTTTAAACTCACATGTAAGGTGCTGGCAGAAGTGTGCCACATGCCCAGCTGTTTTTATTATTTTTGTCTATGTGGGGAAGTCCTGTGCCTGTGGAGGCTAGAGGCATTGTATTCCCCTGGAGTTGGAGAGCCAGGGACCGGTGAGCTGATTGGCATGGGTGCTGGGTACTGAATTTAGATTTTCTGGAAGAACAGTACTGGCTCTTAACCACAGAGCCATCTTCCCAGTTCCCCTGACAGGTTCCAGACTTAAAGGTTTTAGCAATTTAACCCTTAACTGGGCTTGAGGCACACACCTTTAATCTCTGCACTAGGGAGATAGATTATGTCTCAGGGAGGAAAAAAAAGTAACAAAGAAATGAAAGAAGGAAGGCAGGCAAGCAGACTTAACTCTGAAGCTGGGCCAGGCAGTGTTGTTCTGGTTCTGTTCCTTGACAAGGATAATAAACATTCAAGTTTCCCGTTACTGTTTATGGATTTACCCATGTTGAACATAACTGTTAAAACACCTAACAGGAGATGGCCAGCATCATCACTAGACTAGGGTTTGGGGTTGAAATACTGCTTTTGACTTCCTATTTGGCAAGAAAATTCCAAATTTGGTTCTTCTTGCCAGACTCACTCTTGAGCATTAGGCTTGCTCACCGAGTCTGTTTCCATTGTTCTTGCAAAGTCACAGCGGAATGCTCAAGATCTCTGGGCCTGTTGGATACCTGTGCTTCAGAAGAAACTGCAATGGCTTTAGGTTTACACCTACATTATTCCTAAGACAAAATACCCAGCACCTATGGAGCTGGCGAGTGCAGCTGCCCCGGCCTTTGGATCTCCTAGAGCAGCTTGCCTTCACCCAGTCCCAGTGGTAGGTAGGCACCTTCACATCCTGTCTACCTGATGGGCTTGCAGGAAGTTATTTGGAGTTTCATGAGGAACCAGCATGATTGCAAACTCCCTATGTAGCTGAGGATGGCCCTGAAATTCTACTAGTCCTCTTGCCTTTTCCTTCAGAAAGCGGGTATGAACCAGAATGTCTGGTTTCTGCAGCGCTGGGGACTGAACCCAGGGCCTGTGCACTCTACCAAGCAAACATCAACCCCAGACCATCTCCTTCGGATTTGCATGACCTAACCTAATCCCAAAGGCCACGACCACATCATCCATCCCCAGCACTCACTGGTGAAGTTGCTTTAGTCTCAAAGACGGAAGGGGCAAAGCGCCAAAGTGTCTTGGTAGAATATCAATGCTTGACTGTGACTGAGGAGATAGATGCTGGGCAGGGGTGGTTGGGGTTACCCACTGAGCAGAGTTCCTGGGGTTCAGGTCAACTTCTCACTGTGACAACCAAGTCAGGCACGGACTAAGTTGCTCCTGACATGATCCCATCAGTTTACCTCAGATATCTGAATGTAGGACCTCATGTGTTCTGACAAGTCAGGGAGAGGGGGATCATGGCTCTCAGAGGTCTTAGTGTAGGACGCCACCTCTACTTGTGCCTTGATACCTGGTTGTTCGCTGGAATAAGAGGCTGCCATAGTCCTTGAGGTTCCTTGGGAATTCCAAAACCCAAGAATTGTGGGAAGTAACTAGGATTCTTTTTCTCTGGATGACAATGGCATTGAAGTTTATGATAATGACAGCGAAAGGAGCAACAGGAGTTGGGGAGACAGCTCATTCATAAAGTGCAGGTGACATAGTCACGGACATCTGGGTTTCATCCTCGGTACCACATAAAAGCCAAACGTAATGGCATGTGCATCTACTCCCAGTGCCAGGGAAGCATACACACATGGACTCTCTGGACTAGCTGGCCAGGCAGTGAGCCCCAGGTTCCAGTGAAGGCCCCGCCTCAAAAAACAGAACAAAACAAAATCAAAACCAAACTAAAAAAACAGACCAAGGTGAGAGTCCTGAGGAATGACACCTATGGATGACTTTTGGCCACCACTTACACACACCCCCTGAAGGGCAGCAAATGGCTGGAAGAAACATGTTGCTTGAGGGCCTACTCCTGAATGGGGGCTGGTACTGTCAGTGTTTACTACTCCTGGTACTCAGAGCTTTGTTAATTAAGTCAACCTCTTTTGAGCAACCAGGTCTTCCCAGGCAGTAGAACCTGAGGGGTAGTCCAGTGGCACTGCATCAGGACAGCGGCATGGCACAGAAACTACTCCTGGAGAGTTACCTGGAGAAATACGGTATCCTTTTTGCTTTCTGGATCTTGTGCCAGACCCTAGTCAGTAAAGCACAGGATTGGGCAAAGCAAGTAACTCATTTGTGGCTTGGTTAGGTCAAAGTGGCTTCTGGCTGGTCAGCTAAAGACCCAGAAAGTTAGGAACAAACAAACTTATTCTCCGAAAAAGTCATACAACAAATGCCTTTGGTTTTACAAGCAGTTTAGGCTCTGCTGTGACGGCTTACTCCTGTCACTAGGACACCACACGGCAGTCAGTGAACAGGCCAGACTGGGCTCCAATAAAACTTTACTTAGAAAAGCAGCAACCATTTGGTTCGCAGTCCTCCATGAGATGCAGAAGATAGCTTGGCTGCTACAGGGGATGTAGTCCAGTTTGATCCTTTGTGTGACAGGAACTTCCCAGAGTCTGATGCTGTCCTGAGTTTGTATGTAGTGTCGGAACAGCTTCCGGTCAGGTGGTGAGCGCAGAACCTGGGGTGAATGGGGGCTGCTCTAGGAAAGGCTCAGCCATTTGCCATAGGATGCACAGGGCTCTTTGGCAAGCACTGTCCTTACTCTGGGCCCCCAGGAGCCTCTGTGCTCAGTTCTTGACCACCTGCCCTTCTCTGGTGATGGCCCAGTTGTAGTTCTTCGGGAAGTCCAGCGCTTCTTCTATCCGTGCCTCCAGGTTCTCCCGGGTGATGAAGTGTTTTGCCTCTTCCTATGGGAAGGGAAAGGTTAGCTAAATGGGAACTCCACCAGAGCAGGCACTCTGCAGAGTTTACAGTATCTAGCCCTTGAAGGCGGAGGTTCCAAGTACCCTTAAAGAAGGGTGTCTCAGAGTGCCGGGACTTTCTGAGCGTCCCATCATTCTCTCAGCGGAATAGTACTAGGTGACCTCGGCCACCATATGCCTGTTTCTTGGCCAAGAACCCATTTTGACAACCTGCTGAGAGGGAGTGGACTCTCTCAAGCTCATCACTCCCTCTTACACGGAAAAATGCTTCACTGTCTCAGTTATGGGTTTCCCTGATGTGACTAACCCCTGTGAGAGCAAACACTCCCTCCTTGTGCAGAGCGAGAAGACTCACGGCGCTGAGTTCCCTGGAGTCCCCAATGCCCACGCTCCCACGACCTTGGCCCACCTGCAGTTGGAGCACTTCTTGCTCTTTCAGTTGCACCCAAGCCTGTTTTTCCCGGGCCTGCTGGGCCTGGTCCTCGGCCTGTTGCAGCTCCTGGTCCCGTGCTTCCAGCTGCAACCTAGCTATCCTGAAAAGGGTGAGAGGCCGAGGGTGAGGGGGCCCGCGGCTGAGCCTGGCCCCGAGCCTGCCCACCCAGCCCTTCACCCCCGCACCTTAGCTGCTGCAGCCGCCGGTTCTCCTCCTGGTTCCAGGCCATGAGCGCCCGGTGCTCGGCGGCGGCCTCCTGCACCTTGCGCTCAGCCAGGACCCCGGACCGGGCCTCGTACGCTTTCCTGCGCACTTCCGACACGAACTCTTGCCTGGGTGGGGACGGGCTTCAAGTCGGCACCCATCCTCCCTCCCCAAGACTTCCCAGGGGGGTGCCGATGGCCGCCTGCCCTTTCCACACACCTGAGCGCGCTCACGGTCTGCCGGTACTGCCGATAGCGCTCGGTCAACACGAAGAATTCCGCGGGGTCCACTGCGGGCGGCATCTTCACGCGCCCGACCTTGGACTTGGCGGGCGGGTCGTGGCGAGTTTTGCGACCGCGCGCGGGCAGGACCAGCACGGTCGAGGGCTGGCACTGGGGCCGCGGGGCCAGGCGCTTAAGGGCGCGCAACATGACAGCTGCTGCCTGCCGCACGCCCGGCCCGGAAGTGGCCGCGGGGCACCACGGGAGTCGCGGTCTTGCGGCCCCGCCCCCCCGGGGCGGAGCTTTTGTTGTCTGGCCTATCGCCTCCTCGGAGTCTCGGGACGACTGGGGGGGGGGGGGCGGAGAACCTTGACGGACACCGCTGGACAGCAGCGTCGCCCGCGTGTTACCCATACATCGTCGGACGACCAGTCTACTGGTTCCCAAGCTTGGACACCGCCCCCAAGCGTTTGGCTCTGCGACTGGCAGGCGGGCGGCCTGCTTACCCTTTCAGGCCGGACGCACGAAATTCTAAGCTTATAGACACTTAAGTTAGGCTTACACGACCTTTTAGTAAGCGCTATTTGTAAACTTCAGGTTTACAAACTACAAACCATTCCCTTGCACTTCACTGCCCTGTTGTGGTCTTGGGCAGCTCTGCGGCTGCCACAGTTCTCAGGACCAGTGACTGTTCTCCTGACCCTATGGTGGTGACCCTTTTGTCTTTTACAGCCTGACCCAGGACCTGCCCACTTGAGAAATGCTGGCTTGTTGTCAAGAAACCTGAGGGACTCAGCTGCGACTCTTATTTATGAAGCTTTTTAATACTCTTTCCTCTTCAACTGAATAAACAGTTGATCGGTATTGCAGGAGACACTCCCCCCATCCCCACCCCCGTACAGCAGAGACTTCTTCCCTTACTGGGTTAGGCACAAACCACACCCAACCAAACACTTGTTTTCACAGAGTGATCTTTATTAGGCCGGGAAGAAAAGTTAAAGTGCCTGAGTCAGAAAACAACAACAAATGACCTTGCAGGTGTAATTTTTAAGAGCAGAGAAAGGGGAGGTCTGTGTTAGAATTGATGGTGTATTTTGATTGGGAATGTTAATTATGTGAACCAAAGAAGGCTTTTGATTGCTGGACTCTGGTACTCATCCTTGGGAATGAATCTGGCATAAGAAAGTGTCCTAGTAAGGGAATAGACCTTGATGGCTTAGCTTTAGGGATGTAATCTAATGGTTTTTTAGCTAGGTGGAGGTAATGGGGGAGGGGGAAGGACAAGGCCAGCCAAAACCACATGCTCCAGTGGGCTAGAGTCAGTCCCTTCAAGTACCGTCAACACCAAATTCTGCAGAGAATAGCAGGACATGGTCCTGTCTGTCCACAGCACTTGGGAGGCGATGAGTGGCCTGGGTGGCTTTAGTAGCTGACATTTTCTCAGAACAAAGGCTGCCTACATCCCACTCTCAACTTCCAGGCCCAGTTCTGGTGGAGGAGTCCCAGATAGCACTCTCTTCTCTCAGGCTTGGGGACCTATTGCCCATTTGATACTAGAGGGTATTCTGGAGTCCTGGGGTTGAGTTGGAGTCTTGCTTTCCTTCAGGGTGCCGGCCATGAGATCACTGCTGAGCCTTGAGGGTCCAGGATGGATGGTCAGTGGAAGCAAGGGTACTACTGCCTCTCTAGCCTGGAGCTGGCCACTGCAGGACTGCTCTTAAGGCCAGGAGTCTGGCATTCCCACACATAGCCTCTCCTTCCCGTTTTTGAGAGAAGTCTCACTATGTACTCTGGTAGCTTGGAACTCACAATGTAGATCAGGCTCACAGAGGTCCACCTGCCACTGCTTCCCAAGTGCTGGGATCAAAGGCATGTGTGTACCACATCTTTTTCAGGGTTACCCTAGTCAACTGGCACCTCAGACAATTTCAGAGTCTGAGCCAAGAAAGTATTCCTGGGTGTGAGACATTTCCTAGAGGTCCCCTAACCTTATTAGCTCTGAAGTCCTCAGCTGGCCAGGCCAACCCATACTTTTCTTGGGAGGGTTTACTAAGTGCAAGTGCAGAGAACAGAAATTTTAGGCCTAAAATGAATGAACAGTGTGCAGACATTTTGATTGGCTGCAGCTAGAAGACAAGGGGGCAGGCTCTCTGCTCCCTGTCCCAGTGGCCTGTGGTGATGTGGATTGGTGTGCAGTGGTGACAGAAGTATTTCCATCTGCTGACCCTCCCATGAGAAGGCGGCAAGAACAGGAATAGAATTGTTGAGGAAAGAAGTTGGAAAAGGAGACTTTTCTGGGTAGTTCATGGGAGAGGGACATGATATATGTACTTGGGATGAGCGAAGTAAGGATGAGGTGTCGCTGGGTTGCTGCAGGACCCTATTCAGACAGTTCTAGGATTTAATGACCAGGAGCACCATTTCCTCTGGTGCCAAATCCAGTGATGTCTTAAAAACAAACAAAAAAACCTAAACAGGATCCTATTTGATGGCCTTATATTTGCAACTTAGCCCAAGCTGGTCTTGAACTTGTAGCAATACTCCTGTATCTGTCTCCTGAGTGCTAGGTTTGCGTGCCACCAAGCGATGGTGCAGTGACATCTTGAAAGAGGAGGTGCACGCTGCTACTAAAACCCTCTCACAACATCCACTTCCACGAACATATATGAAGCTGCTGCTGGATTTTAAGGTCATCAGAAGGTCATCAGACAAATGCTTGCCCACCTTAGATCTTCCCAAGTGTGATGGTCTGGAAGGCCCTCAAAGGGAGGGCACTATTAGAAGGTGTGCCTTTGGTGGAGGAAGTGTGCCACTGTGGAGGCGTACTTTGAGGTCTCATACATGCTCAAGCCACACCCAGTGTCTCAGTTGTCTCAGTCTACTTCCTGTTGCCTGTGCGAGATGTAGACCTCTTGGCTCCCTCTCCAGCACCATGTCTGCCTGCACACCGCATGTCTTGCCATGATGATAATGGACTGAAGCTCTGAACTGTAAGCAAGCCACCACAATTAAATGCTGTGCTTTATGAGAGATGTCATAGTCATGACGTCTTGTCACAGCAATAGACAGAAGGGATCTGAGGCTGAAACAAAAATCACAATGGTACTCGAGAGATGGCTCTGCAGTGAGATTAAATATTCCCAGCATCCACATCAGACAGCTCAAATTCCTGTAACTTCATTTCCCAGGGACACAATACTCTCTTCTGGCATCTGAGGGAAACTCACATGTATGTGTGCATACAACACATTAAAAAAATTAAAATGGCAAACCTGCAAGATGGGTAAAGGTACTTGCTGTCAAGTTTGAGGGCATGAGTTCAATCCCTGGAAGCCATAATGTGGAAGGAAAGAACCAACTCCTGCAAATTATTCTCTGATCTCCATACATTCATTCTATGGCACGCACGCACACACACACACACACACACACACACACACACACACACACACACACACACACACACACAGACACATACACTAAAAAATATTCAAAAACTCAAAGTGGCTACAAGGTGGCCAAAAGGGATGCAGAGACCTTTCTCTGAACTTCTCAACTCTACTAACAGAGATAAGTTACCATATAGACATGCTGGGAACAAATCCACAAGGAATTTTTTTGGGAATCTTTTCCTTTTCTTAATAGGGGCTGGTATTGCACCTCTGAGTCTCTTTGTTCCATCTCTTGTATATGGTGGTGTTACCACCATGACCAGTTCATGCAGTGCAGGGAGTTAAATGCAGGACTTTGCACACACTAAGCAGGCATCTTGTCAACCGAGCAGCATCTCCAACCCAATGCTTTGGATTGTAACAATACCTCCTAAGGTTTGAGAAACACCAAAGTGACAGTCTTGTCCTTTGACCTGGACATTGCAGTAAATTTAAAGAACTTATGCCCTGATTTGTGCAGATCATGCCCCATTTTTCAAAAATGTGCTTGCTTTCCTCCTTAATGTCACTTGCCTTCAATGGCAGGTGACCTGGGGAGCAGTGGTGGCAAAGTGGAGTCAATGAAGTAAGGTCTAAACGGTAGGGCTCTGGGCAGAGCTGGAGGTTGGTTGCACCCTTCCTTTTGAGGAAATGCTCACTTCCATTCCGGCCCCTCGCCCGACCCAGCTGTAGCTGATTGGCCAGAGTGTCATGGATGAATTGGTCACTCTTGCTCTTTCCACACGGTTGTGCTATGTGAGACACATTTTCCTTTGGACATACAGGAGTCCCTAGTGGGGTTTAAGCCCTGGTTAAAAAAGTAAAGGAAAAGCTGAGGCTAAATCTATGAAAGGGGAGCAAAGAGGTGAGGTCATTCCTACTGGAAGACATCTATTAACAAGCGGTATGTTTAATATTTGCTCAGCTGCACAATCCAGAACACTCTAGTATGCCCTGGGCAAGACTAGCCTGGGCAAGACAAGAGCAGCCTTCCCTCTTGGTATATGGGACAGCTGCTACCGAAGATGATTTAGTCACTACGGGCTTGCTGACAAAACAGCCATTCTCCTCCACACCATCTCTCTCTCCTTGGTCACACCAAGGCTCTAAGGTACTCGGAGACCTTTTAAAGCTCCAGCTCCTAGAGGGACAGAATGACTCAAGGACTTACACTCACTGTAGAGCTGGTCTGCGGTCCCATCTTAGCTCTCCAAGTATTCTAGGTTTCCTTCCATACATCTTCCTCTTGAAATTTTTTTTGATTGTTTTGATTTTTTGAGACAAGGGTCTTCTCTACAACAGCCCTAGCCCTGGTCGTCCTGGAACTTGCACTGCAGACCAGGCTGGCCTCTAACTCATAGAAATCTATCTGCCTCTGCCTCCCGAGTGCTGGGATTAAAGGTGTGCAGTGCATCACCACGCCTGGCTAAATGTTTTTTTTTTTTAATTTACTATTTTTTTTTCCAAGACAAGGTCTCACTCTGTAGCTCTGGCTGCCCTTGAACCCAGATATCCACCTGCCTCTGCCTCCAAGTGCTGGGTTTAAAGGCACTTTACCACTATGTCCAGTCTAATTTTTTTTTTTTTTGAGACAGGGTTTCTCTGTAGCTTTGGAGCCTGTCCTGGAACTAGCTCGTGTAGACCAGGCTGGCCTAGAACTCACAGAGATCCACCGCCTCTACCTCCTGAGTGCTGGGATTAAAGGCATGAGCCACCACCGCCCGGCCATCTAAATATTTTTTTGGCTTATTTATGTGTATAAATATTTTGCCTACATGTATGTATGTGCATCATTTGCTTGACCGTGCCCAAGGAAATCAGAAGGTATTGGATCCCCTGGAACTAGATGGTTCTGAGCCATCATGTGGGTACTGGGAACAGATCCCAGGTTCTTTGCCAGAGCAAGAAGTGTTCAAAATCACTAAGCTGTCTCTCTATTCCACACGTCCTCTTTTATATCAATATTATAAATATGTAGTACACAAGTAGGTTTCCTTTTCATAACCCTGTCTGGATTTGAAGACCCCTGACGGCTTCAATAGACCTTCCTTTCTTTCCTTTTTTTTTAGCCTTGACTGTCCTGGAACTCTACAGAGACCATGCTGGCCTTGAACTCAGAGATCTGTGTGCCACCACTACCAGGCTCTGGCCTTTCTTTTCTACTCACTTAAATTCTCAGCACCCCTTGGGTTTAGTTAAGGTCCCCCCTTCCCACCAAGCAGCCTAAAAGCATTTGCTTCTGAATGTGCCACTGTGAAACATACTAGGGCACCTGCTGAAGCCTCTGAGGAGTGGAGGGCATGCCCACCTCTCCATCTGGGCCCTCTATGACTGCAGGAACACCTACTGTGCTGAGAACCTGCTTGTGATGCTGGGAGGTGTGGGGAAAAAAATCTGCCACCCTTGCCAGCTCAAGTGAAGGCTAGATTTCCAAAATATCCCCAGGCAGCTACACGCCTGGGTTGTAGCCAGTGAGAAGAGAAAGTGTAACTTGTGGCTCTCTTTGTAAAAATGAAGCTGCTTGCTTTCTGAGCTCCTTCCTATTCCACACTGATAGCAGTGCCGACCTCTCATCATGGCGATGACAATTACATCCTCAAGATATTGGCATCAGAAAATGGAGGAACTGGCAGGGCATGGTGACGCATGCCTTTAATTACAGCTTGGGAGGCAGAGGCAGGTAGATCTCTGTGAGGTCAAAGCCAGCCTGGTCTACAGAGCGAGTTTCAGGTCTGTCCAGGCTACACAGTTGAGACCCTGTCTCAAAAAACAAAACAAAGAGAAAACAGAAAGATAGATGTAGTGGCAAGGTCTTACTTCCAAAACAGCCCTGGACAGCCATAGGCCTAGGTTCTAGCAATGTCTATAACCCCAGTCCAGTTCTCCTATCAAAAACAAACAACAACAACAAAAACCCCAAAAACCAAACAAACAAAAAAAATGAAAATGGCCCTCAAAGGCTCATATGTTCAAATATTTGGTCCTTAGCTGGTAGAACTGTTTGGAAAGGATTAGCAGGGGTAGCCTTGTTGGAGGAGGTGTGTCAATGGGGCTGGGCTTTGAAGTTTCAAGATGTGGGCTCTCAAATACTGCTTCAGCACTGTTCCCACCTGCCTGCTGCCGTGCTCCCCGACGACAGTCATAGACTCACCCCTGGAACTGTGAGGCAAAAACTGAATACTTTCTTCTGTAAGTTGCCTTAGTCATGGTGCCTTGCCACAGCAAGGAAGGTAGGACTAATCTGCTCTGCTCAACAGCAAGCTGAAAGGAGACCCACCTCCTGAACAATAGTGTGTTGTGGCATGTGTGCCCACACCTACACACAGAAGTAAATACATCTCTAGAAAACAACTGAAGACGTATTCTGGAGAGAAACTCTAGAGAGGCCAGATTGGCCTCAGTTCAAGTTCGTACCAGCTTCTCTGCTCCTGGTGTTTCCCTTAGAGAAACTCAGTGAAAACCTAGTGTCCGTCCTGGGGAGCAAAGCTGGGTTGATGGCTGGGATGACTACACTTGACAAAACAACAGACCAGGGAACTGAAAGACAGGGTTGTTCCTAGCCCCAGGAGAGCCCCAGTCTTGCCCTGCCCAAGACAAAGGGACCAGCATTTCCTCAGGGAATCAAAAGCTTTTATTACCTAGTGTGGTGCCAGAGATACTGCTCTGGTCTCACTATGCCCCATGCTGGGGGTGGCTGTCCTGGGATGTAGGTGGTGGGAGACGAGGGTGGACTGAAGGGGACAGATATTTACAGTACAGGGAGAGAATGAGGTCTGCATGGGGACAGTGAGACAACCATTTCCTCAAGAGCTCTGAGAACTTTGTGCTTTGTTTTAGTTGGCACCGAGCTACCTGGAATGAGTTTTATGTTTATCTTCTTTAGGAAAAGATGTTTAAAGCAAAAAATAATCCAGCCCAATTTCCAGGCTGAGGATTTCATGATATCAATCCAAATATCACACTATTTAATTCCCCAATAAAACACTGGAAAAAAGACTATCAGTGCTAACACATTTACATACAAAATCTCCACCTAATAGGTAATAGAAGCCTATGTGCCATTTCTAAAACAGTTATAAGATATATACAATTTGGGTATATTAACAAAACAGAATATTACAAAATATTAAAGGCAATTCTCCTGTCTGTGGGCCGTTGTCACCTGTTACTTGAAGTTGGCATAGTCTGAGAAGGCATCGATGTACTCTTGCACCACCTTGTAGCAGAATTCATACTGTTCCTGAAGAACAAGCAGAGACAGGGAGGAAAACTGATCACCAAAGGGACTGCTGAAGCTCAGTCCCCAAAGGAAATCTCACTATGCATCCTTGGCTGGCTTGGAACTCCTTGTATAGACCAGGCTGGCCCAGAATTCACAGAGATCCACTTGCTTCTGCTCCTGAGTGCTGGGAACAAAGGTGTGCAACACTACCATGGCCTAACAGACTCAGTTTTTGAAATGGAAACCTGAGAGAACAAAGAATGTTTGTGGACTACAGTGGATCTACAGACAGCTGAGCAGACATGTGAGGACAGTTCTAGGTCCTTCAGTCAGATGGAAGCATGTGAGGCTGAACACACAGCATCTCAGGCGGCCTTCAACTCGCTCAGGAGGCTGTCAGGCTGAAATGAATCCTAACTCTGAAAGCTTCCTCTCCTCTTAGATCTCCTAAAACTCATGTTTCCCCTCAAACCTTTCTAGCCCCACAAGATTCAGAAAAACCTTTGCGGATACACAGACTGTCAAGAGTAAGACCTCTGAACAGGAGGGGCCAAGTGAAACAGGCAGGCACTCATGCTCACTCCTTCCCACCAGAACCCAAAGCAGAGTACAAAGCCTGGGGGTTACTCAGGCATTCCTTTGCACATGTCCATGTGGGTATTCGGGTGTGGTTGTGCACCCATAAGCCTGAGCATCAAGTAGGGCATTTTCCTCAACTGCTCTCACCTACTCCCTTGAGAAAAGGTCTGAACTAGAAGATGACTGTTTCAGCTTGGCTGGCTGCTCAGTGAGCTTTTGGGATCTTCCTGTGTCTGGTGTCAGTGCTGAGGTTACAGATACAGAGAGCCATGCCCAGCCTTTTAGGTAGGTGCTAGGGATGTGAACTCTGGTTTACAGGCTTGGAGAACAAGTGCTGCTACCCACTGAACTATCTCCCCAGTTTCCAGGCACTGCCTTCTAACCTCTATTTCTTCTGGGTAACAAGCTGTGCTCCCACTCTGACTCTGCTTCCCAAGGCACTTCCTGTCTTCTGACTATGGGGCTTGCTCTGAAGGCTCGCTCCTGACAGGGAAGAGCTGTGGTTAATGTAGTCACACAAAGACATGCAGCATACCAGTGTCTGGACCATGTGTGGCCTCTGTAGCCGCAGGCTCTTGACAGTTTGGAAGACATCCAAAATTCCTTCAGCTTTCACACGCTCCAGGACTGTGCTCAAAGCACAAAAGGTCCCTGTCCGTCCTGCCCCGGCGCTGAAACAGAGCAGACACACTTACCACACCTGCTGTCTGTAGCTGTCTATCCCGAGGGGCAAGTATAGTGAGGAGCAGATGCAGGCAGAGGCTGGTTCTGGGAAGATGAGTCATCCATGGAGCTGCCAGGGGAAGGTGTTAAGGGAACAGGAGACCCAAGTTCACCTCTGCCCTCTTAGCCTGGAGTTTTGTGGGAGCAAAGCTCTGGAGAGGTGATTGATGGATTCCTGCTGCCATTCCTGTGTGCACTAAGGGTGTGCTTGTGGGGCTGTGGTGACAACTTTCACATACCCTGCCAGCTTGACTGCTTGCTGTCTACCTTCACTGACTAGGCTGTCTTCACCAACTGTCTGCACTTATATTTGCCGATTCCTTCCCATTCTTTCTAAGGGATTCAAACTTCCATCTTGACACGATCCACTTTGTCCAACGTTACAAGCTGACTCTCTTATCAGACACTGAGTACCTGCTCTAGGACACGGGCTGTGAACTCAGCAGTCCTAGACAATAAGATATGCAATAAGCAAACAGAAGAGGAAACAGAGCTCCAGGAAGGATACTCAAGGAGGCTCTCTGAAAGCAACACCACAATGACAGTGACACACTATGGCTGGCTGGGAACAAGCCTTAGGGGAGGAGGGTGCTGAAACAATGTACCTCTATCTGGTGCAGAAGGGAAGGGAGAACAGTAGGGATAGATTAGAGCCCAGAAGAATGCTGGGTACACCGAGCTGACTAGCAAGGAGACCTCACATCATACTGAACCCTTGTTGGGAGTTTAGGTAGGAGTGGTCTCATCTTACTGATTCTTTTTGTAAAAAACCTATATTTATTTGTGTATGAGGTGAATGTGAGTGTGTGACCGGGCTGCAGGGTATGAAAGTACACATCACACGGAGGTGAGAAGACAACTTTCAGAAGTTGTTTTTTGCCTTTCACCTTGTTGGAGCAGATTCTGTCTTGTTTCTACCACTGCACAGTCAACACCAGGCTAGCTGGCCTGAGAGCTTCTGGCCAGTTCTCCAGCTCAGTATCCTATCTCACTGTTGGAGTGCTGGGTTCATAGATGCAGGGATGCCACAGATGGCTTTTTATGTGAGTTCTCAGGCTTGCATGGCAAGTGCTTTTACCAGAAGACCATCTGGAGAGCTTGACCAGTGACCGAGATTTGGCAATGGACATTATGACCAAATGAGCTTAGATGGGCTACCGAAAAGCACTGTCTGCTGAACTGGAAGTCAGAGCCTGGGCCACAGATGTGGTAGAAACAGCATAGGCACAGAGAAGGAATTGCTCATGAGGATGAAAACCACAAGAGAAGCTATTAAAGCATGTCATAGAGATGAGAGGCTTGTGTCCAGTGTGAAAAGCCAATGTCTCCAGCCATCTTGAGGCCATATATGTAATCCAGATGAGGGGAGCTGCAACAGAGTATCAGAATGAAACAAGCACACACACACACACACACACACACACACACACACACACACACACACTGTTCATAGTATAACTGGAATGGGAAGAGAAGAACTTGGAAGTTAGTACTGATATACTTTTTTAACTGTTTTGCTATATATTCAAGGATAACCTTGAACTTCTAAACCTCCAGTCTCCACCTCCTGAATGCTGGGATTACAGGTCATGTGCCAACATGCTTGGTTTATGTGGTGCTAAAAGCTACATCTAGAGTAGGGGCAAATGTTTTGAGAGGTCATACTTTTTTTTTTTTTTTTAGTTTTTCGAGACAGGGTTTCTCTGCAGCTTTGGAGCCTGTCCTGGAACTAGCTCTTGTAGACCAGGCTGGTCTCGAACTCACAGAGATCCGCCTGCCTCTGCCTCCCGAGTGCTAGGATTAAAGGTGTGTGCCACCACCATCTGGCAATACTTTTTTTTTTAAAAACAGGTCTCACTACATAGCTCTAGTCAGCCTGGAACTCACTACGTAGACCAGGCTGGTCTTCAACTTACAGGCCAGAAGAGGGCACCAGATCTCACTAGAGATGGCTGTGACTCATCATGTGGTTGCTGGGAATTGAACTCAGGACCTCTGGAAGAGCAGCCAGTGTTTTTAACCTCTGAACCATCTCTTCAGTCCCTTCACTAAATTTTTTTTTGAGGGGGGGGTGGCTTCAAGACAAAGTTTCTCTGTGCAACCGTAGACCAGGATGGCCTTGAACATAGAAATCCGCCTGCTTCTGCCTCCCAAGTGCTGGGATTAAAGGCGTGTATCACAATCACAACACTTGGCTCTCTCACTGATCCTCCCCACCCCCAAACCATTCTTAAGATATCTTTTCTCTTTTCCCACACTTCAGGAGACCAGGCCTACACTCCCACATCTCTCCAGTGTTGGCCTCTCTTGCTGCTCCCCTGAATGTTGTCACTGTCCCATGCTTTTCTCAAAACCTGAATATTAGCACTTCCTCAGCACATGCTGCGCACAATTAAGACTCCAAAGTACACGCTGATTACCCAGTCGTCTGGATCATCAAATGCCATGGTGCTCACCAGCACTGTTTCTGTGTCTGACCAAACTCACCATCAGACCTCATCACCCACCTCTCTTGGTTTCTTTGGGCTCAATGTGAGAGGGTAGGGTCAGGAGTACCTGCAGTGCACGGTGATGGGATGGTTCCCAGACTGCTGCTGCTGCTTCTGCACTGCTGCAATGATGTTGATCATGCCCTTCCCGTCACTGGGGATGCCCACCTCAGGCCAGCCATGGAAGTGGAACTGTCGGATCTGCCGACTCTTGTTCTCCTTTGGAAGAAGGGAGATCACGGAAACAGTGGAAGCTTTGCTTTTCCCATAGAAGCAGCTCCACCCAATACCCATCACATCCTACCCTGGTGTTGGTGACTAGGAGGTCTCGGACAGTGTAGCTCTCACATTCCTCCTCCTTCTTCAGCTCAACTGTGATGTCTCCATAGGATACCAGGCCATCAGATGGCCAGTACTGGGCACACTTCTCCTGTAGGAACAAATGGAACAGGTATGTGAGGTCAGGGGCACCTAAAGGTAGCTATGGGTGCATGGGGTGCACATGGAGGTCAGAGAACAACTTGTAGGAGTCAGTTCTCTCCTTCCACCATGTGGGGCTTGGGGACAGAACTCAGGTAGTTAGGCTTAGTGGCAAGCACCTTTATCCACTGAGCCATCTCACTAACCCCAGAGGGCTTTTTTTTTTAGATTTATTTATTTATTATGTATACACTGTCCTGTCTGTCTGTATGCTTGCTGGCCAGAAGAGGGCACCAGATCTCATTGCAGATGGCTGTGAACCACCGTGTGATTGCTGGGAATTGAACTCAGGACCTCTGGAAGAGCAGTCAGTGCTCTTAACCTCTGAGCCATCTCTCCAGCGACCCCCCCCCGAGGGCTTTTATAAGAGATATACAAATTAAATTTGTCAACGGTACTTTCTAAAAAAAAAAATTAATTGGTGTTTTTGTGCATATATAAGTGTGCACAGGAGGAGGCCAGAGGAAGGGCATTACTGTCCTTTTACTTCTTACTTATTCTGTTGAGGCAAGGTCTCTCCCTGAACCCAGGCTTTCTCAGTGAGGATGGAAACTAGAAAGCTCCAGCAATCCTGACTCTGCCCACTGCAGGCAGGGTTACAGAACTGTGCAGAATTCCTGGTTTATTACATGGGTGCTGGGATCCAAAGCTGGTCTTCTCAATTGTGCAGCAAGTAGCCATCTCCCCAACATCTCAAAGGCTCTTTACTTTGGTATGCAGTCCTAACTCTTTACTGTAGCTTAGAAATAACTGTTACTAGGCCACACTAGCTTCTCTAGGCTCACTCTAATGATTCTGATCCCTGCTAAGAGATACACAGAGAATCACCTGTTTACTACAGTGCAATCTTGATGCAAAGAGGCTTCAAAAAATAAGCACTATGGGAACTCAGCCTGAAATACGGGATGAAAGATGAAATCAGGGGTGCCCTGTAGAGCTGTATGATCAGGAATAGAGAGTGGGGAACAATTTCCTACACTGAGGAGCTGATCTAGGGCATCTTTGAGGTTTCTGTATAGTCGGAATGTCAGACAACACTACTTTTAAATTGGCCTTACGTCTTTTTTCCTTTAAAAAGAAACGACCTTAAGTATGTGCTATAAAGGTGCTGGCCCTGTGCTGGGGCCATTCTCTAGTCTTGTCCCAAGTCCTGAGGAAATCCCTTGATATATTTTTTTTAAATTTTAATTGTTTTTGAGACGGGGTCTCATTATGCAGCCCTGGCTGGCTGAGAACTTGCTCAATCTCACAAAGATTCTCCTGCCTCTGCCTCCATAGTACTGGGATTAAAAGTGTGCATACCTCCATATCTGGCTCAAATTCTTTTTTTGAAAATTTATTTTTCTTTAACTTTATATTTCTTAAATTTCATCATTTTTCTGTTGTGTAGTAATTATAAAAGGTGAGCCTGTCTTAAAGACATTTAGAGACTTCTACTTCAGAGCCCTGGCCTGGCTATACAACTTCTTTTCCACTGGCTTTGCACGACCTGGGAGGCAGGATGGAGAGGGTGTGTGTAAAGGCTAGTCTGCGGGGCTGGATAGGGTTGAAAAGTGAAATGGTGGGAAATGTCTGGAAACAACTGGAGGTTCAGGCCTCTCTGCTTCTCCAGTCCTGGGAGAAGCTGAGAACCGCTTAGATACCACCGGCCTATTGATAGGCCAGGACATGTTCAAAGAAAGATCTAGGTATACCTTATAGTCGCCCCCAACCTTTTTGTTTCTCATAGTCCAGGGGTCTTCTTGAGCTCACCTGGCCTCTTTCTTCCAGTTCTGTTAGCATTACGATGGAGCAGGACTTCCATTCCCAGATCATCCGCCAGAAGTCCTCAATTGTGTGGAGAAGAGGGCCCTGGCTGGCAATGTAGGAGTCTTTCTGCCGGTAGCCCTGAATGTCAGGTTAATTACAGAGGTTGGTCAAGGAGGGGTGAGTGTAAAAGACAAGTGACAGGGACTGCATGGATTCCAGAAAGAGCTCTCTGACCCAGGATCATACCAGGGGAAGGGAAGCAGGAGCGTAGAGTTAGGGGGAAGACAGTGGAAACAGGAAAGATTAGATCAGTCTTAGATTCATGGACATGGTTATGTTATAAAGTTCTTGTCTAGAAGTAAGTAGGACATTCTGGTCTTTGTGGCTAGACAGGCCTAGTACAGAGTGGGAAGGTGGGAGTGAGTTCAGTAGCTGTTGATTGACTTAAAGATGTTTTTCTCAAGCGGGTATGTGGGGAGGTACTAGAAGCCCCATGAGACAGATCCAGGGGACATACCCATCACTTACATCGATGAAGGATGCATTCACATAGTCTGTGTTCTCTTCACCGCGTTTGACTGGAATGATTACTCTGTTAAATTCATCTGCAAGGAGGACAGTGAATGGCTTGCAGCTTACCAATGTTCACTCCCTGACCAATCTCACAAGGCAGTGGGGCACAGATATCAATGTGGTTTTTGGCTTTTATGCTTTTTATTTCCTGAAACCACTTCGAGGAACAAGAGGCAGCGCTATGACTCTTGGCTTCAGGTCAATCACTGCACTGAGAGCTGGAGTAGTGCAGGAAACGGGGCTGGAGCAGTAAGACTCGGGTCGGGAGGGGTGCTTACATGGAATGATCTGTAAAACCCGGTTCTTCTTCATGTTGGCTGGAAGGTTTCCAGTACGCATCTTGTCATTCTGGATTTTGATTGAAGTCAACTTCTGAATGAAGTAAGAAGTGAGACACTATTATCCCCAGCAAATGAATCCCAGAAGACTCTTGCTACTCACTAGGACCATTCTGTCAGGTCCCCTGACTGCATTTTCTCTTCCCTGTACTGCTCTATCTCCCTGTCTACATGGAATTCTCCTATCTTTAAGTTTTGTAAGAAGTCAAAAGTGTCTGAAAAGCAACGCCTTCTAGGCTCCTGTGGAACCTCCTCAGACTCCTCTGACCTTGAATTTTTGGGCCACTCTTCTGCCATTTAGAAAAATATTCAAACTTTATTATTCCCTCCTGGTTCTGAGGTTGTTTCCTTGTGTGTATGAGTGTTCTGTGTGTGCGCATATAGAGGCCAGAGGCTGACGCTGGGCATCCCAACTTATCACTTCCTACCTTACTTTTTGAGACAGCATTCTCTCATGAGAACTGGAGCTTGCTGTTGGTGGGCCAGAGACTGCCCCCTTCCTCAGTTTCCCCAGTAGTGGGGTTACAGGCACATGCCACCATGCCTAATTTTCACATGGGTACTGAACATCCAAACTGGGCTTGTCATGCTTGTGCAGCATGCACTTTGCCCACAAAACCATCTCCCCATCCCTTAAGCTTGTGTCTGGTTTCTGCTATTCAGAGTAGCGCACACATCAACAGTCATGCACACACTGCAGTGCATTAAGGACTGCTGTAAGTGGATGGTTCTCTGCACACCCACTGTCTGCTCCTGGCCCCTGAGAACACACTACATTACCTTTTCTTTTCAGACAGGGTCTCTCGACACAGCCCTGCCTGTTTTGAAATTTACTATATTAGAGCAGGCTGACCTCCAACTCACAGAGATCCACCTGCCTTTGCCTCCTGAGTGCTGGGATTAACAGAGTGCACCACCATTCCTGGTTTCATTCCATTCTTATAATTTTCACATGAGAGTCCTGTAATCCTCCTGCCCCAGCCTCCCAAATAGCTGTAATTTAATTATAGGCCTGCATTCCTAAGCTCAGCTTAGGCATGAGTACTTCTTCACCTTTTTTAGTTTGTTTTTTGAGATAGGGTCTTTTTACATAGTTCTGACTGCCCTGGAGCTTGCTATGTAGATTAGGCTGGCCTCAAACTCCCCTTGTCTTCACTGCAAATGAAAACCATGCCAGCTTTTAGGAGCACTTCTTCTTGATGAGACTGATGAGAGTGGAACTCGCTGTAGACACCAGGCTGGCCTCGAACTCACAGAGAGATCCACCTGTCTCTATCCCCCAAATGCTGAGATTAAAGGCATGGGCCACCAATGCCCAGCCCAAAAGACTTTTTATCTGGCCTTTATATTGCTATACATTATAATCATCTAGGAATGGTGAGGGACTCAAAGAAATACTGTTTTCTATTCATTTTCCTTAAAGACAATCCAAGTGCTTCTAACATGCAAGACTGTACGGTTTTGATCCATTCAACTATCACTAGCTGTGGTGCACACAGAATTAGAATTTTTCCTAAATTGTTTTTTCCAGGCTGTGTGGTTCCTTTAGTCTGGAGGTTGCCCAGGTTCAACTCACCTTAAACTCCTCTTCTAATCCATTGTTGCTAGTTCCTGGGATTTTGTTATAAATTTTTTGCAGGTGGGTTTCCAGAGAAGTCACTTCCAGTTCTGTATCCCCATACAGATAATGCTCCAGAAGGGCTTGGTATATGAAGACGTATTGCATCTGAAATACAGACCATACAGAAGTATGAGTCACAAACAGCATGGCCCTGGTGGCATCAGATCACTCCTAGTGCCTTCTTGACTCAGTCTACTTTTCCTTTGATTTTGGCAGGGATAAAGTGAATCATTCACACTGTCCTAACACAGTGAAGCAGAACTCAAAATGCATGAGTTCCCCTGGGGGTGCTTAGTTTGGGAGACAGGGTCCTGGACTGCCAGATTCCAAAGAGTCTGTCAGAAACTGGACACACGCGAAGGCTGTGAAAGTTTGCAAGGTCTTCGACTCCAGCCTGCCTCCATCCCACATCTGTGCCATGACCACAGATCCATCTCATTTTGGCTCTTGGACTTGGCTCCATAATGATTGAAGTCCCTGGCATGCTTGCATTCATTAAAATCTATTCCCGCCGGGTGGTGGTGGCACACGCCTTTAATCCCAGCACTCGGGAGGCAGAGACAGGCGGATCTTTGTGAGTTTGAGACCAGCCTGGTCTACAAGAGCTAGTTCCAGGACAGGCTTCAAAGCTACAGAGAAACCCTGTCTTGAAAAACCAAACCAAAAAAAAAAAATCTATTCCCTTATCCATAAGGTCCAGTGGAAATGACAGTTACCTTCCTGTTTCTCCCAGCCATAAAGCTACAACCTCCTCTTCTGTGCATTCTTTCTTTTTTTTCCTCTTTTTGTTGCTGTTTTTCAAGATAGGGTTCCTCTGTGTAACAGCCCTAGTTGTCTTGGAACTCACTTCCAGGCTGGCTTCAAACTCAGAGATCCGCCTACCTCTGCTTCCCAAGTGCTGGAATTAGAGGTGTGTGCCACCACCATGCCCGGGATTTCATTTTTTTAAACATTTTTATTGATTTTATATGTATGAGTGTTTTGTCTCATGTATGTATAAGTACCATGTGCTTATACATACATCACCATAAAAGGGTGTTGGATCTCTGGAATTAGAATTATAGATGGCTGTTTAGCTACCAAGTGGATGCTGGAAACTAAACCTGGGTCCTCTGGAAGAGCAACTAGTGCTCTTAACCTCTGAATCACCTCTCCAGCTCCCATGCTTGGTTTCTTTAAATATGTGACAGAAGGAAAGAACTAACTTGTAATTTGTCCTCTGACCAACACATGCATTCCAAATTACATGCACGTGTACATGCACATGTATACACACTATGTGATGTTTATGTGAACTGGAGTCCTCAGAGTAGGCAGATGTCCTGGCATTAGAAAGTCCTTCCCTTGCCCTGCCCACGGATCACTCACATCTGTCTGTACCATCTGGCAGCGCTGGGCCCGGATCCGGCTCACAAAACCATAGACATCCACTTTCCGCTCTGAATGCATCATGTCCAGCATGGCATCGATGACAACAAATGTACCAGTGCGCCCTACACCTGCACTGTAGCCAGAGCAAGGGGTTAGTGGATGATGCCAGGTGTAACTTGTGGGGGCAGACAGGGAAGGGTGGCACAACCTCAGGCAGTCTACAGGCAGCTAAATTCTAATTCCCAATGGGGTAGAACTGGCACTGCTCTCGAGCCAATAATCCTACTGTGCTAGAACTCCTGGTCTCTAGCTATCAGGGCCTGGGTACCCTGATACTTATAATGGTTGCAAGGGGCAAGGATACAGAGCCAGCACTTGACCTAGCTGCTTGGCTTCCCAGCTGAGTCTCCACTCCTAGACTTGGAGAGCTGCCCGGCTAGGAAGAAAGGTGCTTTAACTCCAACAAGTATGACAGCAAAGTAAATTTACCTCATGTACTGCCAGGAGTATATGCTGAAGACAATGGGGACCAGTGAACAAATTATCCTATAACTACAAATACGGCTCCTATAGGTAAGATACAGGCTCTGGCTCAAGTCTTCCTCCACAGTTATTTTAGAACCACAGTGAGTTGCCTAACTCCTGTCTTTCCACAAATCACATTTTCTACCCCAGACTAGAATTTGAAGATTCTCTCTGACTGCGGCCTGGGGCCCCAGCTATGCATTTCTTCTGTGTCAGCCTCCTTGGTCAGGGTCCCTGTGCTGTTCCCCTGCTCTGTCCCAGGGGGCAGAAAGTGGGCAAGGGTCAGGCCACACTGACCTGCAGTGGACCACGATAGCCCCTGCATACTGAGGGTTACAGGCTTTCACCTTCTTGAGGAACTTGAGCATGCCAATTGGGGTGAAAGGTACCCCAAAGTCTGGCCAGCTGGTAAAATGGAACTGAGTGATGAGGCGCTGTGGTTTTCTGTTGGTCACGTCGCCCACCTGTGAAGTGAGGAGATTCTGTGTGTTTGTTTTGATAACCGGAGGAGGGCAGCACAAGGGTAGGGAAGGTGTAAGAGTGGTCGTCAGGATGATGGAAAAGTGAGGAGGCCTCAGAGAGGCACTAATCACAGACGGAGAATCCTCCCACACAGCAGGCTGAACTGCTATTATTCTTGGGCTACAAATGAAGGTGAAACTCAGAGAATTTAAATGACCTGGCCTAAGCCACAGAACTATTACAGGAAACAGCAGGGTTAGAGACACATTGCAGGGCTCCTAGTTCTTTTCTTCTATTTTTCTGGACAGGATCTCACTCTGTAGACCAGGCTTGCCTCCTAGTCAGAGAGCGTCCTGCCTCTGCCTCTCAGTGCTGGGATGTACTACCAGAGCCAGCAGGGCTCCTGATTCTTTGATAAGCCCTCTTTCACAGCACCCCAACCCCTAACTCCAGCTCAGGCCCCAGGTCACTCTGGAAGGCTTACAATAGTCACACTACACCCCTGGAGGTAGAGGTATTTAGAGGGGTGAACACAACACCCAGACTACCCCACTTCCTGAAGCTTCTCTATACACCGTTTGGTGACATTCAAGGTGATCAAATTTCAGCTGCACAGGTCCTACCAGTTATAAAAACACTGCTCACTTAGCTTTGACAGAGAAGTTCCTGCAGGTCAGGACCCACAGAGATTGTATACTGTGCAGTTCCTGACACCCAGACCTTCCCACCTCTTAACAGTCAGTAGATCCTTCTCAAATGCCTGGAAAGGGGGCAGAAGACTGTACCTGCTGAATGCAGAATTTTCGTACTGTGTAGTCCACCAGCACAGTCACGTCCTCAACAGATACACGGACATTCCCATAGGTCCAGCAGCCTTGATCTGGCCAGTATTGGGCACATTTACACTATAAAGAAATCAGACACATATCTCTCATGCAAGACTGTCCTGGCAGATGTAAAGGGACGGAGAGAAAGGACCCATAGAGCCTGTATCTCCTCTGTCACTTACATCAGCTAAAGGTTCAGTTCCTGTAACTTACTCTCTTCAACTGTACCCAGCCTCAGTCACAGACCTGCACATCTTTTCCACTCCTACCCCTCAGTTCAAGGCAAACCAGAAACTGTTTTATCTGCAAAATCTGAACTTCCACAATCTCCCAGGTCAGGCCTTAGGGGCAAGCCTGTGGGATGGAGAGATTGGCAGTTTGCTGTGACAGAGCTACCACATAGCACCCACACAGATTATTGGCTTGTGGTAAAACCAAGGTCTTCTAGTTGACCAAGTTCTAACAGCTTACAAGAGCTAATGGTCTGCTTAGAGCATACTAACATAAAATTCACCCCAAACCACTCTTCCTCTTCGTCGTCGTCTTCTTCTTCTTCTTTTTTATATGTCTTTTTGAGAAAGGGTTTTTCTGTGTAGCCCTGTCCTGGAACTCACTCTGTAGACCAGGCTGGCCTCTAAATCACAGAGATCTACTTGTCACTGCCTCTGCCTCTGCCTCCTGAGTGCTGGGATTAAAGGCGTGTGTCACCACTGCTAGCCCCAAACTACCCTTATATGCACTGTGGAGCTGCTGAGCAATACATCTGAAATCTCACAATGGGTCAAGGTGACAGAAGGCCCATCCTTGAGAAAGACTGTCACGAATGAAGATTCATCTCTGTGGGTTGACCTATGCTCCAGTGTGGAGGTCTGAATAAGAATGGCCTCAAAAGGCTCATGTATTTGAAAGCTTAGTCATCAGGGAGCAGCATTACTTGAGAAGGATTAGGAGGTATGGCATTGTTGAGGTAGGTGTGGTTTTGTTGGAGGAAGCATGTCACTGGGGTGGGCTTTCAAGTTTCTGAACCTGATGCCAGGCTTCCTGCTGCAGTTACTTCTCCACCAACACATCTGCCTGTGTGCCACCATGATGGTAAATAGACCAAACCTCTGAAACTATAAGCAAGCTCCAATTAAAAATACAGTCAGTGCTCTTAACCACTGAGCCATGGCAGAAGACCTGGGTCCAATTCCCAGCACCCACAGTTAACTGTCTATAACTCCAGTTCCTGGGGCTCTAACACCTTCAAAGACACACATGTGGGCAAAACACCAATGCACATAAAATAAAAAATAAATCTTAAAAAACAAAACAAAAAAAGCTTCCTTTTATAAGAGACGCTTATAAAAGGTCATGGTGTCTCTTCACAGCAATGGAACAGTGACTGAGACACACAGGTTTGGTACTGGCTATGGCCCAGCTATAGAGCTGATCAGGCCACAAAGGAAAAAGAAGCTGTTAGAAGCTGCCAGCAGGACTTGGTGCAGGCTTCAGATTCATTGTACTCCTGCTGGCCACACCCTTATCAGAGGCTCTGCTAGTTCATTCGGCTCCCTCTATCAGCTTGAGGGTATACTGCAGAAAACTGAGGAAATGAGGAACTAGAGAAGGCAAGGGGAAAATCCCTTTTCTCTTCTAGCTAATGGTTCACTTCTTCCTTCCTGGTTACTTTGGAACTAGAATGAGCTGTTTCAACACCAGACACCACTATCCCCTGCCCTGAGATTCCTCCGAGGCTACAGGAAGAGACACTCTAGCCTGTGGATGATCTATTAGCACAGTAACCACAAAAAGAAAGTAGCTGGGCTCAAGTTTAGAGCTCCAGCAGAGCAGGCTCTCTACCAGACTTGACAATAATTAGGGTCTTGCTTCTAAATTTTCATCTTACCTCCTTTCTCTCCTTCAGGTTGGTCACCATAACGATGGTAGCTGTGTTTTGTTCCCAGATCATTCTCCAGAAATCATTCACTGTTTCTTCTTTTGGTCCTAAAGTAGCCAAGAGTGAAGATTAGAAGGGGAAAAACAATGCTAGGAAACTGAGAATACTCATTCCTGACTTTTGGAATTCTGTGTCTAAATATCTTCAGGGGAACACCCACCCTATTTATCCATTCATCCACCTGTTAACTGAATATTTCCCATGTATCTACCATGTATGAACCAAACACTTCATTAGGACTGTAGGCAGGAGGCTTCCAAATAGGAAAGAACAAAGTGATTTTCTAAGGGTTAAGGATTAAAAGTCATGACTGCTTACTGAATAATCTAGACAATAAGCCACGTACTAGCTATGACATTTACTCTGTTCTGTTGTACTCTGGAGTGAGTGTCATCAGTCCCAGAAAGGTGGAGTGACATGCTCAGGCTGGAACTCAAATTTACTTTCCATATAGCCTTTCTCAGAAGGCCACATGAAGTTTCTAAACAAAACGAAATTGTATATAATGAGAGAAAGATGAGATTTAGCAGCAGAGAGGCTAGGAGAATTCTCAAGGTGTAGTAAAGAGAAGTCTTTGCATCTAAACCACCAGGGGTTAGGGACACTGGATCTGCTACGGAACTGAAGTTTTAAGAAACTCCTCAAAAGTATTTAAAACAATTAAACCTCAGGAGGCATCAAGAGAGCTCAGTGGATAAAGGTGCCTGAGGCCAAACTCGATGACCCGAGTTCAGTATCTGGGACCAGAGAAGAAAGAAACAACAGTTCGAAGTTGTCCTCTGACCTTCACATGTATTCCACAGCATGTGTGTGCCAATGCAGCCAGTGCTCTTAACCTGAGCCATCTCTCCAGCTTCGAAGGACTTTTTAATAGGACCTTTCAATACTAAGTCATCAAGATAAATTTCACAGGTTGTAAACCTGCAAGATGCATTCTGTGTATGAGAGTATGCATATACATGTTCGTGTGTGTGTGTGTGTGTGTGTGTGTGTGTAAGTACATATTTCTGTAGAGGTGCATGTGTTGGCCTATTAAGGTTTCCTCAGTTGCTCTCCATCTCAGTTTTTTGAAGACACTCTTACTAACTCAGAGCCTGTTAATTAGATAGGCTGGCTAGCCAGTGAGTCTAGGATTCTTCAGTCTCCACCTCTCCAGCAGGTCCATGTGCTCATGCATTTTAATGCAAGTGCTAGGAATCTAAACTCAGGTTTCCATGTTTGTGCAGCAACCACTTCACCAACTGTGCTTTTTCCACAGCCCCTTATATTTCTTTTAGGTGGTAATAATTAGAGAAAAGCTACTGTATTTTTATTATTTCATTTAGTATTTGGGCAAAATCCCACACCCTCAACCCACTATGGGATTGTGGTTGAGACCAAGAAGAAAAAAAACTGTCATTACCTTGTGCAGCAATGAATTTGTTCTTTTCTTGGTAGCCCTGGGTGGGAAAGGATGAAAAAGAAAAGTGAAACCCAAAAGTTGGCAGGAATGATATTCTCCAGTTGGCCTCTCAGCCAGTCAACAAAGCCTCCCCTGTAAAAGGTCTAGGCAAGTCACAAGAATTTCCATTACAGAAATCCCAGAAGGGTTAGCTTTGGAGAGAAGAATCAAAGGCTAGAAATTCAAATGGTCTAGGTAGGTCTTCTCAAGGTGAATTCCTGGAGAGTACCCAAAGACTAACCCCTGGTCTAGACCATTTCTGACGTTTTACCAGTAGCCAACAATGTGGGTTTTAGTGTTAATGGTGTAAGACCTTCCAGGGCAGAGCATATAAGGTAGTTCCAGGGATGGAGTTGGGCTGGAACTGGGAAGGATAAAGCATTTTTGTTTTTCTTGAGGATGTTTTAGTCAGATGTTAAAAACTTTTCAAAAACAGCCAGGTTTGACAATGAGCTTCTCTCCATTAGTCAGTGGGTAACAAGAAGCAAAGGAGACTGGGGATCCCATTGAAACAGATAAGGAGCCTCCGGGAAACTCATACTGACAGGGACTTTTGTTTCCCTCTCTGTGCAGACCGCAGTAAAATGGGCAATGGGAAGCAGGCTTGTGGGGACATCAGGTCACACCAAGGCAGTGGTGAAATCAAAGGACCTAAATCTGAGAAGTCATTTCCTATTCTAGTTCAAACAAGAGCAGCAGAGTTGCTTCCTAGCAGAGAAGAAAGCATTTAAAGTCAGCAACAGTAGGTTTTTTTTTAAAACTTTGAGAACAGGAATTTAGTTTTTAGAAATGCTTCTATAGTTTTGGTTGTGACCCTAGCCTTTAAGAGCTGAGCCATCTCTCTAACCCTCCAAAATGTTTTTAATTTTCATTACAACATGAAAATCAAGATAGACTTAATTTAGGATGTTCAATTCTGCTTCAGTTCTGAACGTGTAATTAAAACTGATGAGCTCTTGAGAAACATGTTAAGCACATCATGCTCCTGGCTTCATAAAAAGCCACTGTTAAATCCCCAATGGAACAAAGAGAGCTTAAAAAATAAACACAGACATACACATGGATGTGGAAGCCAGCCCCAGAGTGTTTCCTACAAGTTACCTCCATCAAAGAGCGCCCACAGTGATCACCTAATCAAATAAAGCATAACAGAAGGCAAAACTAGCTGGGTGGTGGTGACGTACACCTTCAATCCCAGCACTTGGGAGGTAGAAGCAGGTGGATCTCTGAGTTTGAGGCCAGCCTGGTCTACAAGAGCTAGTTCTAGGACAGGCTCCAAAGCTACAGAGAAACCCTGTCTCAAAAAACCAAAAACAAAAACCAAAAACAAAGAAGGCAAAACTAAGGGAAGGATGAAACCTGACTCCTTAGCTCCTTCATTGTCTCTGGTTTCTGAAACATGAGTCCCAGCTGGTTGTATAAGTGGAATTTACACTCTTCCCAGTAGAGAGAAACACTTTGAAAGACTTGTTATGTGCCCTCAGGCCTCTAAAGACAGAGAGGAGTTAGTTCTACTCTAGACTGGAGTCTCCCGTCCATGAGTCAATGGCTGTGATCTTTACTAGGTGAGATAACCCTTGTGTTCCCCAGAACGTAGATTTCATCTCCTGCTGTTTGTTCCACCACACCGGTCCTGGGACTACTTCTCTTCCCTCAGGCCTTGACTCACATGGACTGGACACATCAGCCAGACTTTCCTGGCAGCAAATTTTCTTGTCTTGTTTTCCCATATTCTTACTACTGAGAGTAAAGCCTGTTTTTGTTTGAAGCATTTGAAATGCTCAAAAAAGGGTTCATAGAAATATACAACTAGATTCAGATTTCTGTACTTGAAACCTTAGGAAATGATTAAAGAATCAACAAAAAATATATTTTAAATTACCCAATATTAAAAAAAGAATTAGAAAAAAAAGAATTAGCTGCTTAAAAAATCAGATTTGTTACAGTGGAATCAAGAGATGACAGCTAATGTCTTTTCCTGGGATAAACAAAAAGAGTACAAGTTCCTTACATTAATGAATGAAGCATTGATGTAATCAGAATCTGGAACCCCTTCAACAGGTGTCAGGTGTACTCTAGAGTGGTCATCTAAAAAAAAAAAAAGAAGTTCACATTTCAATAGATCCAGTTTTGTTTCTTACTGTCCCTGAAGCAGATCTGCCCAGACACCTGTGTCTATGTGACTGAGACGTGGCATATAAGTGTTCTTTGGTTTTGTTTGGTTTGTTTTTTTCTGAGACATGGTTTCTCTGTGTAGCACTGGCTGGCTGTCCTGGAACTTACTCTGTAGAAAGACTGGCCTCGGCTGGGCGGTGGTGGCTCATGCCTTTAATCCCAGCACTCAGGAGGCAGAGGCAGGCGGATCTCTGGGAGTTCGAGGCCAGCCTAGTCTACAAGAGCTAGTTCTAGGACAGGCTCCAAAGCTACAGAGCTCCAAACCCTGTCTCAAAAACAAAACAAAACAAAACAAAACAAAACAAAATAAAAGACTGGCCTCAACTCAGAGATCCGAAGATCCGACTGCTTCCTGAGTGCTGGGATCAAAGGCATGGACCCCCACCACTTGGTTCTCTGTTTTTTGCTTGTTGGTTTTGTTACTGCTTTTACATAGTCTTACTTGGTAGCTCAGGTTAACCCAGAACTCCCACTGTAGTCTAGGTTGCCTTGAACTCAACGATAATCCTCCTGCTTCAGCCTCCCATGAGTTAGGTTTACAGGAATAAAAGCAACTACACCTAGCTTTCTGATTGTCCAAAACAGTTTTTTTTTTTTTTTTTTGGTTTTTTCAAGACAGGGTTTTTCTGTGGCTTTGGAGACTATCCTGGAACTAGCTCTTGTAGACCAGGCTGGTCTTGAACTCACAGAAACAGTTTTTCTTTTAAAAAAATTATTTATTATGTATGCAGTGTTCTGCCCGCTTTTACACTTACACTCCAGAAAAGGGCACAAGATCTCATAGATGGTTGCGGGGAATTGAACTCAGGACCTCTGGAAGAACAGCTAGTGCTCTTAACCTCTGAGCCATCTCTTCAGCCCCCAAAACATTTTTTTTTTACATTTGTTTGTGTGCATCTGCATATGTTCATAAGTGGTTGTGCTTGTGGAATTCAGCAGACAATTTAAGAGTCAAATCTCTCAGCTGTGATGACGGTCCTGGGGATTGAATTCAGGTCAATAGGCTTGGCAGCAAAAGCCTTTACCCTCTGAGTTTTCTTGCTGCCTCCAATATCTCCCCTTTAAAAGTGTTACTTAAGTCTTAGCACTCAGGAGGCAGGGGTAGGTAGGTCTGAGTTTGAGGCCAGCCTGGTCTATACAGTAGGTTTCATAACAGCAGGGCTATATAGGCAAATCCTGTCTCAATTTTTTAAAATTGATTTTTATTGAGCTCTACATTTTTCTCTGCTCTCCTCCCTGCCTCTCCCCTCCCCCTTCAACCCTCCATATTTTTTTTTTTATTTACGATTACTGTTTAAGTGGACCCCCAAAATGGCAATGCTGTTGACAATGTCTGAGATAACAATCTGGGCTGAGTAACGGGACTGATACTTAAGCTCAGCACTCCTCAGAAACCTTGTGAAGTTGGTTTCTGTTAAGAAAAGCCATTATCTGAACCCTAAAACCAACTACCTCTGGCGATGGGCAACTAGTTCTGCATTAACTCAAATAAGCCTGTACTAGATCATAGTCCCCACTCTAGTTCCCAGGCCGCTGTAGCCATACCCTACTTCCCAGTCCACTAACTCCCAGGCTGTCCTGATTCACATGCCCCCTCCAGCACTACTGGCTTCCCTTAGGACTGGTAAGGCTTCTCCTGCTCTTACTGTCGTTTCTGAACCCGAGAGACAGCCTTGGCAGTTTGAGTCACTGATAACCTTCCTTCCTATCAATGGAGTGGTTTAGTTTGTGGCTTCACTGTGCCCTGGCTTACAGTTAGAAAGAGAACTTTGTATTATAGTTTGAGTAGTGTGTGTGTGTCCGTGCGCATGCGTGCATGTATCACCAACAAACAAACTATATAACCTACTTTCTGCCTGGTCCTGTGAAGCTGCCCTGCCTGGTCTTCAGAAACAGGCCTGCAAAACTGTGATCCATAGTTTAGTCCTGCCTGCCTGGGGAATGGGGGAAATGTATTCTTCTTTTTGCCTTCCTGTTACCAATCCCAAGATTCTTCCCATCCTCAAAGAATCTATCTAGAGACGTAGTTTTAGAACACATTGCAAGAAACTCTGCAAACACTCACAAGGCAGGATGTTTACGTATCGATTTTTTTCCTTGTTTTCCTCCTTGGAGGCTGCCTCACAGGTGGCCTGGATAGGACAAGCAGGAAGAGCCTGAAAGGTTAAGAGAAAGTAAAGGAGTTATTAAGAGGGATAAATATCAAGCAGGCATTCTGCTTTACCAAACCCTGATCTGGTAGGAAGTTCTACCTTTTTGCAGGGATGAGGTAGGGAGAGGAGGAGGGAAACACAGACCTGGGTGAACATGTGCAGCCCAACACAGAAAATTCACCTTTCTCTAACATAGCTTAAAGCCTTAAGAATTCAAAATCAAGAATCCACAGGGGTAGGATGCATGCTTTTTATATGATTATTATTCAGTTAGGGGCCTATTACAATGCATGATCTAAATGGGAGTGGGGGTTATAATGGGAAGAAATGGGCCATTTATTTATTTGTTTGTTTGATTGATTGTTTATTTATACCACTATGCAAAGTCAAGATGAGATCAAGCGTGAATTATCTGGACAGTCTGCTGATGCAGAGCCTCTTTAGGGGTCTGCCAGAGAGACAAGGTACCTAACCACTGGTATCACGGGGCAAGGAAGAAAGGTGGGTAGCACTTTCACAGCAATGTGGCAGCTGGGAAGCCGAGGGCTGGATCAGGTGACGCAGAAGGGTCATCACTTTTGGACAACTGTAACTTAGGCAGTGACGCAGGTCAGCATAAACTGTCTTGACATGAGCAGCCTGGCTGTAAGAACTTGAGCAAATCTGTAACTTTCTCAGCTGTGTTACCTCATTTCAACAATGAGAATACTTTCCACATAAGGAGGAAATGATATAATGCCACCTGTGGTACAAAAGTAGATTTCAAGAAATGAATTTTAAGCCGAGCAGTGGTGGCGCACGCCTTTAATCCCAGCACTCGGGAGGCAGAGGCAGGCGGAACTCTGTGAGTTCGAGGCCAGCCTGGTCTACAAGAGTTAGTTCTAGGACAGGCTCCAAAGCTGTCTAGAACAAAACAAAAAAGCAAAACAAAGCCCAAAGAATTTTATGAAAGTGTAATGCTGAATTTTATCTGAACTGCTCCCTTCTTGTGTGTTCCACATATTCAAAACAAAGAAAGCAAAAGGGAACTAATTTAACTTGGGTAACTGTTCAGAAGGATCAGAAAATGTTTATGAGCTTTAAAAAAGGTCTTATCTTTTGATCCCAGCAACTCTACTTCTGAGAATTTATGTTAAGGAAACCAAATGCCTATGTGAACTTATTTCTTTCATCATCTTTAGAATGAGTCAATACTGAGAACAACCACAGACTTCAGAAGCAGGGACCAGGGAAGTATATTACAGTTCACATATGGTTTTTCATTCATTCTTCTAGCAAATATATGTTGTGGCTCTATTAGGCTAGGTATACAGCAAGCAATACTGAGTAAAACATACATAGTTCTTCCCATTGTGTACAATATAAACTTGTGGATGACATCAATACAAATAAACAAATACAACAACTGTAACTTAGGCAGTGACACAGGTCAGCATAAACTGTCTTGACATGAGCAGCTTGGCTGTATGAACCTGAGCAAATCTGTAATATATATGTATCATATATGTACATATATATATAATATGTAACATGATAAATGTAATGAAAAGCAAAATGCTATTAGAAAAAGTATCAGAAAGAGCCAAATGGAGATCAAAGGTAGACGTCTATGTGGAAGGATGAGGTGGGAGATGCTATTTCAGGAACAGACAACAGTACCTCTGAAGACCCAGAGACAGGAGACGGTCCCTGGCATAAAGACCTGAAAAGCCAAAGAGTGTCATACAAAATAGGCTGGTGCAGATGGCAGGAGGAAGAGGGATAGTAAGAAGTGGGAAGATCTTGGCAAAGTGAGACTATTCATTTTCATGCAGATCCTGAAGACAGGGAATTTGGGTCTGTGAATAAACTATTGAAGGTTTGAAAAATGAGACTACTTTACATGGTGAATACTTCTGGCTGTTATTTGGAAAATAAGACTGAAGAGAAGCAAGAATCAAAGCACAGAATAGAAACAGGTAAAATGATGTGACAGTTTGAGTAAGAATGGTCTCCATAAGCTAGGTGTGGTGGTGCACACCTTTGATCCCAGCATTCTGGAGGCATAGGCAGATGGATCTGAGTTTGAGGACAGCCTGGTCTACAAAGTGAGTTCCAAGGCTGTTACACAGAGAAACCCCGTCTTGAAAACAAAAAGAATGGCCCCTATAGACTGAGATATCTGAACGCTTATTCCCCTCTTACAGCACTGAGTAGCACTATTTGTAAGGATTAGAAGGTTGTAGCCTTGTTGGAGGAAGTGTGTCACTGGAGATGGGCTCTGAGGTTTTAAAAGCCATGCCAGGCCCAGGTTTTCCTTCTCAGGCTACAGCTCAGGAGGTAGCTCTTCATGACTGCTCTAATGGCTGAATGCCACCATGCTCCCCACTATTATGATTGAAGAGTCCAAGAATAAGAATATAGAAATGCAGCTTCCAGAAATAAGAATGTATAAATAAAGAAATGCAAAGTTGTAAGCCTAGGAGAATGAGAGCAGGATGTCAGCAGCTTTCTCAGCAGCTTAAGGGTTAACTATTAACACTGGGTTACTTTGCTTTGCAACCCATCTGTCTACAAGACCGAAGCATCCCTCTGCAAACTGAGGGTCAGCTCTGCAAACAGAGAGTTAGCTCTAAGATAACACCCCAGCCACCGTGATCAATAATGGATATGAGCTGAATTAACCTTTAGAGGGTGGGATGTATGTGACTTTTCTGTTATGCATTGTCTCTGCTACGTGAAACTGGCAGCATTAGGGGGAGTGCAGAGCTTTGGTAAACACCATCAGGGAAAAACAAAGACCTAAAATACAAACACTAGTCTAACTAAAACTCTGTTAATGAAAATTGCAAAGAAGGGCAATTTGTATCTGAGTTTTACCTTGAGATTGTAAAAATTCTTTTGTTTTATTGCCCAATATTTGTTGCTTCTTGCTATAAAAAGGAGGAGGTCAGAAACTGGCCTTTGCCACAGCCTTACAAGTCCATCTCTGGCTGTGGTCTCAGCTAGCTGATAAAATTTTTGTGCCCCATGGAGATTTTTAAAAAAAATTTTATTCTAGAATAAAGTTTGCTTCTGGTTTACTAGACTCCAGTGGTCTGTCCCCATCTTTGCACAACTCCCCCCCACCCCACCCCCCGCAAACCCAACAGTGATAATGGGCTAAACCTCTGAAACTGTAAGCAAATTCCCAATTAAATATTTTATTTCATAAGAGTTGCCTTGGTTATAGTGTCTTTTCCCAGCAATAGAATAGTGACTAAGACAGGTGACAACATAAGGAAGTGGATGCATCTGAGATATAATCTGGAGTTAGAACACTGCATTGGAGATGGAAGGAAGTGAAGGCAGATTGGGGGAGAAAAGAATGAAGGAGAGCTCTCAGGTTTCTGACTTTGAAAATAAAATAAGGATGATTAAATGAAGAAAAAGATCATTTTTGAGGCAGTTAATTTTGCCAGATGAAAGATGCTTTAAGGAGGGAGCAAGGCTATTTCCTGGACTTGCATGACAGGGGTATAAATTACACTGTGAATCTAAAGGCAAGGACAATCAATCTCACAGTCTACTTACTCTTATTTCACGCAAGAGATTTCAGAATTGAAACCCTAGAGAGTCTGCATGTCATTTCACTAAGATGGGCAATTCTCTTTACTCTGCTGTGGGCACATGACAGTAAGTTTCCTTTTTTTCCTTTCTGTGTGTCAACTCTTGCATATAGAACAGAGAACATATTTAATACTGGAGTTTCTCAATTCACTTATACTTCATCTTCTTTCATTAGGCTAGATTTCCATCTCAGCACAGGACAGGTGAAATGCCAGCTTTTTAGTCTCCTTTTTAGGCTAACCTTTTTCCAAGATTCTTGTTACATTTCTTTTCTTAAATGACAGCAGAGGGTGTGAAAGAGCAAGATTACTGTACTAGCCAAGGTTGGCCCTGAACTTGCTACATAACTTTAGATGACCTTGAATTTATGATCCTCCTGCCTCCACCTCCAGAGTACTGAGATTAAAGGAATGTGCCACCATCCTCCATTTTATGTGGTTTTGGGGACATGAACCCAGGGCTCTGTATGCAAAACAAGTAGTCTCCCAACTGGCTATATCCCTAGCCCCCACAGAACACAGTAAGGAATGACAATTGCTACCTCAGAGTCTTATCAGGACCACCCCACTCATGATGAAGAAAACAACTCTCCAGGTGGGCAAAGCCTTCTAAAGGGAACATCTGGAAGAAACAGCAGAACAGATAAGGTTTGTTTTGCCTATGTCAGAATAAAACAAAGGGGGTCTTACACTACTTTAGCTTTTACTCTGAGAAATGGCTTGCCTAGCTCCTGGAATGAGCAATTGAACTGAATGAGTAGATGCGGTAAATTCTCTAGAAACAGTAGGTAGCATCAAAGACCATTTAATTTCTTAATCAAACCTTAAATGGAACAAAGATGAGGTATCTCAGCATTCTTTTAAAAGATGCATCTTCCAAGTCCACTCTGGATTCTTCCACTCTTGGAAGAATTGGCCCAGCCTATCGTGAGCAATGCCATCACTGGGCTGGTGGTTCTTGGTAAGTATAAGAAAGCAGGCTGAGCAAGCCATGAGGAGTAAGCAGTAAGCACCACTCCTCCTTGGCTTCTGTATCAGCTACTGCCTCCAGGTTCCTGCCCTTTATAAGTTGCCGCCTTGACTTCTCTCAGTGATGGACTGTAACCTGGAAGTGTAAGCTGAAAAAAAAAAACCCTGTCCTTCCCAAGTGGCTTTGGTCATTGCATCAATACTAAGACATGTTTCTGAAGCCATTCAGACTCTTGTTTGTAATTGGCCTTTGTTCTTTTTAATAAATGACAGATACAGTTTTGTTTTAGTCTTTTAAAACAATATTTACTTTAGTTTTATTCACACATGTGTATGCCTGTTTAAGTATGTGCAGTATATGTGTGTCCCCTGAGAGGCCAGAAGATGACACTCGATCCCAGAGAGTTGGAGAGGTGGTTGTGAGCTGTCTGACTTGAGTGCTAGGAATGGAACTCAGGTCCTCTTCAAGAGTGTTACGAACTCTTGATGGCTCAGCCATCTTCCTAGGCCTAAAACTGTTTTTCAATCTAACTGTGCCTATTTACAATACCAGCTGTGACAGAACAGGTTCCATTTTGGTACCTTCATCCACATCTGCTACTGTCATACTCTGTATTAACTATAGCTATAACTTGCATTTCTGTATGACCAACAGGGTCATCATCTTTCCAGTTTACTGGTTAAAGGGTTTTCTCCTCTATGCAGTGCTTCACCTAATGTTTTCTAGTTGTTTTACTGGACTGTAATTTTCCTTTTATTTCTTTATTCTGGGTACTCATAGTTATGTGTGAGCTTTCATTTTCTATTATGGCCTCTAGTTATCAACAGAACTTTTGTACTGCATGTAGTTAAATCTGCCAATCTTTCACTCTACCAACCTTTTCAGGTTTGAGAAATTCTTATGTGAAATCGTGTGTGTATTTTCCTACATTATTTTCACATTTTACAATCCTGTCCTTTAAACTTCAGTATCTATGCCAAATGGAATTGGTATTTGTGTCTATGTGAGACAAACAACCCACTCCGTTTACTCTCATAGGGCTGTCCCGTTGTTCCAGTACTATATATTGTAAAGGCCATTCTTTCCCCAACCAAAAAAGCAACAGCATTTCTGTGACAAATCTGTTTCCATTTAGACATGGGATCTGCTCTTGGTATTTTACTGTACTACTAAGTCTACCCCAGCGACAATGTCAAACTGTCTTATAAGGACTCTTGGTGTCTGCTAAGGCAGTTCTCCTCACCTTGTTCTTCTTCTTCAGGATTGTCTTGGCTAGTCTTGACTCTTTCCTCCTCCATAAAAATTTTAGAATCAGCTTGTCAAGTTCCACAAAGAACCTGTTGGAATTTTTATTGGAATTGCATTGAATCTGTGTATCAGTCTGAGGAGAACTGGCATCTTCACACACTGAGTTTCCTGACCCAGAGATTTATTTTTTAACTAGTTTAAGATGTTTTCCTTTAATGTGTGCAAACATTTTTATAATTTTCTCTGAAGATTTTGCACATATTTTGTTAAGTTTATTCTTAAGTACTTTACATCTTGGATACTAATATAAGTGATATATTTAAAAAGTATTTGATTTTTATGGCCTACATACAAAAATTAATTTTTATGCTGCTTTTATATCTGATAATTTATTTCCTGAGTCTGAATTTTTCTGAAGGCAGTATTTGTAGTAAAAATTTCTTATTTTATCTTTGGCTTCTCAATCCTTCCTTCCTGTCTTGTTTCCCTGTTCTGCCAGAGATCTCCAGAACTTGCTGAAGTCTCAGTTCCCTGCTACTGCTAAATTTCACCTCAGTCACCAGCATTTTCCAAGGTCCTCTATAACAGTTCTATTTAAAAGAACACAACAACCAGATACATAATCTCTTTTGCCTTTTCCTTGCACTAATACAAACCCAGCCGACAACTGGTGCCTTTCCATTCCCCTTCCAGAGCGCAGCCATGAATACCCAATGCCCACGTCATAATTCTTGTTGATTTCCGTGGGGTTTCAGCTCATCAAGGTAACTCAAATGTCTTTTTAGTCCCATTACATGACATACGTGAATTCTTTACTGGTGTTCTAAAAATCAAGTTGTTACTAAAAGTAGGGAACCCAGAGAATGGTTACCACAGGCTCTGACGATCCCACTGCTTTACCTCTTTCATCTCTTCTCTTTCTCGAGGAGTCAATTTTCTCTTTCTTTTTTGCTTTATTTCCCTCTTTAAACTTTGAGAAGTTTTAGGAAACCCAAGAAGAGGCTTTTTCATCTGTTAACAAAATCAATGTTTCTTCCTAAGACAAATGTTGGTGAACAAGAAAAAAATTTCCAGTTTGTAACTAACATGAAAGACACAGCCATGAACTTCCAATCAGCAAGGAGTCATAGAAATACTGTACAGCCTTTCTTAAGCCTGTCAAATATCTGTAAAGAGCTGTCAAGTCTTACACTCATTGCTCCTTCAAGTTTTAGTTACCTGTGAGTCAGTTTCTTTCTGGAACACTTCTGGCGATACACCTTTTCACAGAGACCCGACCACAGATGTCTTGGCAATTCAAATGTAACTCTTATTCCTAAATCAATGCACGCACCAAAGCACACCACAGCTCATCAGCTTCGTTTCCTACATCTAAAAGTCACCACTATCCACTTAAAAAGAAACAAAAAGAAATATAAAGCCAGGCAATGCTGGCACATGCCTTTAGTTCCAGCACTCGGGAGGCAGAGGTAGGTGGATCTCTGAGTTCGAGGTCAGGCTGGTCTACAGAGTGAGTTCTAGGACAGTCAGGTTACACATAAACCTTGTCTAGAAAAAACCAAAAAAGCAAGAACAAAACAAAACAAAAACCATAAAACAAAATGCTTATTATAGAAGTCTATTAGCACAGCAGAAAGTAGTTCCCCATTAGGTCCTTTCTATCTTCCACTCTCCTTTGTAGAAACCAACTGTTAGCATTCAGCTTCTCCCTAGACTTGAATTAACATACTTAAATACATACACAGGTATTTATAGATAATTAAAAAAAAACTTGGAATCTTGACATTTACATTTTTTTGCGATGTGCTTTCTCACATAATATACCTTGGTATGTCAATGTTTATTTTTGTGACAGTGAGGAGTTTCATGAGGCTATAAGAAATCAAATCCGTTAGCTATTTGGTGGATGCTACTGTTCTGCATACTGTTGTAAATAGTGTGAGTATATGTATGTGTGACTTTCTGTTGGGGGCATTTATGTACTATGGCGTTCATGTGAAGGCTGTAAGAGATAAATCATCAAGTCAGTCATTGTGTGTGTGCGCACATGCGTGTGTGTGTGTGTATGTGTGTGTGTATATGAAAGAAAGACTGTGTAATGGGGAAATGTGCCAAGGCACACATGTGGAAGTCAGAGAACCAATTTGCAGGTCAACAAAAGTTCTTTCATTTGACAGCCTTCTTAATGGCCTAAGGTCATATCATAAGGGCTTTATTTTCATTTTAATTAAAAATAAAACATAATATATTAGCATATTAGCTTTCAATCCTTTTCATTCCGGGTTTTTTTTTTTTTTTTTTTTTTGAGAAAGCATCTCCCTATATATCCCCCAGGCTGGCTTCTGAGATCTACCTACTTCTGCCTTCCGAGTGCTGAGATTAAAGGTGCGTACCATGCCCAGCTCGTTCTGGTTTCTAAATCTTTCATTCTGCTTAAAGAGTCTCCTACACCTGATGATTATACAGCAGTCTTCTACGACAGAAGCCATGTTTGTTGCTTACTGTCCCTGTGTGGGATGACTGTTCCAAGCAATGACACCTAACAACACTGTCTAGACTCTTTCCCAGGATTCTGAAAACTGGGAAGACATGGAGACTTTCAGAAGAGGGCCCAGAACAGGCAGGGACTGTTCTGCTTGAGGCTTGGTACTTCAATGAATTTTTTGATTTTGCCAACTATTCAGTGTCTTCCCAAAAGAAAGATAGCTCTGTCTTTTCTCTCCTGTCCTCCACCTCTCAATTTACTTGACTTCTTGATATGTGTGTATAAATTTGTTCACATGTGTGCAGGTACATGCGTGTACATGGGTCAAAGGACATGTTCATGTGTCATGTTATTCTTCAGGAGTTATCTACCATGGTTTTTAAGACTAGCTGGTCAGAAAGTCCCAGAGATCCACCTGGCTCTACTTCCTAAGCATGGTGATTACAAGTCCTGGGCTTTTTCACATTGGTTCTGGGTGTAAAACTTGGGACCTCAAGCACTTTACTGACTCAGTATTCTGATTTCCTACTTTTTTTCTTTCTTTGTTTTTTTCAAGACAGCATTTCTCTGTGTAATAGCCTTGGTTGTCCTGGAACTTTCTTTGTCAACCAGGTTGTCCTTGAACTCAGAGATCCACCTGCCTCTGCCTCCTGAGTGCTAACTTCCTACTTTTAAACCCAGAAAAATAATGACATCTTCACTATGTCTCTCATAGGATCTATAGCATAGTCCTGCTGTATGGAACACACTGGTGAAAAAAAACACTGGGAAATAGGAAGCAGCTAGCTCAAGTCACTGCAGTGGACCTACTCTGTTAGAGAAAATGTCAATTTTTACCTGACACCTAAGCTTAGGTCTTTTTTTTCTCCCTGAGACAGGGTTTCTCTATGTAGTCTTGGCTGTCCTGGAACTCATTCTGTAGATCAGGCTGGCCCAGTCTCAAATGCACAGAGATCCACCTGCCTCTGCCTCCATAGTGCTGGGATTAAAAGCTTAGGTTATATTTTATCCCTTCAATTAGAGCACAGCCAGGAGGCTCTTAGGACAAACCTTGACTAAGCACTTCCACATTCATATACTGTGACCCTCTCCATCTTAAGAATTTACATCACATTTCCCTTGGTAACTGACACTGGCAAAGGGAAATACATCTTTTAGGATATACTGGTCTCTGGCCTTAAGATAACTAATTTCTGGAAATCCAGAATGTCACTGTGATATGTTATTTACAATGGAGCATTTATAAGCCAGGTAAAAGAAGAGGTTCTAGCCTGAATTGGCCTACATTAGTGGATACCTATTACAGCAGAATAGCCACATAAATTCCTTACCTACTAGATAAAGACGATTACAGAAAAAGCTACTGTAAGCTCCAGGAGCACTGACCTACCAAAGGCTAAGTCTCTACATAAGCAGGGATCGTAAGTGCTACAGAAAATTTAAAAACTTGTAGGACATCTGGCTACTACATATCCTACAGTATACAGAACTATATATGCTGTAGCTACCAAGATAGAAGAACCTTCTGAAATTAGGAGTTTGAGGCCAGTCTGGAAAACACAGCTATATCTTGGGTGTAAGATGAAAGAAAGGAATAGAGAGAGAGAACACCAAACGGCTAACACAAAGGCCTCCTGGTCTTTGACCAGGTCCAAGGGAGCTGGGTGTGATAGTGCATGCCTATATCATAGCACTTCCAGCTCTGCTAGAACTCAGGAAGCAGAGGCAAGAAGATCTGGAGTTCTTGGCTAGACTGGGCTACATAGGAAATTTCAGGATAGCCTGGGATATACAGTAAGAAAGTAAATCAAATCAATACTAGATTATGATAAACTGAGTCAGTTATCAGCTGGAGCTGCAGACTTAACAGCTGGCTTCCCAGCAACTTTCCTTCCTAACATAGAACCCCCCACTACCTGGAATCTCTGTATCAATGGGATTAATCTTTGTACACACTCTTTTAAAGTTGAACACATTATTCAAACTGTTTTCCCTTTTCAGGAAAAGAGTGGCCACAGTGGTAAATAGCCCTGACCTACCTATGCTGTGATCACATATTTTGTCTCATAGGACATTAACCTAACCATCACACTAATGATGCCAAGCTGATAGAACAGAAAGTTAGGGATTCTAGATATGCATGGTGGACATAAAAGCAGAACAGAACAAAGCAAAACCCACAGTTGGCTTGTGACTTAAGCCAAGTTTTCCGAAAGTCAAAGCTGTAGACATGCCAGGCTACCTTCTCTGACATAAAGGACAAGCTCCTGTTCCTTATCCTCACCACCTTTCCCCCAGTAAAGGAGCAATACTTGTTTGTCCATTTTGAATCTTGGAGAAAGGATACAGTAGATGCTGACTATCCTTCTCTGATCTAGTTACTGAGTGATCGGAAAAGAACTGATCTAGGCTGAGGCAAAACTGGTCCTAGCAGGTTCTGCGGGACTCTAAAACATGCACAGCAAGGTTGAATATGACAGTTAAGATAAAAAAAAAACTCATAAAAGGGAAAATACATGATCTTGTCTGCAAGACCACAGTCCTAGCTTAGGACTGAGCATCAAAGTGGAAACTATTTACCTGATACAAGGTAGCTTCCTGTCATAAGTTAGTTATGTGATTCCTAAGTTACAAATTTGGATATACCCTGTAGAATTCCACCATGGATAGAAGCAATGTACACAGAAGACCTGCCACACGCCACAGGTCCTTCTCCTTCAAAAGACATTTATGACTTCTTGTTGATGTCAACAGATGACTAAGAGAAAAAGAATCTGCTCTGGTGTATAGTTGACTCTTGTGTTATATTGGTCCAAGCTGAACAGAAGTAGACTGCTGGAGAGTATATACTTCACTGACAGCTCTAAATGAATGTAAGGAGAAATTCTCCCAGCAAAGAGAATTTTAAGTATGCTATCACACCATCCCACTGGAGATTAGGTTCTAACAGGAACAAAGAAAAAAATGTTTATGCTCCCTTGCTATCCCAGTACTGGCCTGATGAGCTCTTGAACATGCTAGCCAATGGCTATTTTCTTTTCTTTTCTTTTCTTTTCTCTCTCTCTCTCTCTCTCTCTTGTCTATTATGCCTCTAGGACTTCTTTCCAAGGATTTACAAGAATGGTTTATTATGGTGTCTCAGGGGATATTATTTCCAAAAAATTAATTTTACAAAGAAGTATGTCAATAAGATCACACACACCATCATCCAGAAGCAGTTGGTGTTACAGATTACAGAACAGTACAATGTCTACCACAGTCCCATCTGTGAGGCTGTCTGGTGGGATGTGCCAAATGTTCTCAATCAATAATGAGTGTTAAATGGTGCTCTTTTCCCAACAGTTTAAAACAAAATAAGAGGTCTGGATTACTCTATTAACTCTTACTTGGTAAATGAGTGTGGGCTTTAGGTCTTTGTTCCTTTCTACTTACATTGAAGCCAGGGATTTTTCTGAAGATATAAATCTGAACTTAAGCCTTTCAGTGGTGGAGCAGTTATAAGAGGTTGATATGACCACCTAAATGGCCACGTTTCCTTTTTTTTTGTCCTCTGTATTATGTATGTATGTGCACGTGTAAGCCAGAAGACGATAATGGGTGTCTTTCTCAATCACTCTTTATCTTTTTTTTTTTTTTTTTTTTAAATTTTCTTATTTTGAAACAGCAACTAGGCCAGCCAGCAAGGGAGCTCCAAGAGGTCTTTACCTTCCTAGCTCTGGGACTAAAGGAGTACAGTAAAGTGCCCATTTTTTCACATAGGTGGGAATCTAAACTCAGGTTCTCAGACCTGAATGGCAAACATTCTACAGAGTGAGCCAGATCCGCAGCCTCTTTTCCTCTTTGACTCTGAAGTCCCCTATGGGGTTATATGCTTGGATCAGAGATAATCTGCACTGACCTTAGGCAGCTGCAGGAACTCTCTCCCCTACCCAGGACTACTTTGAAAGAAGGAGAATGTGGCAAAAGACGTCTCCAGAAACAGTCATCCTTCTTCCAGTGGACCTGACTGTATCTCTGTATTATGCCTAGAACTGGGGTAGTCATTTTGGCATTATGAGAGGAGCCTACCTATAAGACAAAGATGACACAAAGCAAAAAGGCAAGGGAAGCCAACAGTCTTGGAACTACTCTTCTCTGTCCTTAAATCTATTCCCTCTCTTTAATAATTATCTAACACGGTAATTATTGAAGCTGGTACTAGTCATAACAAATGTTGCAGACTAGCTGTGTTCCCAGATCCTAACCTGGTCCCCTCAGGCTGTTTTCCAGGTAGCAAACAGAATCTCTCTCCCCCACCCCCAAATACAAATCTGGTTAGTTCACAGGTTTCTGCTTCACTCAGCTGAGTGGTGTGTACTAGCCTTTTCTCAGTTTTCCCCCTACTACTCCCTGTTATAGGACTTTTCTTTGGAAGACATGAGTAAATGTCTACTCATGCCAGATAGGGCACCAAAGACAGAATAAAGAAACGATTCTATCCAAGTGAGCAGAGTGAATCAGTAAGTTTACTGGGTAGGAATATGGATGACTTGAATGCACCTGAAACATTGAAGAGCTCACCCAGCACAAGAGACCACTCAGTGAGTGCCTCTTTGGAGCTCTCTAGAGGAGCACAGGCAGCTGGGCTTCCCGAGTCTTAATGATCTTTTCTTCTGTCCTCATGAAAGAACAGTTCAGTTAGAAGGAAGTAGCTAGACAGCATTGCTCTTTTGCCATGAAGCCCTTCAAAAATCTTCTGAATATGCCTTCTCTTACCCAGATGCTTGCTCCTGCTATTTCTGTCACCTCACTTCACTTTCTCTATTCTCCTTGCTTCTTCAAGGAAATTGTGCTTAAATACTAGCTACAGACTCCACTGAGATAGCAGCTTACTAAGTTGTCCAGGCTGGCCTTCAACCTGTGGCCTTCCTGTCTCAGCCTCCCAAGTGGCTGGGAAAACATGAGTGTAAACCAGAATTGGTTATAGTCTATCCTACCCTTTTCTGTAGTACCGAGGAATGAACCTAGGGCCTGTACATGCTAGGTAAGCTATCATTGAGTTGCACACTCAGGAAGGAAATTTTTGACCCAGGATCATCAGCTGCTGGTTGATGCTTATTCTGCTTCCTTGAGAGACATGAAAACACAAATCTCAATACTCGGCATTCTGCTGTAGCCACTACTTTTTACATCAATCCACCCCTATTACCTGCTATGTAACAGTTCAGATCCCTGCTATAGACTACAGCTCAAATTTTTTGGCTTTATAGATAGTTTTATTCTTATAAATAGAGTTTCCTGAGAGGGTGGATATTTCTTTGAAACTGGAGTTGGGATTTGTTTTTGCTCCGTATTATATCCATGGCACCTAGAATATTACTTGGTACCTATAAGAAGCTTGGAAGTATTAAATAAATGAGTTACTAGACATGACGATGAATGAACTAATCAGTAATGAGAGGATGGATGAGGGAGGTGAAGCAATTTCTTTTTTAAAAACGTTCCATAATTATACAGGAAAGGAGCAAGATGAACCTGGTAAAACCATTTCTCACCCATTATCCATTAGAAATCTATTTTATATCTCATGACCAGACCTTAGGTCTCCCTTCCTCTTTGTTAACAACAAAGGACTCACGTTGAATTCCTCTCTGAAGAGCTTATTGTCATCAGCCATTCTTCGGTTAATCTCCTCTTCCAGCTTGTCCACAGGCAGTGGTGGGTACTTCCTGTTGGTGCTTGGGGACCTGGCCAGAAGTGGTACACTTTGGGGCTCTGCAGTATAAAAGGGAAGATAAATTAGGTGCCCTGGAGATAGATGCAGTCCCTTTTGTGGAGACTAATGGTCTCATTCTTTTGAAAAGATGGGGAAAAAAGACAGGGATATGTCTCCATCAGTAAAAGATGTTTGTCAGCAAGTCTGAAGGACTCAATCGGATGCCCAGAATCCACATGATGGAAGGAGAGAACCAGCTCTTGCAAGTTGGTCTCTGATCTCCACAAGTACACAATGGCATGTGTGCATACATATACACAAATAAAATAAATAAAAAAGGATGGGGAGAAATGTTCATTTCTTGCTTTCCTTCTTCAGACATTCCCCATGCCTTACCCACATCCTCTGTGCGGCCATTTGACAGGCGGAAAGAATTGGAATGGCTCCCAGCTTGCTTGTATTTCTTAAACCTAATAAGGAAATATCTGTCATGAAAAACTAGGCAAAGAGGTAAATCACTGTCTTTGTATTCCCATTATTGACTATACCTTTCTAAATCTCTCTGTCAAATCAAACTTTTTAAAAAAGAGACACAAGTCAGGCATGTCTGAGGCAGCTCCAAACACCTTGGGATGGTCTTCCTTACACTCAGCATTTTAAAGTCCAGCAGAGAAAAGACTATATTCTGACCCTCCTGGTTCCTCTGAGTTACTTAAGCTCCATCACACACTTGAGTACTCAGCCCTAACAGGTGGAATACAGACAAGTGTAATATAGTGGTGTGTGTGTAAGAGCATGGTAGAATGGGTGGGACAGGATGGGATAGTAAGATCTTTATGAAGCAAAAAACATGGTGTTTTCTCAGAGCAGCCTAGGAGTCATAGGGAGAAACCCAGAGCTCCAGAATGCGTGAACACAGGTTTAATGGAGCCAGGTACACAGGTCCCTCTCTTAATTCCTGCAGAACCAAGGGAATACAGAGCAGGCTGGGTTCAAGATAAAGCAAGAGTTAAACCCAGATCATCAGAGCAGTAGCTTCATGAGGAAGAGCACAAATGAACCACATTCTTTTTTCTCTTAGGTTTTCCTCCTAGCTTCTGTTCATTATCTAGAAGTTTCTGAAAGGTTAGGCAGAGAAATATTTTAACTCCTAAGATCTGCCTACCAGACAAAGACCAGAGGTTCTAGAGAGGTTTGGGGACAAAGCCTCAGCTAGAAACAAAGTAAGTTTTTTGTATGCATATAATCTTACTAGGGGTCTTTTCAGAGGTTGTTTCCAAGGACAGAGCTGAAGATCTTCAAACACCTGCACTGATAAGATAGTACCCAAGTCTCCATCTCTAAGTCAATGCTCTACTCTAGGCTTTAGCTTCAGCTAGAATTAGGAGACTTGGTTTGGACAGATAAAGCAAAGGGAGAGAGCCTAGGTCTTAAGGAAGACCGCAGTTTAGAAATCGTTTCTAAACAGTACTTTAATACAAGCACTAGCAGGAGTCACTGTCCCTCTACCCTCCGCATTGTCCTTAGCCTACTGTCTTCTGGACTGTGTGGGCTTACTGAGACAGAGGGGTTATCAGGATATTCTAAGCAAATGAAGTAACATTAACATACTTACCTTAACATGTACAGAACTATGATAATAAAAACGATTACTAGCAGAGAGGACAGGGCCACCATCACTGCAATAATTGGTGTCTCATCTGAAACCAAGAGAAAAGAACAGGTGATAACTGTGTTGTGCAATGAAAGGCTCAAGCTGGAAGCTCAGGAAGACACACCGATGCGGGGGTGGGGGCACACCACCCATTAAAGATTTCTGCAGATGGTAGGATGTGAAACACACACACACACACACACACACACACACACACACACACAGAGAGAGAGAGAGAGAGAGAGAGAGAGAGAGAGAGAGAGAGAGAGAGAGAGCAAGAGAACAAAATGAGAAACAGAAGGTCTGTGTACAGAAATGCACACACAAAAGAGCAAGGAGTAAGTACAAGTGCTAAAGTATATGAGAAAAGAATACCCTCTGCCACATTAGGGTCCTACCTGTCTTTGATATACCATGCATTTATTTACTGTATGACCTCCTGCATTGGGATAACTGTATTGGGATAAAATTTGTCATTTAAGTCAGAGACTCTTTCATTGCTATATCATTTGAGCTCAAACAAAACTTAGCATACAAAAAGCATTCAAAGATTCTGAGATACAAATACTGGCAGGTCAGGAATGTAGAACCAACATCACACTACTTCCCAGTCTCAATGAGCTCCACCCAGAGAAAAAAACAGGAGAAGGAAGAAAAAAGATTGTTCTAACATAAACCCTAGTGATTTCCTGGCACAGGGAGTATGATTAAATAAGGAGATGCTGCTAGAGCCATAAGCACCATGCATCAAAAGCTGCCATGTACTTCCTATTCCCTTATACCACTTTCTATATCTTTTCTCCTCAGCTGCCCTCTGCCAGGATGCCAACCACAACAGAGTCTGGCTAGAGTAGAGCATCAAGCCTTCCCTCCATTCCACAGGCTTGAGCTCAGAACCCAGACACATTTCTCTTGCAGTAGACCAGGTCAGGACTCCACTTTTACTCCATATTACAAACCACACAACCCACCTGAGTTTCTTTGCTTTTTGTGAGGGCATGCCCCTTTTATGCAAAGGCCAGTCCTGCCAGGTGGTTTCTGGACTATGTCCACTGCTCTCATCTCAAACACTTTATCTTCTTGACCTCACTTATCCTCTGTCTCAGCTACCTTCTCACACCATTGCTGTTCTCCATTTCCTCCCCTCAGGTTCTCCTGACCCATTCATACTGACTCATACTTAGTGCTCCACTGAAGCTGCTCAGCAAGAACCAACAAACAACAATTACCAAATCTAATAGAAATAGTCATATTTTTATCTGATTCACCAGCTGGTAAGGAGTTTGGCAGGCTCCAGAAACAGCACAAAGGCCAGTGTGATACAAGCTGGAGAGATAGGCAGGAGCCAGAAAACTTATGTTATAGGCCATGGCAGCAAGTATGGCTTTAATTCAGAATATTATTGGAAGACTAAAACAGAAAGGACATGATTGAATTTTCCTTTGTTTAAAAGTTCTGCTAAACTGACTTAGGAATAGTAGCAGCCACTAGGTAGGAAGTCATCTCAGCAGAAAACCAAAAGCAGTCTCCAACGAAGGAGAAATGAATTCAAACAGGGTAAGATGAAAACAGAAATGAAACTGGCTTGACCAGATGACATCTACTGGTGTGTTTTTTGGGTAGTGTCTTTTGAGTTTGGGTAAGAAAACCTAAACGGAATGAAAGGAGGATAGCGAGAGGGGAGAGGAGCACACCATCTCATTTTACATCAGGGTATATATGCAAATAAAAGGAACAGTAGTTGGAGAGAAATGTGGAGGGCTTTCTTGGGGGTGGGTTGGGGAGGTGTGTGTGTGACTGGAAGTAGGTATCACTGTGCAGTCCAGAGTTCACAATCCTCATTCTATCTCCCAAGGTCTGGGATTGGAGGTATGCACCACCATCCCAGCCTAAAGGGATAGGAAATGTCTACCATATTTTTCTATTGATGGTAAATTTCAAACATGTGATTCCCATCTTAAAGTGACCATTTACACTGGATGATCATTCCCTCTTCCTTGAAGCATTTTCTCCCTATGACGAAGTCCCCTGGCTGTTTCATTTGTCTTCTTTGCCAGGTTGTTCCTTTTACAACAGCAGTGCTCTGTGACTGCAGACACTTCTCAGGGTTGTATCCTGGGACACTCTTATTTTCAATCTACTATCTGATCAGATGCCTGTAATTTCAAATGATGACAGAAATTCCCATATTTGCATTGCTTGGTTCTCAACTACCTACTGGCCACCTCCACTTTCAACTTCTCAGCCTTAATAAGCAACATCAATTTTCTGCATTACAAATGCTTTTACCATTCAGCAGCTAGCATTTTAATCCTCCTGCTGCTCAAGGAAGAAATGTAGAAATCCCCTTGACTTCTTCATGCATACCTTCTCTAACCAACCCAGTTGCAAGCAGTGTCTTTTAGGGGTAGAACCCCTGAGAAACATTTTTTTCTTCAGTCAAAAATAGCTGGCCCTGAAAGGGGTAACATTCCACAAAACTTTTCCATCTCATTACATGTCCGTGTGCAATCACTAGATATTTCAGAAACTTGACTATCACATCCTTCTTCCTATAGATTAGCCAATCATGTCAGATTGTAAGGTTGAGCTCCCACCAGGAGGATGAGACACAGTCACTGCCTGTGTTAGAATAAAAACTAAATGCACGTCTTGCCCAAGAGTGTGTTTGCTATGCCAGTTAGGGCCAAGGCACACTCTTTTTGCAAAAATAAACTCTCCTGCTGGCTTACTTTTACTTTATGCTTCTTCGTGCGACACTTAGATTACTGTTTCCCAACAAATCAATACATCAAACATGTCTGCCTCTTTTCCACTCTCTGTTGTTACAAACAGTCTAGGCCCGACCTCTACTGTCTCTTCTTTGACTACCACAGCTGTTAGAATGAAGCCTAATCTTGTCTTGGTCTACAACTTTAAAGTAGCTCCTACTTGCACTGCCTCCTGCCACTCTTCCTTTTCATCACCAACCTATAACCACTGGCATCCTTAAGCTGAAGGCATTCATTCTTATGCTTTTGAACAATTACTTTTCTGATTCATAAGGCCTCCCTCCATTCTTTGCCTAGTTCACCTACTCATCAAGTCCTGATTTGCAAATATTACTTTCCCAGAAGGTCTACTCTGGCATCCTAATACTAAATTTATCATTTCTGAAATAAGTTCTTCAACAGCTTTTCTCCCAGGGGGTCACCACATCGATGCACACCCAACTGATACAGTGCATTACAGCCTAGAACTCTTGGACTCAAGCAATTTGCCCACCTCAGCCTCCCGAGTAGCTGAGGACAGAGGTGTGAGCCACCATGCCCTGTCTGTATTTTCTTATAGAGACACATCATTTCCCTTGATAAGACCTCTCATACTTTGTAGTTATTTACTTACTTGACTATAGGTATTGAGCATTCCTCCTTTATGTCATAAATCACCAGGGCAGGCATATTAGTTTTATTTCTTTGTGTAATGTAAAACACAGAGGGTCTCAAACACAGGAGTCAGGTGAGAGAACAAATAAAAAGAATCAGTGAAACTGAGTGTGATGGTAATCTGTAATTCCAGCACTTGGGGAGGGGTGCACAAAGATCAAGAGTCAAGGCCAGCCTCAGATATATATAATGAGAGGCTAGCCTGGGTTACATGAGATCCTGTTTCAAAATAAATACATAAACACAGAGTGATCTACTTGGAAAACATGTGTTTGCTAAATTCCAACCATAAAGGGCAGTATATGAGGTAGTATAAGGAGGTAACTAGAGAAATCTGGCTCAAGACAGTGAGTAAGAACCAGGCATGATTGCTCACGTCTATAATTTCAGCACCTGGGAAGCTGAGGCAAGAGGATTGCCACTAATTTGAAGCCAACCTGGGCTAAACTGAAACCTTGTCTCAACAAAACCAAATCAAAACAGACAATGGCTGTGCCTAGAAGCTTATTTTTGTTGTTGTTGTTGTTTATGAGTCAGGCTCTCACATAGCCCAGGCTAGCTTCAAACTCACTATGCAGTTCATTATGAACTTCTGATCCTCCTGCCTCCAGGTCCCTCTCCTTCCGCACTGAAATTACAGTCACTACCCTGTACCAGGTTTATATGGTGCTACAGATTAAACCAGGTTACTAAGCATCACTCTATCAGATGAGCTACATTGTTGTAGGATACTTTTTTCTTTTTTAAAGGTTTATTTATTTATTATGTATACAGTGTTGACTGTATGTCTGCCTACAGGCCAGAAGAGGGCACCAGATCTCATTACAGATGGTTGTGAGCCACCATGTGGGTGCTGGGAATTGAACTCAGGACCTCTGGAAGAGCAGTCAGTGATCTTAACCTCTGAGCCATTTCTCCAGCCCCTGTTGTAGGATATTTGTTCACTGTGTGAAGATGTATTGCTGTGATTAGTGTAATAAAAAGCTGAACAGTCAATAGCTAGGTGGAACTTTTGGGCAGAGAGAACTCTGGAGAGAAGAAAGGCAGAGTTGCTAGCCAGACACAGAAGAAGCAAGACATGCAGGAGGAGCCACGAGCCACATGGCAGGATGCAGATTAATAGAAATGGTTTAATTTAAGTTATAAGAACTAGTTAGGAAGAAGCCTAAGGTATAGGCCAAGCGTTCATAATTAATAAGTCTCTGTGTCATTATTTGTGAGCTGGCGACCCAAAGAAAAATTGAATACACTACATTTCTAGACCACAAGCTTATCTTTTTCTTTCCCCCAAACATATAAAAACATAAAAGAAATATAAAAATACTAATGAAACATGAACATATCTGAGAGGGAGCAAAAGGCAGTATTTGTAGGGATTTCAAGACAAAAGAGGAATCCACTACTAAAGAGACCAGTCAGAGCCAAAAACCTTCCAGTTGAAAATTAAATACTAGTTTCACTAGTCTAGGTGTAGAAATAGCTTAAACTGTGCCAGCTGGGATAGAGAGGAAAGGGTGAAGACCATCTTGACCTGGCTTGTGAGCCCAGAGTACTCACAGGCTAAGCTATTGTGCCTCCCCTCCCCAAACTTAGCTGGGAGAATAGTGCTTCACAGAAGGCTTCTCATAGAAAGTTGCAAGTGTTTAAAAAACAAAACAAAACAAAACAAAAAAAACAAAGTCAAGATGCCATTTCTCAAGTATAAGCCTGTGTCCCTGAATACTCTCTTCCAAGTACCCTAGACCTGGTGGAGTACAATGTCTCCAGAGATCCAGAGATTCAGAAGGCACAAGTTGAGAAGTTGAGCATAAGGGTTCAGCTTTAAATGGGGGTATTTGCCTAAGTGAAAAGACCATAAATGTTAAGGACACATAAAAGATCCTGCCTTGACTTGTTTAATCTATGTAAGATTAGCAAATATCTATCATAATTTCAGACAAGCAAGAACTCACTTTTAGGAGCTGTGTTGGGAACTGGGCTCATCTTAAAGTATTATGTTTTAAAACAGGTCGGGAGCCCAGCAGTGATGGCACACACCATTAATTTTAGTACTCAGAAGGCAGAGGCAGAAGGAGCTCTGAGTTCAAGGCCAGCCTGGTCTACAGAGTAAGCTTCAGGACAGCCAGAGTCATGCAGAGAAACCCTGTCTCAAAAAATTAAAAACAACAAAAAGGTAAGGAGAGAAAGTTATCAAATATTTAATCTCTCCTATTAAATTTGGAAAAATTACCATATTCTTGTATAAATAAATCTATTACTCACTGAGAATACACACATACAAAAACAAAATATAAACGACATATAGTTCTTCCTTTTTTCTCAAGACAGGGTCTCACTATGTAGCCTAGACTGGCCTCAAACTCACTGAGGTCCTCCTTTCTATGCCTCCCGAACACTGAGATTAAGGTATGTGCCACCACTCTGGGCTGCACAGGCTTTAAAATTTTAGTAAAGCAAAAACATTCCTGTTAAAGAGACCACTATAAAAGCCCTCTAGTATCACCACTTTACTTCACCATTATCAATACACCAAGTTTTTTCCATCTATACCAAGGTTTTTCAACCTCACATTCAAGACATTTCACTGTGGTAGTCTAAAGTGTGCACTGTAGGATCTTTAAAACATCCCTGGCCTCCACTACTAGATGCCAGCAGCAACATCCTAGCTGTGACAATCAAAAACATTTCCATACATTAATAAATGTACTGTGAGAGAAAAAGAAATCACAATTGAGAAGAGCTGACCAATAAATACCATCCACTTCAGCAACAGCAGTTATGAGCACACATCACAGATTCTTCGACACAGGGTTTCTCTGTGTGCAGTCCTGGAACTTGCTTTGTGGACCAGGCTGGTCTTGAACTCAAACACATCCATCTGCCTCACCTCCCAAGTGCTTGGATTAAAGGTGTATGTCACCACACCCGGCTCATAAAGATTCTTTTAAAAAAATTATTACATTGGTTTGCGTATGTCTGTGTGAGCATGCAAGCATGTCACAGTGAATGTGTAAAGGTCTGAGGCCAACTTGTGGGAGTTGGTTCTCTCCTCCCGCCATGTGGATACTGGTGATTGAACTCAGGTCAACAGGTCCGGTGACAAGAACCTTTACTGAGCCATCTTATCAACCTGATAACAATTCATTACTTTATTTAATTAAAATATAATCACACCATTTTTCCCCTCTCTAAACCTCCTATGTAAGATGTCCATCATCCCATCTCCCTCATCCAAATTCACAGCCTCCTCTTCTTTACCCATTGTTGCATATACATATAAGCAAATCAACACAGAAATTATACACTGCTAAGTCTGTTCAGTGTTGTGCCTGCACATATGTTTCTAGGGGCTGACCACTCAGTTCTGGATAATTAATCACTTACAAATAATTCTTTTTCTTTTCTTTCTTTTTTTTTTCTGGTTTCTTGAGACAGCCCTCACTGCCCTGGAACTCACTCTGTAGACCAGACTGGCTTGAACTCAGAAATCAGCCTGCCTCTGCTTCACAAGTGCTGGCATCAAAGGTGTGCACCAGCACTGCCCAGCAACAATATTTTTTTTTTTTAAAAAAAAACAAAACTAATTCTTATTTTATTTTATGTGTTTTGCCATGGGTGTAGGGTCCCCTGAAACTGGAACAGTTGTCAGCTGCCATGTGGGTGCTGGGAATTGAATCTTAGTCTTCTGGAATAATAACCAATTAATGTAGAAATAAAGCAGCTCCTAGAGACAGAAATAAAAATAGTTATCAGAAGAATGATAAAATGGAATATTTTTTGCAGGTTGTATTTGTTTTATTGATATTTATTGAGCTCTACATTTTTCTCTGCTCCCCTCCCTGCCTCTCTCCTCTCCCTTCAGCCCTCCCCCAATGTCTCTATGCTCCCAATTTACTCAGGAGATCTTTTTATACTTTCCACTTCCCATGTAGATTAGGTCTATGTAAGTCTCTCTTAGTGTCCTCATTGTTGTCTAAGTTCTCTGTGATTATGGTTTGTAGGCTGGCTTTCTTTGCTTTATGTTTAAAAACCACCTATGAGTGAGTACATGGGATAATTGTCTTTCTGTGTCTGGATTACCTCACTCAAAATAATGTTTTCTAGTTCCACCCATTTTCCTGTAAAATTCAAGCTGTTGTTATTTTTTTCTGCTGTGTAGTACTCCATTGTGTAAATGTACCACATTTTTTTTATCCATTCTTCAGTCGAGGGGCATTTAGGTTGTTTCCAGGTTCTGACTATGACAAACAAAGCTGCTAAGGTAGAAAACTATTGTCAGTTTCAGACCTGTAAGGGATAGATAGCAAGGTCCTGTCTCAAAACCATCCAAAAATTCTGGAGATGTTTACACAATGATGAGGTACATATAATTACATCTAATGTTACTGTATACTTAAAAACAATCAAAACAGTCAATTTTATGTTACCGTAAAGGGTGTGGGGGCAGCGCTAGTGCTAAAATCTAAAGCCTCGTTCAAATTGCACAAGTGCTTTTCCACTCAGTTACATCCTAGTCTCCAAGTCATTTTAAAAGCCTAGTTATACCAAAGTAATTTTTAATACATTAAAAAAAGACACAAGAAAATAATCAGTTTCCTAAACTTCAAAGACAAGAAGTCTTCCCTGTCTCCAGTATACAGGGAATGGCAACACATACCTTTAATCCTAGCACTCAGAAGACAGAAGCAGGCCAGTCTCTGGGGGTTCAAGGCCAGCCTTGTCTACCTGGTTTCAGGCCAGGCAGGCCAAATCGTGAGACACTTTCTCAACTTTAAACTAAGCCACCAGCCATTTTTGTTTAAAAGCACCCCAAAGACCTATGCATGAGGACTTAAAACCTTTAATTCATTTGCATTTAAAACCTTTAATTCATTTGCATAAGTTAGAGTACAAATTATTTCTAAATAGTTGACTCATTTCTCAAAAAGCTTTTGGCTTTAATCTTGAAGTTAGCATTCTGACTTATAACTTTACTATAAAGGGTTAAAAGAGCAGTTTTAAAAAACAAATGTAAGATACTTGCATTATAAAACCATTAAGTTCTATATCTGATGGGAGTCTGAGCAATGAGGCCATTTCATTCATTCAGTTCTTGGTGGCTGAGTTTAGTTAGGATAGTGGGAGCTGTAAAGATGAAGAAGCCTTACACATAGTACGAACACAATGACAGATGAACACTGTTAGTATTCAGGCATTTGTACTGGCCTGACTTGGGGTCCTTACAGGATACATCTTCAGCTGCAGTCATTCACTGCATTCCCTTTTAAAAGGTGGGCCTTGATCACCTCCTGATTTTTTCTCTCTTCCTTCTCTTCCACCACTCTTGTCCCCAGGGACCGGTCTGTGCCCCTTCTCTCTCCTCTTCCAATAAACCTCCTATGTGAGCCTTGTTGCATGGTGTAACTTCTTTTCACAGCATTTTTAAATAAATTACAACAATTTATTTAAAAATTACATACAGACTTAGAGTGTCCGCTTCTCTGATGCAAATAGTCCCTACTTAGTGGGCCTTCAAACTACACACTGAAAACTGGATATATGGTTAAATAATAGAATTTGAAAAAGTTTGATTTGAAAAACAGAAAATAATGAGGCTAGGGAGCGAATCAGTGGGTAAACTGCTAACTATGCAATCATGAAGACCTAACTTCCACCACAATGGTTAAAAAACAAAGCAAAAAGCCCAGGTACGGTAGCACAGGCCTGGAACCCCAGAGCTGCAGCTAGAGTCAGGTAGATTTCCCAGGACCTCACTTGGCAGGCCAGTCTAACTGAAACAGTAAGCTTCAGGTCTAGGGAATGAGCCTGTTTCAAAAAATAAGGTGGAGAGCAACTTGAAGTTCACACACACACACACACACACACACACACACACACACACAACAGACATACACACACACACAGAGACTAGACTGGGCATGGTGGGCAGATATTCAATTTTAACACTTGGGAGACAGAAGTAAAAACATCAGGAGTTCAAGATCATCCTCAGCTTTATGTAAAATTGAGGCCAGCCCAAGACTACAAAAGACCGACTCAAAAACAAACAAACATCCCCAAACCCAAGTCATGAAAAAATTCTTTAATAGGTATTCATTTCTCAAATCCAGATCTAATGATCATTTTTGGAATGGATGACTTATTCTTCTGTCTCTGCCTCTTGTCTTGGCAGTCTTATTATTGTCATCCTATATAAAACTTGACATTTGTCCAGAAATACTCATGACCCAGAAATTCAGAGTCTAGTTTAGATCACAGATAGAGCATTTGTGTTGGTCTGAATGAGAAATGTCCGCCACAGAATCATCTATTTGAAATGTGGGTGCCCAGTTGGTGTGCTCTTTGGGGACAGCTTTGCTGGGTGAAGAACATCACTGGGGTTTACAGCCTTGTCCTGCTTCCTGTTCTTGATTTCTGCTTCTTTTTTTTTAATATATATTTTTTTAATTTTAAAAATTTACACTTCCTCCCCTTCTCCCAATCCCCTCCCGCTCCCACACTACCCTTCCTCCCTCCCTCTGCTTCCTTAAGAGAGGGCAGGGTACCCAGCCCTGTGGGAAGTCTAAGGCCATCCCCACTCCATCCCAGCCCAGGAAGGTGTGCATCCAACTAGTCTAGGTTCCCAAAAAGCCAATGCATGCAGAGGAGATAGGTCCCAGTGCCATTATCGATAGCTTCTCAGTCTGCCTCCATTGGCAGCCACATTCAGAGAGTCCGGTTTGATCATATACTCATTCAGTCCCGGTTCAGCTGGATTTGGTGAGGTCTCATTAGATCAGACACACTGTCTCAATGGGTGGGCCAGCCCCTTGTGGTCCTGACTTTCTTGCTCATCTTCTCCCCGCTTCTGCTCTTCGACTGGACCTTGGGAGCTCAATCCATTGCTCTGAAGTGAATGAGGGTGTCTGTCTCTATCTCCATCCATCGGATGAAATTTCTATGGTGATGATCAAGGCATTCATCAATGTGACTATGGGACAAGGCTAGTTCAGGCACCTTTTCCTCTGCTGCCCAAGTACCTAGCTGGGGATGTCCCCATGGACACCTGGGATTCCCCTCTAGAGCCAAGTATCTTGCTTATCCTAAAATGACTCCCTTAATGTAGATATCTTATTCCCTTCTCCAATATCCACCCTTCCTCCATCTC
>JAQHUG010000170.1:1927492-1938563 GCA_028555095.1 Dicrostonyx torquatus | reverse complement strand
CCAGTGGCACAGACAATAAGAGCAACAATGAATAAATGGGACCTCCTGAAACTGAGAAGCTTCTGTAAAGCAAAGGACACAGTCATTAAGACAAATGATTTCTGCTTCTTGTGTGTTGCTGAGAGGAGGTCTCTCAGCCTCCTGACCTGCAGCACACCCTGCTCACTACTACAGACACTTACTCCTCTGGAACTGTAAGTCACAAGAAGTTCTAAGTTGATTTGATCACTGTGTTGTACAGCAACAGAAAAGTAGCTAACACATCATCTGGGACTGTGGGAGCTTTGCATTAGGGTGTTGAAAATCCCTAAAAGCCATGAGATGACACCATTTTATAGAGTAAGAGAAAAAGTACAAGAAACAAAAATGCATAAAGATAATAGCAGACTAAAAGCCAGAAATCAACTAATTCTTACAAATTATGCCCTAGGGGCTGAAGAGATGGCTTAGTGGATAAGAGTACTTGTTGCTCTTCCAGAGAACCCAGATTCAATTCTAAGCACCTACAAGGAGGCTCACAATGATCTGTAACTCCAGTTCCAGAGGATCAGGTGTCTTCTTCTTGCCTTCAGAGGCACTGGGCACATATGGTGCACAGATAGACACGCAGGCAAAACACTCATACATACAAAATTTAAAAAATTATAATTATGTCCCAATATATCACCAAAGGGTAAAATACTAGCATGGAGACATGACAAATATACAATTATTATTTTGTTGTTGTTGATTAAGAGACATAAAGGGGCTGGAGAAATGGAAAAAATCAGCAACTAAGAACCCCAGCTATGAGGACTATGAGCTGATTTCTAGCACCCTCATGAGGGCTCACAATCACCTGTGACTCCATTCTGGTACACTTTTACTGCCTCTATGGGCAACAGGCACACATGTGTAATACAGTGACATACATGCAGGCAGAACATATAAATAAATAAAATTTTAAAAATATATAAAATACATTGAATCTGTTAGAATCTGTCATCTATATAAAAATACAATGCTTGTTTCCTTTATTCTTTTCTAAGGTAATATGGAAACATTTAAGGACAGTAAACAACACAGCCATGGATGGACAAGGTTCCCACACAGAAGAAACATGGATGGAAAGCATACATCTTTTAAAAGGACAACAGATAGAGGGTGATTGGCTCACCTCTCCTGTCTTTTGAGTCAGAATTACCTGTGTAACAAGTAAAAAACAGAAACATTTACTCAGGTTAGAGAAAAACATTGTCATTCAATTTAAGGAAAAACAAAGAAAAAGCTCCAAGAATATAGACTATTTTCTCCACATTGAGTACACTGCATAAATGGGGAACAAGATTATCTAGGGTTACTCAGCTTTAGTCAGTGGTCTCCTTCCTTCCTCCTGAGTATGCACACAGTCAGCATCCAATACTCATTAGAAATACAGTAATTCAAGGAAAAACACAAATTGTCAGCTACCAGAAGACATTATGTCTTTTGGACTTTTGAAATGTAAAAGGACAACTTTTAAAATTTTAAGCTTTAAGCCAGGCTGTGGTGGCACACACCTTTAATCCCAGCACTCAGGAGGCAGAGGCAGGCGGATCTCTGTGAGTTCGAGGCCAGCCTGGTCTACAAGAGCTAGTTCCGGGACAGGCTCCAAAGCCACAGAGAAACCCTGTCTCAAAAAACAAAAAAAAAATTAAGTTTTAAAGACATAAAAGATCCACATAATAAGATGCAGAAGAAAAAATAAAATCAACCAAAACAAAAAACAAAACAAAACAACAACAACAAAAATCCAATCTAATTGATATATACCCAACTTCATGTACTAATAGAGAAAAGCTTATTTTTAGAAACTTACGATGGACTGGTGAGATAGCTAACCAGGCAAAGGCAAATGCCATAAAGTCTGATAACGTAAGTTCAGTCCTCAAAATCTATACAATGGAAGGCAAAACTGTCCCCATCATACCTCACTGTGGTAGCTCCAACCAGCACCAATAAACTAACAACATATGACTGTTTTTTGTTTGTTTTTGTTTTTTCAAGACAGGATTTCTCTGTGCAACAGTCCTGGCTGTGCTGGAATTTGCTCTGTAGACAGGCTATCCTGGAACAGAGATCCGCCTGCCTCTGCCTCCCAAGTGCTGGGATTAAAGGTGTGCGCCACCACAGCCTGGTTTAACATACGTATTTTTTTTAAACATACTTATTTTTTTAACATATGTATTTTTAATGAAACCTATGGTATATCTTCAGTGTAAACAGACCCCCTAAAACAAATAGTACAATATCCTCTCATCAGTATACAATAAAAGTGGAAATTAACACAGACAAAATTTGAAAATTAAAATAAAAAAACAAATAATAAAAACACCTCTTTGTGTTTTTTAGCCAAGTGCAAAGCTGTGTGGTTAAATACTATGCTTCTAAGACAATGTGTGGCCACATGATACATTTCAGCTAATGACATGTGAGCAAAGGCTATGGGGTAAGTGTGGGTTACAAAATCTGGAAAAGAAATTGTTTCTATTTCCTCTGTTCTCAGTGGTGAGGACACATAACCACACAGATAAGAAGGCTGATATTAAGTTGGCAGGGCCACATAGCACAAGACACCATGGTTCCTGATGAGGAAACCTTCTGCCCACAACTGGAGTGCAGCTTAGAGAGCACCCTAACTAGCAGTTACCTACAGGAATACCTATGCAGCATGTTGAAACCTATGTTGCATAAAAATCACACCATCTAATATTAATAAGTCTGAAATATAAAAACAAAAAATCCAGCTTTAATTTAAAAACTTGAATAGGTAGCACAAAATAAACCTAAAACAAGGTAGAAAAGATAAAAATAATAAAATAAAAAGCTAAAGTGAGTTGGGCAGTGGTGGCTTACTTCCTTAATCCCAACACTCGGGAGGCAGAAGCAGGTGGATCTCTGTGAGGTCAAGGACAGCCTGGTCTACAATAGCTAGTTCCAGGACAGCCAAGGCTATTTATTATACAGAGAAACCCTGTTTCGGATCCCCCAGCTCCCCCACCGCAAAAAAAGCTAAGGCGATAGAACTGATAAAAAAAATAGTGTTTTTTTTTTTTGTTTTGTTTTTTTTCGGAAAGACACAAACTATGAAATACTAAACCCTAAGGGAAAAAAGGAGATAAAAATATGTAAAATGAGAGCTATTCACAGCTATGCACGAAATTAACCTTTCCTGAAATGACTTCTTAAATTCATTTGAATTCGGAAATACGAGTAAAATGCAGTTTTCTATACAAACTTACAAATCTCTTTCTTTTTGTCTTTAAACTTTCATGTTCTTTCAATGAAGAAAAAAAAAACACTAGCAACTAACACATCAACAATATCATGTTTGCAAAGTAAAAACACAGATCAAATTCACATAGAAAAAAAACCAAAAGAACAAAAGAAAAAACCACTCATAAACATCAATGGAAAAAAATCCTAAATCTCCTAAATCATATCACAACTTCTCAATTATTACAATTATTATTGTAAGAAATACTAATGAAAATTTTTGGGCATTAAGCCATTAAGTAAAAAACAAAAACAAAAAACCCTTTTGAAAAGTAGGGAACTAGAGAGATGGATCAGTAATTAAGAGCACTGGAGGCTCTTGAAGGGGCTGAGTTCAGTTCCTGGCACATACATGGAAGCTCACGATCATCTGTAACTCCATCCCAGGGATCTGATGCTCTAATATGGCCTTCATGGGCACCATACCTGCACACAGTACACACATACATATATACATATACAATATACATGCAGGCAAAACACTTATATACATAAAAAACGAATCTTAAGCCGGGCGGTGGTGGCACACGCCTTTAATCCCAGCACTTGGGAGGCAGAGGCAGGTGGATCTTTGTGAGTTCAAGACCAGCCTGGTCTACAAGACAGGACAGGCTCCAAAGCCACAGAGAAACCCTGTCTCGAAAAAACCAAAAAAAAAAAAAAAAAAAAACCAAAAAAAACAAACGAATCTTAAGAAAAAGACATGAAGGCTGAAGGGGGAATCATTAGGAAGAGGAAGATCAGTCTAGTGATAGGAAGGACAAGATGGGATAGTAGGGTATGAAGATGACCAATATATCATATACATGAATGAAAATTTTAAGAGTAATATATACATATATGATAATTCAATTTATAACAAAGGTGTTGTTTCAACTTTTGTCTGTATGCATGTTCATGTATGTGAGTTGGGGCATATGAATACCATGACAGATGTGTGAAGTCAGAGGACAACCTTGGATATAGGCCCTATCTTAGGTTTCTATTGCTAGGATACAACAGCATAATCAAAATCAATGTGGGGAAAAAAGGGTTTATTTCAGCTTATAGCTTGTAGTCCATCATCTAGGAAGTCAGTGCAGGAACCTGGAGGTAGGAACTGAGGCAGAAGCCATGCAGGAGTGCTGCTTACTAGCTTGTTCTCCAGGGCTTGCTCAGATGCTTACAGAAGGCAGGACCACCAGCCCAGTGGTGGTAACACACAGTGAACAGGGCCCTCCACAACAACCATCAAGCACACAACAGGCCAATCGGGTGGGGACATTTTCTCAGCTGTGTCAAGATGACATAAAATTAGACAGCACAGGTCCTCACCTTCTACCTTATTTGAGACAGGATCTCTTGTTTGCCACTACATTGTGTATACCAGGCTAAATGGTCTGTGATCTTCTGGGAGTTCTCCTGTCTCTACTCCCCATCTTGCCATAGGAGCAATGAGATTATAGATGGGAATCATCATGTCTGTCTGGGTTTATGTAGATTCAGGGAACTTGAACTCAGGTCCTCATGCTTTTATGGCAAGTACTTTGCCCATTGAACTATGTCTGCAGCCCTCATTTCACCTTTAAAAGGTTTAAAATTACATTTTATGTATGTATATGTGTGTGTTGGGAGAACTCTACAAAAGTGAGAAATGTCTACTTTGCTACTTCCAAGTCTAATATCTTAATTAGTCTTAAATTCAGCATGCACTAACAGGAGGTAATTACCCATGGTCATCTCAAGAATTGTTAAGTGGAAAACAGTACAGAATGAAACCCATGCTTTGAAATCAACTGTGCTTACTTTATAATTCTACCTCCTATATTCATTCCTTCAGCTTGTGTAAGTTATTTTGCCTTTCTGCCCCGAGCAATGGCTATAACTTACAGAAGATATTTTATGATGTTACTTAGTATAAATATGTATGTTTGTGCATAACAAAAGTTTCAAAACATTACACATATAACATGAATAGAAATGGAACAGGGTCATCCACTAAGACAAAATAAACAAAATGATGATGGTAGCCCATTGAACAGATTTTATGAATGGGTCATAATCTGTACTTTAACATTCAAAACAAAATTGTTTCCAGTTCTCAATCTAATCAAGAATAGTGGCAGTCATAGACATTTAACACACCTCTATTGTGGATGGAATATTTCTTTTATACTGTGTGAAGATGTGTCACTGTAACTGGCTGACCTTTAGCTAGGTAGGAAGAAGTTAGGTGGGACTTCTGGGGACAGAGCACTCTGGTAGGAAGAAAGGAGAAGCCGCCAGCTAGACAAGAGGAAGTAAGATGGGCAAAACGGAGATGAGGTAACAAGCACATGGAAGAATGTAGATGAAAAAATATGAGTTAAGTTTTAAGAATTAGTTAGAAACAAGCCTAAGCTAAGGTTGAGCTTTTATAATTAATAGTAAGTCTCCATGTGGGTTTTTGTGAGCTGGCAGACCAAAGAAAAATCTGTGTACACTCTGTGTTTGTCTACTTTACAGTAGTAGACTAAATCCAGGGCTTCATGCACAGTAAGCAAGTGCCTCCACTGAGAGCATATTAGGCCCAGACCTTTTTGACACAGGGTCTGGTTATAGAGCCTAGGCTGCTCTGGAACTATAATGCTCCTGCATCAGCCTCCTATATGCTGGGGTTATAGCCACCTATCACCTTGTCTGGCCATGTAATTTATGGAACCCCCTCAAAGCACAAGTTGTAACAATTATAACAGCTGACCATAAAAAGGTTATTTATCACCATGTACAGTATTGTAATAAGAATTTGACTTGCATCAATTTATTTATTTATCTTTCTTTTTCGAGATAGGGTCTCACTCTGGCTGTTCTGGAACTCATTCTGCTGATCAGGCTGGCCTTGAATTCACAAAGATCTGCCTGCTTCCAAGTGTTAGGATTAAAGGTGTACACTACTATGCCTATCTTAGATCAATTCATTAAACAACTTCTCTATGGTTATGAGCTATTATCATCATTCATTTTAATTTTATATGTGAAAAAAATTGAGGTACAGATACAATAAAGTAAATTTACCTATGCTCATAAAGAGGCTTATAGCAGAATTGGGATTGAACAGGAACAAGTAGTGTGGGTCTGCAAACTATGCTCTTAACTATAACTAATAATGCTATCTTGCTTTTATTGCAGAAACAATGACATTGAAGCAGGCAGGTATTGGATCTGCACTATAAGGTCTAGTTGAAAGATACATTTTTAGTACCAATTAGGATTAAATTTCAAAAGCACTTTTTGGAATTCCACCATAAGCCAGTCATGGATCCAACTAAGGGAATCTGAAACAGACAAGAAATCTGAGCCAAAAGGATGCAATCATATATGAGAGAACAGCAATTTTGCTAGGGAAAAAAAAAACAACCTTCTTTTATGCAGCAATTGGAGCTATTACTCCATGTAGAAGCTTCTTGAGGGACCTGGTGTTTGTCTTCTACAAACCAGGAACCTGGTCCATTAAGTCAGAAACCTGCCCTACCCAAGCTGGTCTCAGGCCCAGAGTTCTGATCTTGTCCTCTGGGCCATTGCTGCTTAAATCTAGTGACTCAAAGTCAAGGAGACAGAGACTTGGGCTGAACAGATGGCTCTGAAATGTAAGCCTCCATGAGCCCTTTTCTCATTGTACCCACAGTCTACTGCTGTGTTATGTATGGGACTTCCATCTTCATTCTCTCCTCATGGCCCCCATGGACTGCTTCTTCTTAAGGCCAATTCACTACCCAGTCTGTGCTTTTCATCTTCAGTCTTTTGGTTATATATTAGCTCCCCTCTTTTTATTCAATACCTTTAAACACACGTGGACCTCACCAATCTAATAGGATCTCACCTATCAGAAAAATAGCCTCCAGAAAGTGCTACACTAACCAGATATTAAGAATTTCTGGGTGTTGGTGGCTCACGCCTTTAATCCCAGCACTGGAGAGATAAAGGCAGGCGGATCTCTGTGAGTTTGAGGCCAGCCTGGTCTATAAGAGCTAGTTTCAGGACAGGCTCCAAAAGCTACAGAGAAACCCTGTCTTGAAAAACCAAAAAAAAAAAAAAAAACCAGAAAAAAGAATTGCTTATAAGACAGGGGCTGGTGGGACGGCTCTATTAAGAGCCACGTGCTGTCTTTTCAGAGAGGACCTGGACTTCATTTCCGGTGCCCACATCAGGTGGTTCAGAACCACCTGAAATTACAAGTCCAGGGGATCCAAGACCCTCTTCTTGCCTCTGAGGGCACCTGCATACACATGCTACACATAAATGCATGCAAACACACATAGACACAGGCACATACACACAGGTACACAGACACATACATTAAAAGAAATCTTTAAAAATTCCCTTTTTTGAGGTTTCATTACTTTTCTTGGCAAACATATATTTCAAGTATTTTGTGGTTATAAAATATATACAAAGACAGTAAAATGGTAAATAAGCCCAGAGTGAGATGAACAAGCAGAAAGCAACTCTGGTACCTGCAGGAGGGAAGGTCTCTGGAGTGGTTGCTGCCGTGCTGGAATTCCCCTCCCAGGGTTCTGTCCTGGCATCTGTAAATACGTTATCAAGAAGCCACGTTCCATTGGGTGAGACAGTGGTGCCTCCAGAATCCGTGCTTGCTGCTCTCTTGGTCCCATTGTCAGAGTGTGAAGAATTGACAGTAGTTACATAGGTGGGTTCCAGAGTTAGATTGGGGCTGAATGTTGGTGCCTCAGAAAGAGAAATTACTGAAGAGGTTGGATTTGAAGTTTTATTTTCCTCCTTAACTGATTCTGTTGTTGATGTTTTAATTAATCTTGTAATTTCTAAAGAAGGTGAAACTACAAACACAAAAAGAAAGAAAAAAAGAAACATTTTATGAAGAATGAGAAGCTCAAAAGACACAAAGTAGCATTAATAAATGTCTCACACATCTGGACACATGCAAGACCAGACAACACCTACACTCATACCCTCTTAATGCTGGACCCTTCCCACTTCCTCCAAAGGGCTGCTGTATATGGCATGAAGAAGGCTTTTCACTTATTTCTTCATAATTAGTATGCAGGAATGCTAACATTAACATTTCTTTTACTTTCTAGGAAAGAATAGTCTCTCCAATTATTTTAGCATAGAGAAGAAATCTGAATATTAATGTAATTCAGAGATTTCCAGGAGCTTCACAATCACATTTAAATGAAAATTTATTAATATTTAAATAATGATTCCTTCAAATTTGGGTCATGATATGTAAAATCAAAATTCTATTTCAAATACTAGTCTTCTCAGATGGCAGTTTTTACCTGTAGTAGCATTGTTGGCACTGACATGTATTAGACTACTGCCAAACAGAACAAGAATGAACCAGGAATCCATGCTGACCTAGAAAACAGGGAGACACACGAGATGAAGTCTTACATTATTACAATTATGTCCAAATGAGTCAAAATACAACAAGTTATTTTGGGTAGCATCTTTCTTAGCTATTTAAATACATACACAGGATCTTTTGACAGCTCGACAGGCTATTTGCCCCAGAAGTTTAGCTACTAATTGTGTCTTCATAGAAATAAAAGTAAATTTAAATAACATATCTTTTAAAGTATAATTCTCAACCTTGGTTGTACTTTAAAAACCATTTGAAAACTCTAGTGCTAGACTGTATCTCTATGTGTGAGAGCTAGGCAGTCCTTACATTTCCTAAGTTCATCTACTCAGGACCTGAGTACAATACTGATCTAGGTTCTACAGAAAGAACTGAGAACCAGTTTATTTACAAGTCATGCTTTCCCGTGGTTTAAATCAATACGGTAGCCACTATCTGAGTGAAAAAGGGCATGCTTCCCTAAGAGGCATATGAAAATACTGAGCTGGGGCATATGTAGGTAATTTATACAAACCCAGAAGTTTGCTATGCTACAATGGGATTGCCTAGCAAGGGAATGTACTCAGCAGTGGCCTTCCTTAAGTGCAGAGACTTTTTTCCTTATAGGCTTTGATAATGGGGGCTGGAGAGATGGTTCAGTGGTTAAGAGCACTGCCTGCTTTTCCAAAGGTCCTGAGTTCAATTCCCAGCAACCATTTGGTAGCTCACAACCATCTGGAATGAGATCTGGTGCCCTCTTGAGGAAGAAACCTGGTCAGTTGTCTTCATCAACTTAGATCATGAAACCCAATGTGGACAAGTTCAACAGAACCACCATATACGGGCTGCCCATGCATGCTTCAGCATTGCCAGGGCATAAATTTCATTCATTCATTCAGGCTGTGATAATGGAAGTCAGTGCTACATTATGTTAGATGTCTATAACTCTTAAAGAAATGGATAGTGAACTTACATTAATCTCTGACAGAAGCCAGTTCAATTTCTGCCTGATCATATTTCAAAGTTGGTAATGCAAACAACCATTTCCATGAGGATCAGGCAGCAGGCTGGAAGGCTACTGTATATATGTGCTTGGCTACTCAAAGAGTAAATCATCAGAACATAAACTGGCTTAAAAATTAAAATTTAAAGGACACTTTAAAGAGAATGAGCAAATGTTTGTGAACTAAAGGTACAAAATAGCTTTCTAAGGGTAAGGGCAATGCAAGCAACTATAAAAGTAAAAATGGAGGCTGACAGGAAAAAACAAGTTAAAAAAACTGATCATAAACATTGTTCACAGATAGGAGCTTAGTTTTACTAAGCTATCACATCTTCCAAACTTAGTCTACAGATAAACACAATCTTGCTAAAAATCACATTTTTTGTCGATATTAATAAACTGTTTCTAAAGTTTATATGTAGGCAAAAGACTCAAGAGAGTCAAGTAGATATGAAAAAGAAAACAAAAAAAAAAAAAAAAAGACAGATACAGAGTAAGAGACCAGAAATAGAGCTACGTGTTGTCAGGAGCTTTCCTCAGAATCGAAGCAGAAAAGAATTACTGGAATAAAACACACATCATCATGGATGAATCTAAAAAGATTCATTTCATATGCTGAGTAAATAAAAGTTGGTACCAGAAGGGCATAATTACAATTCTATATGAAGTCCTATCATAAGCAAAATTAACTTACACAGGAAAAAATCAGAGTGAGAGTTCCCCAGAAAACAGATTTATTGGAAAGAAACAGGACAGTAATACAGACTGAGTGGTCTTTATTTAAATGGTACAAACTCGAAGTGTACGGGATTCCAGAACTGCTTAGGTTTGGGAGTGTTTGCATACATGTTACTGGGTAGGAGTCTAAAAACTTGATTTCAGATTAGAAATGTTAATCTTGTACTCTGTATCCTATCAGGTAAGTGGAAGATGGACAAAGGCGAACTTTCAGAATTCACTGAAAGATCTATGCACTTCACTAAAGTAAATTTTATCTTTTTTTATATATTCTTTTATTTTTTCATTCAAAAATTTACACTTTCTCCCCTTCTCCCAGTTCCCTCCCGCTCCCCCACTACCCTTCCTCCCTCCCCCTGCTTCCTTAAGAGAGGGCAGGGTATCAAGTCCTGTAGAAAGTCCAAAGCCCTCCCCCCTCCATTCTGGTCCCAGAAGGTGTACATCCAAATAGATTGGGTTCCAAAAAAGCCTATACATGCAGAGGAGATAGGTCCCCGTGCCATTATGGATGGCTACTCAGTCTGCCCCCATTGGCAGCCACATTCAGAGAGTCCAGTTTGATCATATGCTCCTTCAGTCTCAGTCCAGCAGGATTTGGTGAGCTCCCATTAGATCAGGCCTGCTGTCTCAGTGGGTGGACTCTAGCCATAAACAAAGGACATTAAGCTTATAGCTCACAAGCCTAGAGAAGCTAAATA
>JAQHUG010000170.1:1832932-1927122 GCA_028555095.1 Dicrostonyx torquatus | reverse complement strand
TCTTGATCATCACCATAGAAATTTCATCCGATGGATGGAGATAGAGACATTCACACCAGAGCAATGGACTGAGCTCCCAAGGTCCAGTCAAAGAGCAGAAGGTGGGAGATGAGCAAGGAAGTCAGGACCACGGGGGGCTGGTCCACCCACTGAGACAGTGTAAATTTTATCATATAAAAGGCCAGGTGGTGTCGTATGACTTTAATTCCAGCCCCCTTGGGAGGCAGAGCCAGATCTCTGTGAGTTTGAGACCAGCCTGGTCTACAAAGCAAGTTCCAGGCCAGTCAGAGCTGTTACACAGAAACCTAGTCTCAAAAGAAAAAAAAAAAATCCTCTAACCCAATGGTTCTTAACCTGTGGGTCATGACCCCTTTGGAGGTCAAACAACCTTCTCACAGGGGTCATCTAAAACCATCAGAAAACAAATATTTACATTACAATCTGTAACACTAACAAAATGAAGTAGCAATGAAAATACTTTTATGGTTGGGGATCACCACATGAGGAACTATATTAAAGGGTTGCAGCATTAGGGAAGTTGAGAACCACTGCTCTAACCTATAAACAAATACTGTATTCTAGTAAATTGCATGTGTTCTTTAGTATATGAAGAAAAATATATTGATGTTATTTACCATTAAAATACTATTTATATCCAAAATTAGTAGGTAAGGACCAACAAGATTGCTTGGTGGTACAACTGTGTGATGACTGACCTTGGTTGTCAACCTGATTACATCTGGAATCAAATAAAATCTGCTTGCCCTTACCCTTGCTGGCAAGTTCATTTGTCCTGGTGCTGAGGCATTCCTTCGCTGGTATTAGAACCTACTTCTTTGGGATTCTAACATAGATTGAAGACCAACAGCTCTTTAGGAATTCTCCAGGACTCTAGCACCAGACTGGGACTGCTGAGACATCCAGTCTTGTAGATTGGACAATTACGGGATTTTTGGCCTTTCTGTCAAGTGACAGCTATTGTTGGTCTACCCCAGGACCACAACCTATAAGCCACACTAATAAATCCCAGGGAAAACGAAAAAAGGAAGAGTGTAAAGGAGAGGACAAGGAAGAGGAAGAACAGAAGGAAGAGGGAGGAGAAGAATATATATATATTCATTCTACAAGTTATGTTCCTTTAGTGAACCGTAACTGACACAAAGTGCTTGCCGCAAGCCAAGGATCTGAGTCAGATCACTGGGACCCTCAGAGTGGAAGGAGAGAACGTATTCAAGCAAGTTGTCCTGCATATATGCACTCTACATGCACATACGCGCAATATACATATACTCATAAAAATTAAAAAATTAATTGGTAGCTGGGAGGTGGTGGTACACACCTTTAATCCCAGCACTCAGGAAGCAGAGGCAGGCAGATCTTGTGAGTTTGAGGCCAGCCTGGTCTATAGGGCGAGTTCGAGGACAGTCAGGGCTACAAAGAGAAACCCTTTCTCACAAAAACCAATGCCCCCACACAAAAAGAATTGGTAAGAGGATAGGTAGATATATGATTAAAAAATGTATAGTAGAATACTATTAAACAGCACTTATGAGAAAAAGCTGAGTGTGGTGGCACCTACTTATAATCCCAGTGCTGGGGGTGCAAAGGCAGGTGGATCTCTAGCAGCAGCCAACCTGGCCTAAATCAGAACATTCAGAAACACCCTGAGGAACATGTGCTCCCCTCACACATACATCTACACATACACAACTCTCTCACCTGGGGGGTGGCTCATACCTATAATCTCAGTACTCAGAAAGCTGAGGCAGGAGGACTGTTCCGAGTCTGAAGCTAAGTGAGATCCTGTCTTACATAAAAAAGAACTTCCTTCGATTTTTCTATATATTTAAAACTTTTATATTAGCTGACTCGTCAAAAAATGACTGCCAAAGAACCAGATCTTTAAAAACCCAGGACATAGCAACTAAAATTATTTTTGCCATTGTAAATAGTCTTTAATTGTTTTTATTTTCATGAGAATTGGTATTTTGCTTGCATGTATGCCTGTGTGAGGGTGTCAGAAGGAGCTATAGAAGTTGTGAGCTACCGTGTAAGTGCTGCGAATTGAATCTGGGTCCATTAGGAACGACAGCGAGTGCTCTTTTTCTTTTAAGACTTTTATTTGTTTATTATGTATACAATGTTCTGTCTGCATGTTTGCCTGCAGGCAAGAAGAGGGTACCAGACCTCATTACAGATGGTTGTGAGCCACCATGTGGTTGCTGGGAATTGAACTCACGACCTCTGGAAGAGCAGCCAGTGCTCTTAACCTCTGAGCCAACTCTCCAGTCCGTGAAGTATTGTGTGCTACGAACAGTATCGTGTGCTACGTACTACTATTGTTAGTAAGAAAGATTGAGGTGGGAGGTGGGGAGGAGCAGACAGACAGCTTAGCAGGCTAAGGAGCCTGCTGGCAATCATGACAAACTGAAATTCATCCTTGGGACTAGTAGAGAGAACTGACTCCTGAAAGTTGTCATCCAAGCCAGGCAGTGGTGGCGCACACCTTTAATCCCAGCACTTGGGAGGCAGATCTCTATGAGCTCAAGGCCAGCCTGGTCTACAGAGTGAGTTCCAGGACAGCCAGGGCTATACAGAGAAACTCTGTCTTGAACCCCCTGCTCCAACCAAAAGTAAAGCACACTTGTAAGAACAAATACAAACAGAACAGGGCAAATAGCACAAAACAAGTCCCATTCACCACCGCTAGTCTCATTTCCGAGGAGGTCATTAGATACTTATTTTGAAACTCTTCAGGTTTCTCTACTAAACTGATATACACCAACACACATTAAATTAAATTATCAATAAGATAAGTCTAGTGCTTCAATTTTTACTTAAGTAAATCCTAAACACCTTCCATATCAATACACATAGGTACCCTTCTGGTCAACAGCTGTAGTGTTTTATTATGTGGATATACCAACAATATTTTAGCCAGTCCTTTCTGTTCGCCTCTATTAAGAGTTGACTGTAGGAGGCAGGCAGATGGCTCAGTTGGTAAGGTACTTTGCTACCAAGCTGGTGATATGAATTAACTCCCTGGAACACACGTGGTGGAAGGAAAGGACTGATTCCTGTAAGTTGTCCTCTGACCTCAACATGTGTATGCACAAATGCATGTACACACATGCAAATGAAATGTAATAAAAATTTTAAAAAGTTTTTTTGTGGAAACTGGAGAGCTGGCTCAGCAATTAAAGTGTTTATTGCTCATGCAGAGTATGAGAATTTTGTTTCTAGCACCCATGTTGGGTGGCTCACAACTTAGTAGCCTCCACATGCACTTGTACTCATGCACACTTACCCCTTACTAATTAAAACCGAGTCAGATATAGGGGTTAATGCCGAAAGATCAGAGAAGCAGAGCACCCAGCCACTAGAGAGTTCTTACCGCTACCAATGCTCAGACCAAAGGGGTGATCCTATCTCTACGAATCCTTAGACTGCTGCTGTCTCTACAAAACCTCAGACAGCATCTCTATGATCTACAAATCCTCCGACTGAACCTAAGCTCCTGTCTCTTCCCGCCTTATAGTCCTCTCTCTGACCATCCATATCACTCCTATTTCCACCTCCCTAGTGCTGCGATTAAAGGCATGTGATCCCAAGTACTGCTGTCACCTTTGTGTGAGCTCTGTTTCTCTTTTAGACAGAGTTAATCTCGTGTAGCCCAGGGTGGCCTTGAACTCATAGAGATCCCTCTGTCTCTGTCTCCTAAGTGCTGGGATTAAAGGTGTGTGCCACCACTGCCTGGCCTCTATGGCTGACCAGTGGCTCTCTGATCTTCAGACAAGCTTTGTTTGTTATAAAACAAACAAAATATCTCTACACGGGCAGCTGATCACTGTACTTACAGGCAGGAAGTAGAGAGTGATAAATGCTTGTTCAGTTCACTTTCTCCTTTTCATATAGTCCAGAATCCTAGCCCCGGGAATGGTGCCACCCACAGCAAGCAGGTCTTCCCATTCAATTAACCTAACCAAGATCATCCCTGATGGGCACACCCAAAATCCATCTTCTACAGTCTAGATCTCATTACATTGATAACAGAGATATCACAATTGTGCTTTTCCCAAGACTGAATATTTTCCAAATGCTCTTAAAATTCATACTCAGCATAGCAAACCTGACACATTTTCTATGGGTGTAAATGAAGGTTCTTGTTCTCCATTAGGGATATACAAGTGGGCAATGCTCACTGGCTATGAAATTTTCCACATCTTTTCTCCCATCTAAAAAGACCAGGATATATTAGGCAGTAGTGCTACACATCTTTAATCCCAGCTCTCGGGAGGCAGAAGCAGGAGGATCTCTGTGAGTTTGAGGTCAGCCTGGTCTACAGAGCAAGTTCCCTGTTTAAAAAAAAAAAAAAAGGAAGAGAGAGACCAGGAAACTCTTTATACATTTTATATACTAAATATTTTTTATACCTCCTCTCACTTAACCCTTACCAAATCTGCTATGCTGTCAGTGCAGAGTAGGGTTATGAAAACTTATTCTAAGTATACTTTGCTGTTGGTAGTATATCCCCCATTATAGAAACTATAAATGTTAAATTGGACGCCCCTGAAAAAAAGTAGTTGACTACTACTATTTAGTAGTCAGGACTGTGGGCATGCTACAGGCAGTTTACTACTGAGCTACTAAATTATAGCTCCAGCCCAGAAACCTGAATTTTTGTTTTGTTTTTCAAGACAGGGTTTCTCTAGGTAGCCCTAGCTGTTCTGAATTCAGTCTATAGACTAGGCTGGCTTCGAACTCAGAGATTCACCTGCCTCTGCCTCCTGAGTGCTTGGATTAAAGATTTACCACCACCACCTGGCTAGAAACATGAATGTTTAATCCATGGGCAATCAATTATATATATTTACACACATTTCAGGGCTAATTTATTTGAAAAATAAATTCTGCATTCAAAATGAAGGAATGGACCACCAATGGACCACCACATAAACACTGAAAATTTGCTAAAGAAAGCCTACCTTTGTTGGCTTCTGGCCAAAGATCAGTATTTCTTGCCCTGATATATAACTCCTGCCAGTGGATGCCAAGGCTGACAGCCACGACCTCTCACATGAGGACAAAAAGAAGAAGAAAACTGAGGCACAAGAGATCATGTCTATTATTTAGACATGTGGACAATTGAGTAAATTCTAGCCAAAGGGCTAATAAACTTAATTGTACTGTGTGATCTCTAGAAAGGTGACTTTAAAACATATTTCAGGTGCTGGAGAGATGGGTTAGCAGTTATGAGCACTTGCTGCTCTTGCAGAGGACCTGAGTTTAGCTCCCAGCACCACATGGCAGCTCACAACTGTCTGTTAACTAAAGTTTCAGGGGATACAATGCCCTCTGGCCTCCAAGGGCACCAGGCACACATGTGGTGCACATACATAAATACAAGCAAATCATTCATACACATAGAGTATTTTTAGACAGATGCAACAACCTCAATTCTAACAGAACTCACATGGAGTAAGAACAACTCCTCACATCTGACTACTGATGACCTAGGGAAGAGAATATGAGGGTGCTCTGTACCTATTTAGTACAGAAAGAGGTTATAAACCCTAACATTAGCGAGTATTGTGGGACACACCGACAGTCCCAGGAACCAGGAGGCTGGGGATGGATGATCTAGAGTTGAAGGCCGGCCTGGGGCTAACCATGAGGCGCTAACTCAAGAAATCAACAGTAACAACATAAAATCCTTACTAATGATGGAGAGCTGAGCTGTGCATTCCTCAAAGTTTAGATTGTGGTTCTAATACCTTCCATTAAGTCTTTTTACTCACATGTACGAGCATACACCTGCAATTCCAGCTACATGGAGGGCTGAGGTAGAAAGATCACAATGTAAGACCAGCCTGGGTTACACAGCAAGACCCCGTCTCAAAATAAAAATAAGAATGGCTGAGGATATAGCACAGTTATAGAGTATTTGCCCAGCACAAATCATTAGGTTCTTGTTTTGACTGCTAGGACCACAAAAGAAAAATATTATAACCATAGTTGTGTTCCATATTTAACATATTCCCAATAAAATATGATCACGAGAAAGCTATGTACTATTACTTTAAACATTTTATTCCTGTTAAAGTTATTTATTTATTTATTTCTCTAATATATTTTTTGAGATAGAGACTCTTTATGTAGCTCTGACTGTCCTGGAACTCAGTATGTAGACAAGGCTGGCTCCGAATTCAGAAATCCTCCTGCTTCTGCCTCCTGAGTGTTGGGATTAAAGGTGTACACCACCACCACCTGGCCTGTTTTTACTATTCTTAATCCCATTTTGCAGATAAAGAAATTTGAAAAATAGTTTCTCAATAGAAACTATTTTTTCTGAATTAAGAATTCAGACTTAAGATTACCTGACTTTTCTTCAAATAACTAATGAAGAAACATACACTTTTCCAAAAATGCCAACTAAAACAAATTGGTGATTTTATTTCTATTTTACAGATGTTTTTCAATGATGGAGCAGCAAGTCTTGAAAAAATATGATCAAATAAATCAAGCACTGACATTTAAATATCCAGTATTTGGCATAAGAACAGACAGGAGGACCAATGGAACCGAATAGAAGACCCGGATATCAATCCACACATCTTCGAACACCTGATCTTTGATAAAGAAGCAAAATATATCAAATGGAAAAAAGAAAGCATATTTAACAAGTGGTGCTGGCATAACTGGATATCAACATGTAGAAAAATAAAAATAGACCCATACCTATCACCATGCACAAAAATCAAATCCAAATGGATCAAAGACCTCAACATAAAGCCAGCCACACTGAACCTTATAGAAGAGAAAGTGGGAAGTACACTTGAACTCATTGGCATAGGGAACTACTTCCTAAATAGAAACCCAGCAGTACAGACACTGAGACAAACAATTGATAAATGGGACCTCCTGAAACTGGAAAACTTCTGTAAAGCAAAGGACACGGTCAACAAGATACAACGACAGCCTACTGAATGGGAAAAGATCTTCACTAACCCCACATCAGATAGAGGGCTGATCTCCAAAATATACAAAGAATCAAGAAACTGGACATCAAAAGATCACATAATCCAATTAAAAACTGGAGTACAGACCTAAACAGAGAACTATCAACAGAGGAATCTAAAATGGCTGAAAGACACTTAAGGAAATGCTCAACATCCTTAGTCATCAGAGAAATGCAAATCAAAACAACTCTGAGATTCCATCTTACACCTGTAAGAATGGCTAGATCAAAAACACTGATGACAAATTATGCTGGAGAGGGTGTGGGGAAAAGGGAACACTTCTGCACTGCTGGTGGGAATGCAAGCTGGTACAACCTCTTTGGATGTCAGCGTGGAGATTTCTTAGAAAATTAGGAAACAACCTTCCTCAAGACCCAATAATACCACTTTTAGGTATATATCCAAAGGATGCTCAATCGTGCCACAAGGACATGTGCTCAACTATGTTCATAGCAGCTTTGTTTGTCATAGTCAGAACCTGGAAACAACTTAAATGCCCCTTGACCAAAGAATGAATAAAGAAAATGTGGTACACTTATACAACAGAGTACTACACAGCAGAAAAAAATAACAACAGCTTGAATTTTACAGGAAAATGGATGGAACTAGAAAACATTATTTTGAGTGAGGTAACCCAGACACAGAAAGACAATTATGACATGTACTCACTCATAGGTGGTTTTTAAATATAAAGCAAAGAAAGCCAGCCTACAAACCATAATCGTAGAGAATTTAGACAACAATATGGACACTAAGAGAGACTTACATAGACCTATTATACATGGGAAAGTATAAAAAGACAAGACCTCCTGAGTAAATTGGAAGCATAGGGACATTGGGGGAGAGCTGAAGGGGGGAGGGGAGCAGAGAAAAAAGTACAGCTCAATAAATATCAATAAAGAAAGAAAAACAACAACAAAAAAAAACAACAAAAAAATCCAGTATTAGTTATGGTCTTGATTTTATTAAATTCACCTCTTTGGTGGAGATGAAGTTTGTGGTGGGAAAGATACGAATGAGCTCAGACCTCAGTCTTACTGCAGATGTTTTCCAAGTGTGGGGCAAAATGGCAGCTGAAAGTCATTTCAAATGGCTCTGGGCCATCTCCTGGGGCTGCTCAAGTACCTTAAAAGTCTGACTTAAAAGCAAAAAGTGACTAGAAGGAGGGGTCAGCCACTTCAGCCAACTATTTGCTTGTTCAGCATTATTTATTTTGGAAACAATAAGTAGTTATGATCCTTTATTGCTTGCTTTGAGCCTCTGTAATAGGCACCTATATACTTTATCCTATTTAATTCTCTGAACACTATGAGTTCAATACTATTTTTTCTAGAGATTAAGGAATTTGCTCAAGGCTATAAAGTTAATAAATGTTTACTGATAATCAAACATGGCTTTTCAAACTCCACAGCCCATATATTTTTCTTTTTAATTCACCAAATATCTGAGGATACATACATTAAAAATAAACACCATTATCAAGGACTTCATTAACCTGTAGTGAGGCACAAATAAACTATTCAAATCCCGAATAAAAAGTTAGCCAATAAATACTAAAATGAGGTAAAGGAAGTGTAAACTACAGAGGTATTTTCAGCAAAACTTGAAGCACATGAGTTATCCAAGAGAAGGACCAGGCAGCTTGTAAGCAGTCAGAACTTCAAAGCTTAAAATATTTGTCTGGTACCATCTGTGACAACAAGTTGGGAAGAAGCACAGAAACGCCTACTGATTGCAAAGGCCACCCAACAGACCAAAGAAAGGCTTACACGTGGATTAGGAGCAAGGGGGACTATTAGGCAGTTGCCACCAGCAAATAAGCCCTACTCCTGACACTGGTGATGAATCAGGAAATCTCAACCTCAGCCAAACTTCCATCTCCTGTATACTCTTAAATCCCACAAGACTATGTGTAGTTGGGCCAGGATTATATGCATCTGGGACGGGGGAGTGGTGACTGGTATTTTAGGTGAACATTCCATAAGTAACAATAGCAGCTCAGATTTCAAGATGGCAATGGTCATGTCATTCTCAAAGTACACAGCTCCAACACAGGCATCAAGCAGGATCTCAGTACAAACATGGACACAAAAGACTAGTGTCTGAGATGGTGATGCAAAGGGAATATAATGTACATGAGGCAAGACAAGGCAGCCATTACATCACCAAAGGACTGTTGCTACAACAAAAGATTTTTTGGTTTTCCTCAATAATAAAAAGTTCTGACATAGAAATGAACACAATTGGGAGATACCAGTAAGAGTGTTAAGGAATGAACAGAGAACAATATAGAGTCTAGAACAGTTAATAACAAGATAGAGGTTCAACTGGCTGAGTGTAAGGTTAGGAGAGTCACTGACCAAAGCCTTCAGAAGGAATCCAGCCATTAAAGCAAGAGGAACTAGGGGAGGTTAAGACTATCTTGGGCAGAATAAGAATTGATAGGTGTTAGAATTGATAGAAGTAAAGACTTAATGTGATGTTGGATGTGGGGAAGGCCCACGTGTTGGATGTAAGTGGACAACAATGCCACAGGTAGAAGGATGACCAAGTTTGGAGGCATACAGTAGGGAAAGTGATGGATGGGCTTAGTTCTGGATGTGCAGAATGTGCAGTACTCCAGAAGGGGCAGACCAGCAGACAGGCAAAAAGCCAAGGATGGGACAAAGACAGATGATCAGGTACAAATGCAGCAATAACCAAGCAAGACAAGAGACATCTGACCAGCACAAGTAGTAGGTGAAGCCAGGTGGTGGTGGTGCACACCTTTAATCCCAGCACTCGGGAGGCAGAGGCAGGCTGATCTCTGTGAGTTCGAAGCCAGCCTGGTCTATAAGAGCTAGTTCCAGGATAGGCTCCAAAGCAACAGAGAAACCCTGTCTTGAAAAAAACAAAAACAAACAAAAAAGCAAAAAACCAACCAACCAAACAAACAAACAAAAAGAAGTAGTAGGTGAATGCTAAATAGAAAACTGATACCTGCCACTGAGAGATGGTGGGAGAGGAACATAAGAGATGCTAGTGAGAGAAAACAGAATAATGAGAATGCTGAAGTGCTTCTAAGGAAGGTCTCCAGCACCTTTTCCTCCAGGCTTTGGCAACCGCCATTGTACTTTGTGATTTCGAGTTTTACTATTGTTGGGAATCCTGTAATATGTGACTTCTTGTATCTGGCTTTTGTCACTTAGTATGACTCAGGGCATGTGCCTGAACTTATATTTATATAGTTATGATTTTTTAGTTTTGGGGACCGAACCCAGATCTGTTTTCAGTCAGTTTAACTAAATCAGAGAGCTCCAGGTTCGGTGAGAAACACTGTCTCAAAATAAACAAACAAATAAATAAATAGTAAGGGAAAAAATGATTAAGGAAGATAGATCCAACATTGACCTGTATTCTACAAACACACACACACACACACACACACACACACACAAACAGTAGAGGAGGATAGCACCTTGAAAACTATAATCATATGAAAAGGAATAAAATTGGACTCTTACTTTTAATTATACATATGAACTAACGCAAATGAGTTTAAATGTGAGATCTAGAACTAGAAAGCTTGAGGCTGGGTAAAGGGCTCACTCAGGAAAGTGTCTGCTGTGCAGGTATCTGTTCAATTTTGTTTGTCTGTTTATAGGTTATACACTGAGTGTAGTTCTATGGAAGAGCAAGCCAGGGTTAGAGTCCCAGAACTGCAAACCTATACACAGACAAAAACAAAGTCAGGCAAGAAAGGACAAATACTGTGCAATCTAAGAGTAGTAAAAATCAGAATCAGGAAGTACAATGATGGTTGCTAGGGCTGCTGGGAAGAAGGAATGGAGAGTCAGTATTTAATGGGTACAGAGGCACAGCTGTAGAGGATGGAAAAATTTTAGGTACAGATGATGGTGATAACTGTACAACAATGTGAATTCTATCTAGAAACAGTATTTATTTATTTGTTTGTTTTTTTGAGGAAAGATCTCTTTACATAGCCCTGGCTGACCCAGAACTGACTATGCAGGCCAGGTAGGCCCTGACCTCACAGAGATCCACCTGTGCCACCACACCTGGTATAAAACAACATTTTAAAAAACAGGATAGAATAATAAGACAAGCCACAAACAGGAAGAAAATCTTAGGAAATTTTAGCTAATATAAGATTGCTCTCCAGATCCGGATACTTTAATAAAAATGGAAGGGTGCCAGGAGGTGGTAGCACACACCTTTAATCCCAGCACTTGGGAGGCACTCTGTGAGTTCGAGGCCAGCCTGGTCTACAGAGTGAGTTCCAGGACAGGCTCCAAAGCTACACAGAGAAATCCTGCCTTGAAAAATCAAACAAACAAAACAAAATAACAAACAAACAAAACAAAATAACAAAAAGGAAGGGCACAGCAGCAGAGCTCTTATCTTAGCATTCTTTAAGATCCTAGGCCAGCCAGGGGGTGGTGCACGTCTTTAGTCCCAGCACTTGGGTCTATAGACATCCAGCTCCAGGACATCCAGGGCTACAGAGAGAAGCCTTGTCTCAAAAATAAATGAACAAAAAAAAAAAAAAAAAACCACACCTCCCTCGTTCCCCACCCAAAAGAAAGATCCTGGGTTAGACCTAACACCAAAAAATGACAATGAGAGAAGGTATCTGGAAGGAAATCAAGCACATGAAAAAAAAGTGAGAATCACTAAATCATCTGGGAAATGTAAAATGCCAGTACATGCCTATTAAAATGAAATATCAGACATACATAAACTTAAAAACAGAAGCAAAAATTAACATAAATGCAAACTGGAAGCATCTAGATACAGTATATGGAACAACTAATATTATCACTAATTAAGACAAATGACTTGAAAACTAATCAAACTGAATGTAAAATACAGAAAAGTTAATCATGATCAATTTGAATGTATCCAAGATAATTAAGAATGTTTTAAACAGATATTTTAATCTAAAGTCTATTAAATACATGTGATGGTTGGTTAGCTTTAATTGTGAACTGTACTGGCTAGTTTTATGTCAACTTGACACAAGCTGGAGTCATTTTGGAAGAGGGAATCTCAGTTGGGAAACTGTCCCTACTATACTGACCTGTAAATAGGACTATTGTCCATTTTTTTTGACTGATGACTGATGTGTGAGAGCTTAGCTCACCATGGTGATACTACCCCTGGGTTGGGGGTCCCGTGTGCTACAAAAAAGTAGGTTAAATAAACCATAAGGAGCAAGCCAATAAGCAGAATTCCTCCATGGCCTCTTAGTCAGTTTCTACCTCCAGGTTCTTGCCCTGACTTCCTTCAGTGATGGGCTATTGTCTGGAACTGTAAGTAAAAATAAACCCTTTTCTGCCCAAATTGCTTTTGATCACAGTGTTTTATCACAACAATAGAAAGCTAACTGAGACATCAACCTAGTACAATCTACAATAAGCTAGGAAGAGAAGAGAGTATCAGCAAGAAATTGTCTACATTAGATTGGTCAGTAGACATGTCTGTTGCAAACTGTTTTAATTAAGGTAATTGATGTGGGAAGACCCAGCCCACTATGAGCTGAGAACAAACAAGGAGGTAAACATACATATATTCATTTCTCTCTGCTCTTGACTACTGGCGCTATGACCAGCTATTTGAAGTTCCTGCCTAGACTGCTCCACAATGATAGTCTATAACATGGAATTATAAGCTAAAGTAAACCTAAATTGCTTTCTGTCAAGGTATTTTGTCAAAGAAACATAAATGAAACAAAGACAATACAATTAACCCAAGTTAAAGATTATATATTTTAGTAGATGTGGAAATATAATAGATAAGAGTATATGAATTTATGATTTCTCAAAATCCTTTTAGGAATAGAAGAAAAAAAATCATTTAAAAAGGTTCCAGGACAGCCAGGGCTACACAGAGAAACTGTCTGGAAAAACTAAACCAAAACAAAGCAAACCACCAACAACAAAGAAACCAAAACCAATCCATCAACTAGCTAATAAAATAATACATAATTATTGCTAACAGGAAAACACTGAGAACATTCCTTTGAAAATCAGAAATAAACCAAAGTGGCTTCTATTCATGTCTAGCAAATACTAGAGGTTTTTGCCTTTATAATATGAAATTAGAATAGTAAAAAACAGTTCACTGGCAAGAGAATGGCTAAGTTACTGAATCAGAGTGTATCACTGACAGAAGTGGATGACAGGTAATTTAGAATATAAAGGTTGGCTAAGATACAAAAAAATGATAAGAGAATATTTAACTGTGGAAATAATGTACAGTGCACAAATGGGAGAGTCTTGAGGAACTAATTTTACTATATATAACTTGAAACCTATTTCAACTGATGCCTTTCAAAAATCAGTATGGCCAACTTTGTATAGTCATAGTATAGGTATCAACAGAATACAGATGCCAATAAAATGTAAATAACTTTTAAAAGGGATTTTATTATTTTTGGGCCAGGCGTGGTAGTGCATGCTTTTCATCCTAACACTTGGGAGGCAGAAGCTGGAAGATCTCTGAGTTCGAGGCCAGCCTGGTCTATATAGTGAGTTCTATGACAGCTAGGGCTACATAGAGAAACCCTATCTCACAAAACAAAATAAAAAATATAAAACAAAAAAAAACCCAAACAAATTTTCTTAAACTAAATGTAATGTGTTGTGTGGTCTGTGCTTGGGTTTGTGCACATGAGTGCAGTACTCACTGAGGCCGGAAGGAGGTGCTGGAGTTTCAGGCAGCTGTGAGCTATCTAATGTTGGTACTAATAACCAAACGTGGGTCCTCTGAAAGAACACTATGTACATATGTGGCACCTCTCAGTCCCCAGAAGTCAAACTTTTACAACTACTTTACTACTCAATTATGTCACAAATATTTTACCAAAGATCCCTTCTAAATTCTATACTTTCCTTGCTATTGCTACTCATACAGCAAAAAACCTGAAATAACTATTTCAATGTTGACCACTGCTCTTCCTGTTTTTGTTTTGTTTTTGTTTGTTTGTTTGAGACAAGGGCTTACCATATAGCCTAGGTCAGTCTTGCACCTTGATCCTCCTCCTTCTATCTCCTCAGTACTGAGATTATAGATGTGCACCATCTCATCAGCAGACAAGTTTCTTTTTAATTTCTGAGTTATCTGAAGTTTTCATAAACTTCTTATCCAATTGATAACAGAAATTACCTATAGACAAATTTTATATCTAAGTGATTTTAATACAAAGAAGTCAAGGCTTAATAATTTGGTAAAATTTAGGTTGCAAGTCACTCTATCGATATCAGCAGACATCTTTGGTGATTATGACACTAATCTGAAAGAAGTGCATGATTCAGTGTTAGCAGTTCCTGCTGAGCTAAAGTAGTCTGTAAATAGCCTCAGAAAGAGCCCATGCGACCAGCATGGGGGAGGGGTGGGTAGCTTAATTCTTTCACAATGCCTGTGGAAAGTCTGACAGCAATGAAAGCCTAGAAAACTCATGAAAGGCCTTTTATAACCATGTGAATGTGGAGCACAAAAGCAAAGTCAGATGACCCACTTACAGCTCTGCTTTTATTGCTGAGAATCCATTCTCATTCCAGATCAGTCTCTTTCTAGAAAAAGAAAATCTTATACAATAACTGAGAAATTAAGGCACAGGAAGTATAACTTCATTATTTCCCATTTGCTCCTGTCATGTCAGAGAGTCAGAAAACACTCACCAAGGTTCTCAACAGGCCCTTTATTTCAGTGAAAAGTGGGCGCAGAGGGAAGTAAAGCAAAAGTTTTCACAGACTGATTGATTTTGTGTGTGTGTGTGTGTGTGTGTGCGCGTGCGTGCGTGCGTACATGCCAAGTACTCATGTGTAGGACAGAGGGTAACTTGTGGGAGTCAGCTCTCTCCTTCCATTAGGTTTAAGGATTGGACTCAGGTAGTCAGCTTTGGCAGCAAGCCCTGGGAAATTTAAATTCTGTAGCTGATCAGAGCAGTTTTGGGCTAGTAATATCACCAAAGAAAGTACTTTCTTAATCTCTTCCTGGAATGCATATTAAGTAAACTGATGGCAAACTTGACTTGTAAAGCAATGATAGTCCAAAATATTTCAAAGCAGGGAAACACTCCTTTACTCAATTAAATTTCAGTGTTACCTTGGAGAACTGATGATACAAAGGAAAGGACAATACGAGGAGCTTGTATGTCAGGCATTTTCTCACCTCCCATGTTGCCCAAGTATTTCAGTTAGTCAATAACACTCTGGAAATGAAAGTGAACAGTTTTTCTTTATTCTGACTCATTTACTCTTTCTTCTAAATCTGACAGAAGAGAAAGTGGGGAATAGTCTTGAACTCACTGGCACAGGAGAAAACTTTCTGAACAGAGCACTGATAGTGCAGACACTAGGAACAACAATTAATAAATGGGACCTCATGAAACTGAAAAGCTTCTGCAGGCAAAGTCACATAATTCTAACAAAGTGGCAGACTACAGACGGGGAAAGTATTTTTACCAACTACATATCCAACAGAGGATTAGTATCTAAAATATATAAAGAAATAAAAAACAACTGTTCATCAGGAAAAAGTAACCCAATTAAAAACATGGGGTACAGATCTAAATCAAATTGTCAAAAGAGGAAATATAAAAGGCTGAGAAGCTCTTAAAGAAATGCTCAATATTCTTAGTCATCAGGGAACTGCAAATCAAAACTACTTTGAGATTTCACCTTACAGCAGTCAGAACAACCAAGATCCATTAAAAAAAAAAAAAAAAAAAAAAGACAGCTCATGTTGGTGAGGATGTGGAGTAACATTCATTCATTGCTGGTGGGAGTGCAAACTTGTACAGCCACTATGGAAATCAATGCGGTGATTCCTCAGAAAGATGGGAATTGATCTACCTCAAGGCCCAATTATAAAACTCTTGAGCATATTCCTACAGGACACTTTATCCTAATACAGAGACACTAGGTCAGCCATGTTAACACTAGGTCATAATAGCTAGAAACTGAAAACAGCCTAGATGTCTGTCAGTGGAAGAATGGATAAGGAAAATGTAGTACATTTACACAATGAAATATTACTCAGCTGTTTAAAAATAAAATCATTAAATTCCCAGGTAAAAAAATAGTCGGAGCAAGAAAAAAAATCATCCTGAGGTAACCCAGGCCCAGAAAGATAAATATGCTATGTATTTGCTTATATATGGATATTAGCTGTTAAGTCTTTGATAAGCAAGCTATAATCTGTTAAATCACAGTTTAGATATAGAGTAAGAGACTAAGGGTCAGAAATAGATCTCCCTAGGAAGGGGATTTATGGATTGATGGGAGATGGGGGGATGAACGGAAGGATCAAATGGAACAGAAAAGGAAGAGGGGGGTAAAGAGGGAATAGGGGAAGGGACGGTTAAAGCTAACTTCCATTTGAGAGGTTGTAGTGAAACTAATATAGTAAAAGCTTCTTACAATATAACCATATATGAAGGTTATCTAAATGATTGCCAAATAACAGGAGTGACATAGGCCCAACTGGACATCTCTCATCAACAAATGAAGCTTCCAGTACTGGGAATGGCTTTCATCTTACCTAGTTGTTGGTCAAAGGGGTCCTGTGGGAACCCCTAAACAATACAGGCTATTGCCAAAGCTATTGGCTGCTCTCTAAAAACTGACTTTAAAGTCCTATGACTGAAGACAGCACACCTACACAACTCAATGAACATAAAGAAATTGAGCTTGTGCCGACCTAGAGCCTTCATATGTATGTTCATGGTACTGGAAGGTCCTCTGTAAACACCAACCTGGCTACAAATCTTTCAGTCTAGCAAAAGTGAACTGCCTATAAGATGTGCTAGTGCAACGGTGATACAAAGCTTTTGGAAATAACCAACCAATATCTGATCTGGTTTAAAGCCCACTCCATTAGATGGAACCCATCCTGATCACTGCTATAGCCAAAACTTGAGACTAGATAGGCCAGGGACCTAGGGGAAAACCAAATACTACTGTATGCTAAAGGAACGTAGCAACAAAATGACTCCTAATGATATTCTGCAAGACTCAGGTCTGTGCCTTGCTTAGTCATCCTCAGGAAGCATTCTCCTGCGGTGGATTGGAACAAATACAGAGACCTGTAGCCAGACAATGTCTAGAGAGTGGGAGACCTTGAAACACTCAGCTCTAAATGGGATGTCTCCTAATATTAAATCCTTCCTGTCAGTGCTCAGGGAACCCTGAGGAAGAGGAGGTAGAAGAAGAGCTAGAGGGGACGAAGGAGACCATGAAAACAAGGCCTTCTAAACACAGCAGGACCAATGCACATATGAACTCACAGACTGACACATGCACAGGGCAGGCACTGGTCTTCACCACATAGGGTTTCCTGTGCTGAGAGGAGAATTAGGCACAAGTCCCCATTCTTAACCCCAAAGCTATCTTGAACTGGAAACCACCTGCAAAAGAAAAATTAGTTTTCATCAATGGAAGACTCACTGGAGATACAAACCACCCCGAAGGGCAGGCCCCATGTCCATCAGCAGATGGAAAACACAAAATGAACTCCATGGCATCTTGGAGTTTCTTCGTCTCATAATGTTTTGTACCCCTCTAACTTTACAGATCCTTTGCATATATACAGTACTGCTTCTGGTTTTGTATTTTTTTTTTAATTATGGGATTCCTGTGTGTACAAAAGCATGTCTCTGTGCCTATATGTGTTTTCTGTGCTTTTTCCTTGGCTCTTTTTCTTCTGTTTGCTGTTTTGTTTTTATTTTATTATTAGTCTTTAGATGTTTGTTTGTTTTCTAACCAGAGAGAGGATGTGGATTCAGACGGGGGTGAGGGTGGAGGAGTTGGGAGAGAAGAAACTATAATTAGAACATACTGTATGAAAGAATCTATTTTCAATTAAAGAAAAGTAAAACAAGCAAAAAAAAAAGTCAGTTCATTAAAAAGTCCAACAGTATAAATGTAATTATGAAGAATTATGGAAGCCATTATAAACAACCTTGCAGGACTGGAGAGATGACTCAGTGGTTAAGCGCACTTGCTGCTTTTCTAGGGGACTTGGAGTTTAATCCCCAGCACCCATTTGGTTGCTCACAAAAACCTGTAACTCCAGTTCTGGGAGATAAATTGCTCTCTTCTAGGCTCCTTGGACACTGCATACATTTGGTGCACAGACACACACACACACACACACACACACACACACACACACACACAGGAGATACCCATACACATGAAAGAAAATAAAATAACACTGCTGGGAAGAATGTAAACTAGTTCATTCACTACAAAAAAAACAATGTGGTAGTCCCTCAAAAAAAAAAAATTCCTGTATCACAGAACTTGTGTATGATCCATATGCGAAAGGGCTGAAAGCAGTCAATACAACAGACATTTGTACGCCTATGTCCAGGTACTAGTTTTAACAATGGGACTCCCCCAAGCTGTGCCAACTGCTACTAAAGAGGGGCATAAGAGATATAAAATAACCTATTTAAATACCATGGGCTGTCGTTCTAGGGAGGTCAGTACCCTTACAAGTTATCTCATAGAGGCATGCTTACAATTCTAGGAGCTATAGAACACAGTACCATCTTAATAGCTCTGAACACTAAGGAGCTCAGGAGAAATGAATTCACAAGAAATTGGCCTTTCCAAGCAGGTCTTTGGCACTGCTTGCTTGTTCAAAAAGCTTGGACTGTGCTGCTGTAGAGTTGTTCGTGTAATGTTAGCCATTAGCGACACTAGGCAATGTCTAAAGTTGGTTTTGAACACCATAAATGAAGGCATGAGGACTGTGTTACTGACATGTGGGGAGGTCAAGGCCTGGGATACTGTTAAACATCTTATAAATCACAGGACAGCTCCCTAGAACAAAGAACTTTCCTGCCTTGAAATGTCTATGTCAAGGCTTTTCAGGCCTGCATTAGGCAGAAATCTATTGTCAGGCTAAGTGACCCAGGATAAATCTATGCATATCTTTAAGCCTCAATTTTTTTTCTTTTAGACAGCTTGGATTAAATGTTCTCTTTCAATTCATGGACAACTAAAATAATCAAACAGATATCTAATGAAATAATATCTAGTCAAGTATGATGGTGCATACCTGTAATGCCAGCACTTGGAAAGCTTGAGGCAGGAGGATCATGTTGGCCTACCCACATAGCATGATCTTGTCTCAAACAAAAAAGACAACAACAAAGAAAAGCAACAACAAAACCCATATGGTAGTTTGAATGTAATTGCCCCTGTAAGCTCATAGGGAGTGGCACTACTAGGAGGTGTGGCTTTGTTTGAGTAGGTGTGGCCCTGTTGGAGGAAGGGTGTCACTACAGGGGTAGGTTTTGAGGTCCCTATGCTTAAAATACTGCCCAGTGTCTGAATTCACTTCCTATTGCCTTCTAATCAAGATGTAGTCAGCACCATGTCTGCCTGAATGCCACCATGTTCACACATCATGATGATAATGGAATGAACCTCTGAACTGTAAGCAAGCCACCACAATTAAATTTTCATTTATAAGAGTTGCCATGGTCATGGTGTCTCTTCACAGCAATTGAAACCCTATCTAAGACAACCCCTTCATTTAAGAACTTTCAATAAGATACAACTTCATATTAAGTGTTTTTATATGTTCAACCTCATTTACTTACTCCAGACAGTCCTCCCTAAAAGAAGAAAACTATTACTACTACTATTTCGGGGAACAGCTGATGCCCAGACACATGCCCACAGCCACAAACAAGAAAACTGCAAAGACAAAAGTTTATCTGGTGAGTCTGACTCTGAAGCCTTCATTTGTACCATCATCTTATCTTCCCCCACCCCTTTGGACAAGGAACTGAATTAATATATTGTTTAATTTACAAATAGCAATCAAAGGCTACCGAGGGGATACAGTTCAATTCATCATGAGGCCCCAGTACTCATAGTATGGTGACTTACTCACACCTTAATCCTAAGACTTGAGAGGCAGAGGCAAGATGATCAGAAGCTGAAGGGTCATCCTAGGCTACACGGGGAGTTTAAGGCAGGCCTGGTCTAGAGACCCTGTCTCAACTTTTAAAAGAACAAAAAGTCTACGAGGTCCTGATGCCACAGGTTTCTTATTCCTTTTACTGACATGGAACACTACACACAGTTACCCTTTCCACATGAAAGGCCCCAGAACCTTCATATTCTTCAGTCTATTTTACTTCTGAGAACCTACTGAAAACAATCCTATCAAGTTTAAAACCTTACACAACGATGCTCATTGCTATGCTTTTATTAATATGGACAAACTTAGAAACTTAGGGAGCAGATATATAAGCTAAGCACTTATCGGAATATTACATATACATTTACAAATTTATGAAGCCTCAAAACAACTGCATGTGTTACAAAATGCAGGACACAAAATTTTGTGGTAACTGGAGACAAAAAGATACCAAGTACATTCCTCTTAAAGAAAAAGACTCTGGTTACGGCATGGCTCTATTGGCAGTGCTGGTTGTCTAGGCATGAGGACTGGACTTTGATTCCCCAGAGCCCACATAGAAGAGCCAAATGCAGTATTTGTATTCCCAGCTTGGAGACGTGGGGACAGGTGGATCTCTTGGGCACACAGCCAGTCTTGCCTGTTCAGTGAGGTCCAGGCCAATAAGAGACCTTGTCTCAAAAAACAAGGTGATGAATCCTGAGGAATGACATCCAAGGTTGACTGCTAGACTCCACACACACATAAACACACATGTATCCATATGAACATACCCCTCCTGCACACAAAAAGAACTGTCAGCTGTAAGGAAATGGTCAGCTTGAGAGCATTCTACTGTTCATTTCTTTAGAAGACCCCTTTCTTCAGCGTTCCCCTCTTGTCAGGCAGCCCGGGCAGGCAGACTTCGCCAGGTGTCCACTGCAGTCTGATTCTCCCACACTCCAACATGTTCTCTCCAGGGTCACCACTGTCTGTTTCTCGGGGACCCAACTAACACGCTGAATATTGAGTATATGTACATTGATAGAGAAATAAAAAAATATTCAAAATGCTAGCAATTCTAGTTAGATTTCCACACTACCCAAGTATCCCATAAGGATCATCTTCTGTTACTTACACATAATAAAAATGTGCTAGAACAAGATATAGTGGTGACACACGCCTTTAATTCCAACACTAAGGAGGCAGAGGTAGGCGGATCCCTTAGTTCAAGGCCTAACTGGTCTACAGCATTAGTTCTAGGACAGCCAGGGCTACACAGAGAAACCCTGTCTCGAAAAAAACAAAAAATCAAACACACAAACCAACCAACCAACAAAATAACAACAACAAAACAAACAAAAACCAGAAAAAAAAAGAAAAACAAGAGATTAAGTAAGAGGCTATGATGGCTAATCTTGGTTGTCAACTTGACTGTATCCAGAATCAACTAAAACTCAAGCTGCTGGGTGTGGATTGTATCTTGGAACTATGAGCCAAAATAAGCTATTTCTTCCTAAAACTGGTTCATGTCAGTAATGTTTTGTCATAGCAATAGAAGGACAACTACTTAAGGGAGGTAGAGGCAGGCGGATCTGTGAGTTCAAAACCAGCCTGATCTACAGAGTTAGTTCCGGGAGGTCAGGACTACACAGAGAAACCCTGTCTCAAAAAACAAACAAACTAAAAAAAAAAAAAAAAAAGTATGACAACTGTAAGTATATATGTGCTGAATGCTGAGCCTACAATTTCATAAAACAAACAGTAAGTGACATAAAATATTAGACAAGTCCCCATACAATAATAATGGGCAATTCCAATATCCTATTCTCACCTTCAGATAGGTCACGGAAACTAAAATTCAACAACCATTAGAATACACCACAGACCAAGTGGACTTAACAGATACACAAATATTCCATTCAGTACAAAGGACTTACATTATTCTCAATGGCCCATGGAACCATATCTAAAACAGACTACATTCTACACCACAAATACAAAAGAATAAAAATAATGTTTATATTTTATCAGCTCATAGTACAATAAAACTGAAAGTCACTGGAAAACTATGAAAACTATACAAATATAAAGCCTGAACAAATTATTCTTGGATGACTGGTAAGGAAATCTGGGAGGAAATTAAAAAGGTCCTCGAGTCAAATGAAAATGAAAGCAAAACTTACTACAAAATTTGAGATACAGCTAAGGCAGTTCTAAGAGGAAAGTTTACAATTATGAGTGCTTATATTTAAAAAAAAATCACCTAGGCATGGTTGCATACATTATTTACTTCCAGCACTTGGGAGTGAGAGCAGACAGATATCTGAGTTCAAGGCCAACCTGGTGTACAGGCTAGCCAGGGTTACAAAACGAGAATCTGTCTTAAAAACAAAATAACAGAAGATCACAAATAAATAATTGAACAATTCATCACAGGGCTTTAAAAAAAAAGACAGAAATAATCAAAGTCCCAAATTTCTTACATGACATAATAAAGGTCAGGGCAGAAACTAATTATGGAGATTAAAAGAACAATCCATAGACACACAGAAGAATCACCCAGAAACCCATGGGCAAGTTAGCCTGGAGTATGCAAAGCCACAGCAGAAACAAAAGAAACCCTGCCTTAACAAGATGGAAGGTGAGAACTGAATCCTCAAGTTGTCATCTGGTACCACATGCTCACTACAGCACGTGTATGCCAGCAATTACATATACATCACACAAAAAATAAAAATATTAAAAAAGAATGATACACAGAATAACTAAAAAATTTGGTTCTTTTAAAAAAATAAACAAGATTAACAAACTCACAGACAAACTAATAAAAAAGGCTCAATAAAATTAGAGATAAAAGAATGGGAATTACTACATATTCTAATCAATATAGATGATTACTAGGATGTATTTTAAAAACTTATATAATAATTTAGAAAAGTTACAAAAAAGCATATACTGTGGTGTTATTTTGTTTGTGCTTTAACAAATCAAGCTTGCCTGAGGATCAGAGTGCAGAACTAAGCTACTAGTCAGCCACAGAGGCCAGGCAGTAGTGGCACACATCTTTAATCCCAGCACTTGGGAGGCAGAGGCAGTCTGTTCTCTGTGAGTTCAGGGCCACCTGGGCTACACAACATTGAATCAGTCTAAAAGAGAAACAGAGCTAAATGGTGGAGGCTCACACCTTTAATCCCAACACTTGAGAGTCACACACCTTTAATCCCAGCACTAGGAAGGTGGAGACAGGAAGTGATGTGGCTGGGCAGAGAGGAACTATAATAAAGCAGCAGGAGACAGGGGCTCAGATGCAGTCTGAGGATTTTTACTACTTTCTCTTCCTGCTCTGGATTCCTCAGATGCCTGGCTGTTCTCTCCCTCACATCTACAATAAGAACCCTTCTGTATATACCACACCTTGTCTTCATAGTACTCACCAGGTAAGATGTGCTCACTGTTGCAAGTGCGGCATAACTATCAGGGGGCAACCAATTGCTCTAGGATTGGATCCCAGGCTTATTCCACAGGAGAAAACTTAGAACTGTTACTTTTAAATCTAGTCAAATAAGCATGGCTAGGGAAGTCATGGGCCCTAGAGCAGAACTTACTGCTGCTGTTTAGCTAAACGGACACGGCATGAGACTTGCCTTCTCAACATCTATGCTCACACCCACAGATGCACACTACTTTCAGCATTAGCTAGGGAAGCTTCCCTTTACAAGGAACAGCAGTGAATGCAGAGACCCTTGGCTGTTGAAGGGGCTGAGAATGAGGAAAAAGCTGAATGCTCAGCCCTGAATGGAACATTCATCATCCACTTTAGGTTTAGGTAATATCGTGGAAGATATGACAGGAGACAGGGAGAAAGGCTGTGGGACAAGGCACAGCCATTTCAACCGTCACCTCATTAACAGTTGTGGCTGCTGACCTACACAAGATTTGACCTCCTGAGCCTCCCTTCCAAAAACTGAGGGATTCTGGGGAAGAGGTCATCATCATCTTCAGATATGTACCCACTATTGAGCCCACCAGGCTCCACTGGATAGTTCCATACCTGTGGTCATTTAGATGGCCCTCGTAAAATTCAGTGGGACACAATACAAAAATAAAAAGACATGAAGATGGGAATGAAAACTATAGGGAAGAGAAGAGGGTTTGATAAGGATGGGACACAGAGGGAGAGAGGAATACGCATAATTGGAATGCATTATATATGTGTACAAAATTGTCAGAACAAAGTCAATAAAAATAAATGGGCTTGGCTGTGCATGTAACTTGGTTGGTACTAGCATGCACTAACTAGATCCTGAGTCTGATTCCCAACAACATATAAACTGGTGTAGTAGTTCACACCTGTAATCCCAGCACTTGAGAGATAAAGGCAGAAGAACCCAGGAGTTCAAGATTATCCTCAACTACACAGAGTTTGAGGCCAGCTTGGGCTACATGAAACCCTTTCTCAAAAACCTAAAAGCAGGGTGCTGAAGAGATGGCTCAGCAGTTAAGAGCATCAACTGTTTTTCCAGAGGACCCAGGTTCAATTCCCAGAACCCACATGGCAGCTCACAACTGTCTGTTAATCCAGTTCTAAGGGATCTGAACTCACTTCCCCAGGTACCAGGAACTCACATGGTATACAGATATACATGCAGGCAAAACACCCATACACACTAAACAAACAAACAAAAACCATTAAAAATAAGGCCAGGTATGGTGGTCCATGCCTTTAATCCCAGCTTTTGGAAGGAAGAGGCAAGCAGAACTCTGAGTTTGAGGCCGACTTGATCTACAAAGTCAGGCAGGAGTACACAGTGAGACCCTGTCTCACAAAACAAAGCACCAGAATAGAAATCTCTAAAAGTAGAGAAATATACATAAATAAATGGACTAACAAACTGAATGCACTTTTCAAAAGAGGAAGTAAAAATACTTGACAAGTATTCAACATCCTTAGTCATCAGGGAAACGCAGACTCAAACCTAGTCAGATTCCGTTTTAGCTCAGTTAAAATGGCCATCATCAAGAAAACAACAATAAATGCTGGCAAGGATTTTGGCAAAGAGAATCCTTAATAGTGCTGGTGAGAATGACAACTTTGTACAGCAATTATGGAAATCAGTATGGAGGTTTTCCAAAAAAACTAAACACCAAACTATCCTATAACCTGTATCAGATATATGTGGGTACACTCAAAGGGCTCTAAAGCTAACATACCAGAGAGACTTGCACATTCATCCTTATTGCTGCACCATTCACAATGGCCAGGAAATGGAACCAGCCTAGAAGTCCACTAACAGATGAACAGACAAATGCAACATAGAACACTATACACAATGAAATTTTATTCAGCCACAAAGAAAAATCAAATCATAATTTTCAGGTAAACTGATGGAATCAGAAATCATTGTCTTAAATGAAATAAACCAGATGTAAAAGAGGAATATATTTTCTCTCAGAGACAGAACCTAGATAGTGTGTGTGCACATGCATGTGTGAGTTTGATTTAACGAGGAAGGAATCTGAGATGGACGAAAGAGCTCTTAAGGAAGGAGGGTGGAGTCTGTTGGCTTGGCAGTGCTCCAGGCCAATGACAAAGCCTGTTACACACAAGAAGTGGAAGGTGCCTAAGGAATTACCCAGGAGACAGTCCTCTGACTTCCACAGGCATGCGTATGTATGTGAACTCCTCCAACATACATACTCTATCCCATGTATGTACCTGTGAGTGCACACACACTGTAAAAACAATTCTTTATCCTCTAAGCAAAAACTAACAGCAAGTGAACTTAGTTTCTCATGGCTGCTCAGTAAGTACTTTAAGCACTTTAATTGTAATATTTTTTAATGCTGCTTCTTTTTTTTTAGCTTAGCTAATTCTTGAATTTGATAGTAAGGTTTAAAGGAGAAGAAAACGAACAATGATTTTTATGAGACAGTGTCTCACTGCATAGCCTAAGCTGACTTAGAGATAATCCTGTTTTTGCTTCCCAAGTGTTGAGGTTACAGACATGAACAATTATACCCAGAGAAACTGTAAAATTTAAAACGTATAAAATAAAGGCTTAGGCAGAAATGGAGCGTATTTCTATTAAGCATAGTTAATAGCTGTAATATTAATCTTGAAATTTGCAGGCAAATGGATGGACCTAGAAAACATCATATTGAGTGAGGTAACTAAGACCCAAAAAGGCAAATATAATATGCACTCACTCACAAGTGGGTTTTAGACATAAAGCAAAGAAAAACCAGCCTACAATTCACAACCCCAGAGAACCAAGACAACAAAGAGGACCCTAGGAGAGACATACATGGATCTAATCTACATGGGAGGTTAAAAAAAAAAAAAAAAAAAAGACAAGATCTCCTGAGTAAATTGGAGTGTGGGGATCATGGGAGAGGGTAGAAGGAGAGGGGGGAGGAAGGGAGTGAAGAAAAATATATAGCTCAAAAAAAAAGTAAAAAAAAATAACTGCCATTTCTATTGAATGCTTTGATAACTTTGATTTTTATTTTCTGACATCTTCTTCTACTTAGAACTTTGAGATTTGTTTAAAATTTAGAAAACCAAAAAAGTAGCTGATAACCAGCCAGGTGGTGGTAGCACATAGCTTTAATCCCATCCCTTGGGAAGCAGAGGCAAGTGGATCTCTGAGTTTAAAGACAGCCTGGTCTACAGAGTTAGTTCTAGGACAGCTAGGGTACACAGAGAAACCCTGTTTTAAAAAACAAACAAAACAAAATAAAAAAGTAGCTGATGACACATACATTATTTAGCTATTTCATTCTGTAGCTCTTACAGATAAAGAAACTGTGGTGCAGAGCACAACTGTCCATAAACAGCTGGCAGGTGGCAGACCCAGAGACCCAAAGTCAACTGTTAAACTGACTCTACAATCCATGCTGTCACTGAGGGCAGAACGACTAAACAGGGGGAGGCCACTAAGGCTTGAGAGAAAGGGCTTTCTCCTAAAGGAGCTGAATGTCAAGTGTCAAAGCTCAATTCCACTATACCACAACTGTTACAAAGTATACAGCTAGTAAGAATTTTTCTATTGTTATTTATTTAAATAAACCAAATAGGAGGAACCAATCTGTTTGCAGCCCACAGCTTCCAGCTTTCAAAAATAGAAAACAAAACTGTGGCAAATTAGAGTGGCATGCAATGGTTCCCTTCTCTCCAGTCGACAGAGCCACTGACAGGAAGTTCCTGGCTTAGTATAGCAACCACTGGCTTTGTTCTTTAAAAATTTTCTGCAATTTTTGCTTCCTCAGAAAGCAGACAGGAAAACCTGGTTCTGGATCTACTTGTTGAACAAGAATTGTTTTAAAATAGAATTTTAAATAGAAGACTACAGAAAAAGTACTTTCATACTTCAGCTGATACTCAGTATTTCCGTATGTTAGATTCAACCTTTAAGGGCCAGCAGGATGGTTCTAAGGGCAAAAGTACTTGCAGTACAAACCTGACATATGCATTAATAAAGAAACTTAGCCATTAAAACTCATAGCTTTAATTTTTTTCTAGCTAGCAATATGGCAGTCTAGAAAATGAACTAAAACTCTTTGGCTACTAAGATCTGGAAATACTGGATAAATACTAACATACTTTGAAAAACAGAACATAGAGAACACTGACTGATCTTCCAGAGAAACTAGGTTGGGCAGAGAAAGGTGTGCTCCAAGAGTTTGCTGGCTAGCCAGACTAGCAGAAATGGCTCCAAGTTCAGTAAAGTGTCTCAAAAAAGATGGAAAGCAATGAGAATGACCCTGGAAATCAACCTCTGGCAATGTACACACCCCATACACAGAAAGACACACATGCATATACCATAGAAAGCCCCCAGGAAAAATTTAAAAAATACTACACAAATAAATCTGGTAGAATATGTTTATCAAAAACCACAAGGTCAATGTATAAATATACATTAATAGTAACTGTGTATACATATATTATATATATAAACTGTGAACAGCTAGAAAGTACAATAAAAATACCATATATAACACAGAACAAAACTACTTAGGGATAAATTTGGCAACAGACATGCAAACCTGTAATACAGAAAACTATAAAACTGCTGAACTTAAAGACTTAAACAAACAGCGACTCGATCTCTCCATGGATCAAAAGACTCAAACCATACATGGTGGCTCAGGCTGTAATTCTAGTACTCAGGAGGCTGAGGCAAGAGGATCCCATGTTCTAAGCCAGCCTGGGTTACATCAAGAGATTCTACCTCAAACAAACAACACAAATACCCTCAAAACTGTTGCAAAGGCAGCAACCCCAAACTATCTATATATTAACTGCAATCTCAGATTTCCAGTAGATCTATGTTTATACATATATAAACACATAAGTGCTTGTGAAATATACATGAGACTGTCAATATTATTTTGATAAAGGAAAGCTAAAGGGTACTTGACAGTGAACTGGATAGTATGTTATGATGGGACTGGAGGGATGGTTCAGTGGTTAAGAGCACTTGCTATTCTTGCAGAAGACCTGGGTTACATTCCCAGCACCCACATGATTGTTCACAACAACTGATAACTCCAGTTCCAGAAGACCTGATGCCTTCTTATGGCACTATGCAGGCAAAAATATAAGAGAAAGTCTTTATCATCTTGATAGTGTATTCATTTTATACACTACCTATAATCATAAAGTTAGGTGTCAGAAGCTCAGGTACTGCATGGCTGGATTCTTTGCTAGATTCTCACAAAAATAAACTCAATATGCCTGCCAGACCTTAAGCTTCCCTGTCTTTGGATACTCTTCCAAGATCATACGGCTGTACCAAAACTCACTTCATTGTAGCTGTAGGGTCAAGGTCTCTATTTCTGTAATTTTCAGCCTGAGGCCATTCTCAGAGCCTAACAAGTCTGAAATTCTTCATATATAAGCTCCATCTTCAAATCCTTCTCATTTTTAAAATTATCTGACTTCTGGTTCATGTGATTAGGTCAGATGCAGCTGTATACTCCTCCTTTTGACAGTCTCAAAGCAAACTGACTAGCAACTTAATTACATTTGTTAAATTCCTTTAATGTGAAGCAATGTAACAGTCATTGTAGTAAAATTCCATCATATTTACAGGTCCCACCAACAATTATGGAAAAGATGTTACATAAGGGTATGACAGACACAAGACCTCACCTCTCCCTAGGGTATGGGGCAGTGTTAAGAATTGCTAAAACCACTATTAGTGTTAATGGTAAGTTCTTTAACTTCTTGTAAGCACTCCTGATATTCATCCATTCCCCTACCAATAAGTAAAGATGGAGGAGAATGAAGCAGCCTGCCTCCCTAGCTGGCAGCCACTGGACTTCCCCATACTGCCATGGGCAAAAGGACTGTCAGTGAAATAGCCTTGGACATTCTATAGACATCTTGACTAAAATATAACAGTGGACTACCCTAGCTTCAGGTGATGCAGCCAGGGCTATCTGAAACAGTTCCTACCACACATTTTGCTGTCATAAGCCTCTATGAACTCTAGATGGACATGGTAATCATTTCTACCTACGTAAGAGGAAGAGAATGGCTCTATCTGCACACTCTGGCTGTAATTGAGACCCTGATTCATGAATAAAGTGGAAAAATAACCAAGAAAAATGCTCTGTATCAACCTCCCAGCACACACACACACACACACACACACACACACACACACACACACCATACATATACAGGTGCACACACAAATAAAATGCAATAAATAAAAAGACTAAATATTAATTTCTTTTGTTTAAATAATACATAGTCACCTTTAGTTAAATCACTGAGGTTTCACTTAGACACTTTTTACTATTTAACTGACTCACTTAAATCAACAACATTCCTGATTCCCATAAGGATGACACGGAATCACAAGGCACTAATCTTCCCCAAAAATTGTAATTGTAATGCATTTTAAAGAAAAAAGATCAGACCAATGCCATCAGCTGCCAAGAATGAGTTTACTAGCCTAGTTTCCATGACTACAACAGTCTGAAACCAGCACAAGAGAGAATGTGTATCCTTGGAAACCAGCATTTTGCTTCCCTCAATTAAAAAAGGGAAAGGAGAGAGCAGGAGAGAGGGAGAGAGAGAGTGCTTTTCAATAATTTGAATAATTTAAGTTGGTCTAATGTGCCTATTACATAAAAAATTCCTAGGCAAACATCCTGTCCCAAGCCAAGTTGTGGAGAAAGTTGTATGGTGCTTTGTGGAAAAGTTCAAATTAGTACCATAGGGGAGGGTCTTATAATTTTTTGTTTTCAATTTTTTTTTTTTTGGTTTTTTTCGAGACAGGATTTCTTTGTAGCTTTGAATCCTGTCTTGGAACTAGCTCTTGTAGACCAGGTTGGCCTCACAGGGATCCGTCTGCCTCTGCCTCTGGAGTGCTGGGATTAAAGGTGTGCGCCACCACCGCCCAGCTTTGTTTCAATCTTTAAAAGAAAAACAGCAATACAAGCTGTGCTAATAATAACTTTATGGATCATACCTAAATGAAGAAAATGTTTACTGGCTTTTTTTTTAGTATCTTTACTGTTCAACTGCATGCTACTAACACCTGAATTCTTACACACTCTTGCATGTTCTGGAAGGGCCTTCTGTTTCAGGTGTTACATGTTGTAAAATGTCAAAATGGAAGATTTTCCAAGTTATGAAACACTCAATATAGTCACCAATTTCATAACATAATATTTCCTAACATAAGCCATACCACATTCATCTCACTCACATTCTTCTTTTAGTTTTTGCTTTTTGTTTGTTTTTAAGACAGGGTTTTAGTGTAGTTCAGGTTGGCCTTGAATTTCTTGTGTAACCAAGGGTAACCTTGAACTCCTTATCTTCCTACTTCCGCGTCTCAAGTGGTAGGTGGAAGGTTTCCGGTTTGATATTCAAGGGGGTATACTAGGGCAGAGAAAAGAATATGACAATTACCTTCCCTCCCCCTCCACCTAATAGAAACAAAAGTTTGGAATAGCCAGGTTCGTGTCATTTTTTTAAAGCTCTTCCAATAACTTGCTTTGTTCTAAATTCTTGCTGTCTCCACTCTCAGTTATTCTACTTACAGGCCCCAGACTAACAGACTCCCCTTCCTCCTGCCTGCCAGGAACCAAAGACAGCCTGACAGCAAGAATGTACTATGGACTGCCCATTAGTCACATGGTATTTCCTCTATAATGTTTGAGAAGGGACCTACCAAATGGGTCTGATCTCTCCTTAGGGCCCCTAACATGCTGCTGTCTGCCTGTCCATCTTTGGCATTAATATCACATTTAACAAATAACATTTCTCCATGATCTCTGCTTCAGTTCTTGACTCCTGGTTTCTACCTTGAGTTTCTGCCCTGACTTTCCTTTGTGATAGACTCTAACCTGTAAGTCAAATAAACCCTTTCCTCCCCAGGTTGTTCTGGTCATGGTCTTGATCACAACAACAGAAAGCAAGCTAAGACAGAGTTGTGTGTGCAAAGGCTGGTTGACTGATAAGAACTTCAGCAATAAGGAGGTGAAATGCTGCAGGTGGAGAGACGGATTCAAATTTATCTTGGGGCTATTGTTAACTTACAAAATAGCTACTCCTAAAAACAAACAAACAAACAAACAAACAAAATAGCTACTCCTTGTGCCCCTTTGTGTCATACTTAACATGCTGTCACTAACAAATAAAGTTAAACCTAATATCTGGATAAAATAAACAAACCTTTAGAATGTATTAATTTAATAAAACCCTAGGACTACCAACCAAAGGGCCAAGAATCCTCTTAGATAGTATCTACGTCTACAACTGAGACTCTCTTCTGTGTTATAAATATTTGCCTAGCCGGGCGGTGGTGGTGCACGCCTTTAATCCTAGCACTCTGGAGGCAGAGGCAGGCGGATCTGTGTGAGTTCGAGACCAGCCTGGTCTACAAGAGCTAGTTCCAGGACAGGCTCCAAAGCCACAGAGAAACCCTGTCTCGAAAAACCAAAATAAATAAATAAATAAATAAAATAAATATTTGCCTAATGTTTCTAGTAATGTATTTGAAAAGCACTTTTGACTTAAGACTTTCTTTGTTTTGTTACTATGAAAACTTGATGAATCTGCTTCCATGTTGGAACATGGAATTTGAGGCAACCTAAGTCTGTGTTTCCAGAATGAATAATCTCTCTTCTCCCCTTGAAGCAAGAGCTGTGCGTTTGTCTCAACAAATCCCAAATCTTTCCCAGAGATTTGTGCCCATGTATTTTGTCAGCTTTACAGAGACATGAATGAGAAGAGGAAACCTCAACTGAGGGATCCTTGCCATTAGAATGGCCTGTGAATGTGCCTGTGGGGCACTGGTGGGGAATATTATTTTAAGGTGTGTTATTTTTGTTTATGTTGCATTTGCTTAACTCTGTGAAGCTGGGTTACTGTGCCTGTCTAAAACACCTGATGGTCTAATAAAGAGCTGAACAGCCAATAGCGAGGCAGAAGAGAGGAATAGGCGGGGCTGGCAAAGAGAGATGGTAGGTATGAGGAAAGATCTGAAAAAAGAGGATCTGGGATTGAGAGGAAGGAGGAGGACTTCAAGGACCAGCCATCCAGTCACCCAGCTACCCAGCCACCCAGTCAGACACAGGATAAGAAGAAAAGGTATACAGAAATAGAGAAAGATAAAAGCCCCAAGGCCAAAGATAGATGGGATAATTTAAGAAAAGCTGGCAAGAAACAAGACAAACTAAGGCCAAGCATTCACAACTAAGAATAAGCCTCCATGTATAATTTATTTGGGAGCTACGTGGTGGGCCTCCCAAAAGCCTAAAGAGTAAAAACAACCAACAACTGGCATTTTCTTGATTAATGGTTGATAGAGGAAAGTTTGTGAATAAGAATAGATTATCAAACTTAAAGGGGGTATTCTGTGGGGTGGCCAAGGAGATTGCTTTATAGACAGAAGAATGGGATCTACATGAGATGTAGTGAAAAGGATGAGTGATGTACTTGTCAAAGTCAGAAAAAGAGGAAAGACAAAAAAGAAACAATTCTATCGGGTTAGAATGAAATTAGAGGTATTGTTGTGGAAAATGGCTTTCCACAATATTTATTTATTTATATGCACATTATATTCAGACATACATATCTATTTGTAATAATCTCAATATTCTGTAATTAATCATCTGGCACCTTGAAAGCAGATGCCAAAATTAGAACCAAGGTTATTCCCATTCATACCATCCTTGTTTTTGAGGGCAAGCATAAATCAAATTACAATGCCCTCATACACACTGACCTAACATCTTCCCACCACTATAGGAAATGATTTCCATTCGTGTCTGTCTCTGGCTCCTTGCCTTATGGTCAACCTAGTGGTTTTCCGTTTGGTCTTGCACAGCATGCTGTGCATCCTGCTTCTGGAAAACTACAGAATAATAAAGTTTTAGTGGTGTTGACCTGGGCAGTTACTCAGTTACCCCTATTAATTAGATCCCAGGGATTTAATAAAACAATTTCATAGCCAGGTGTGGTGGCTCAGACCTGGAGGCTGAGGCAAGAAGGATTGCTACAAGTTCTAAGTCAACCTAGGCTACAGAGTAATTGAGCTCCATTTCAACAACAAAAACAAATTGTAGTTCAGGGCTCAGGATGTAACGGAAATCACATCCTAGGTGCAAGAAGCACACATAGTGCTCAGATTTGATGCCTAACTATATTCTCTAAAAAGAACCAAAGTTCCTTGAAAACAAATGGTTGAGTCAGGACAAGATTATGCCAAAAAGAAAAAATAATGAGCACATGACAAAAAGGACACAAGCTTGAAAGGGTAACCATGGGCTAAATCTAGGACAACTTGGCCACCAAAGTAAGTTCAAAAAGGAATAAAATAAAACAGAAAACCATGTTGGTAATTTTTTACAAATAAAAAGACAAAGTGAAAGCTTCTTATAGGATATGCCAGATGAATGAAGAATGATGAATTTGTTTTTTAGTTTGCCATCTGGCTACCACCACAGTAATAACAGATTCAGTGACAAATCTTCAGAGGGTACTAAAATTTGTTGGTCAGAATTTGAAACAGTCAATTTACATAACCTCAAAGTGTCAAACCCACAAAATGGTATTATTTACTTATCAATAAGTACAAAAATACTTTTCAGCTAACTTTCCAAAGGTTTATGAGACAACATCTTGACTATGATAAAATTGAACACAACCTGTAATGGCACAAATGAACATGTGTTCCTGGTATAATGCCGTGACAAGCACACAACGTACGTCTGTGGTATTCTGACAAAAAAATGTAGAGAGGGGATAGAGATGGCTCAGTGCTCAAGAGCAAGCACTATTCTTGCAGAGGACCTGAATTTGATTCTTGTTACTGCCTGTAACTCCAGCACACACACACGCACACACACATAAACCCACATGCACATACCCACAACCAAAAATAAAATAAATCCTCAAATTGATTCGAGAGGAATCATACTAACTCAGATTTAGGAAAATCCTACAAAATAATTAGACTACTTAAAAAAAAAAAAGTCAAATCAGCCGGGCAGTGGTGGCACATGCCTTTAATCCCAGCACTCGGGAGGCAGAGGCAGGAGGATGTCTGTGAGTTCGAGACCAGCCTGGTCTACAGAATGAGTCCCAGGACAGCCAGGACTGTTTCACTCAGGAGCTAGAAAGACAGCTTAGTGGTTATGAGTACTTGCTGCTCTTCCAGCCCCTGCATGGTGGATCACAGTTGTCCATAACTCCAGTTCGAGATCTAACACACTCCTCTGAGTCCTATCAGGCACACATGCAGGCAGAATATTCATACACAGGAAATAAAAACAAATCTTTAAAAAATGTCAAATTACTAAAAAGAATACCGAGGAGCTATTCTCTGAAAAAGAAACCAAAGAAACATGACAATTAGGGGCTTAACAGTGAATGGTCCCTAAACCAGAAGTAAAAGAGGTGGAGACATAAAAAGTTTTCTAGTTTTTGTTTTTGCTGCAAAGGCTGTAACCAAGAGATCAATGCAATTTGAGAGGGACTTATCAATTTGATGGACTGAGAGACACCTGAGGGTTAGTGAAGCACAATTCTAGGTGTGGCTGTAAGAGCATTTCCAAGATCACTGCCATGGTAGCAACCAAGGGCAAAAAGACTCACCTCACTGCAGAGGTGCATGGGTCCATCTGGTAGGCTAGGGCTCCTGCTGGAACACAGGAAAGAAAGACCACGGGGGCAGACAAGCTATCACTGTCTCTGACTCTGTCACTCCACTCATTGCTTCCTGGCTGCCATGAAGTTAAACTTCACCAAAGGTCCATAGCAATGAAGCCAAACGAGCCCAAAACAGCCTTCCTAAATTACTATCTGAAAAATATTAGAATGAACAACTTTAAAACCAAAATCATTTTCAGTAGCAAGTTAATGTCTTTCAATTTTCTTTAAATACTACTTCAAAACTTTTCTACAGTTATCTTTTTCAAGAGTTGTCCTGTTGGACTGATCAGGAAATTACATGCTTACTATTATCAAGTCATGCTGTTTCCTTCAGAAGGAGTATTGGTTCAAGCCAAGGCTTATACCTGTAATCTTAGCACTGGGAGGGTGGAGGCAGCAAAAATCATACTAGGCCAGCCTGGGTCACTGAGAGAGCTGAAGAAAGGAAGAGTACTGTTCACTCTATCTTATGGTACCCAGGGTAGGGTGGGGTCAGTATGGCTCTATTGGAGTAAACCACTCACTCATGCTTACTAGTTATCATGTCAGAGTTAAAAGAAAGGAAAAAAAACAACAACTATAAAACAAGTAAGACCCACACCTCTGTTCTCAAGAGAGCAATTCAGTATATGAAAGAAAGAAAATAACAAAAAGGCCAGGTTAGGGGTCTGGAGAGATGGCTCCGTGGGTAAGAGTAGTTACTGCTCTTGCAGAGGACCTGGGTTTGATATCCAGTACCTACATGATGGTTCACAACCATCTGTAACTACAGTTCCAGAGGATCTGGTGCCCTCTTCTGACTTCCATGGGCTCCAGGCATACACACAGTACACAGACATACATGTAGGTCAAACACATACATATAAAATAAAATAAATATAAAAAGAAAGCAACGTGAAGTTAGGTGGCATATGCCCGTAATCCCAGCTCTCAGAAGGCCAAGATAGGGAAGTTCAATTCTGAGGTCAGCCTACTAATTAATATAGCAAGATCCTCGCTCAAAAATTAAATAACATTGAAAGTCAAAAGTCAAAGTTTTCAAGTACTGTAGGGCAGCATTTGAGATTTGAATATTGTCTGACAACACAAGATTCCTTCAAATACTTTTTTTCTTCTGGTAGAGACTAAATACTGAACATGCTAGGCAAGTACTCTACAACTGAAGAACACCTCTGGCTACCTCTGGCTATAACTTGTTAGCCTTGCAGTTACTGCATAGCCAGGTAAGCCTTTGATTAACTATCCTGCCTCAGACTCCTGAGCTAGGATTGTAGGGACAGGCCACCAGGCCTGGCCGCAAACTTCAAATCCTGAGGAGCATATACAGACAGAATTAATGGATGGTCTGACTTTCTAGCCCATGGGAGCCCACGGGACTCTTCTTGCCTTAGCCTTCCAAGAGCTAGAATTTCAGGTGTGGTGCACAAGGCTTTGGATGACTTCTTTTTAAACATTACTTTTCATATAGAAAGTTTAAGTCCTTTAAGTGAAGCCACCAAGGCTCAGCGAATAGTAAGTGAACTCAGTTCCGCTGCCATCAAACTCACTGCACAAGTAATGTAAATCCATGCCTCAGTAAAATCATGTGTTAGGAAATTGTAGAATATAAAATTCCTTCTAAGGCCAGTATTTAATCTACATGTTGTGTGGATTATCATACAAGTATATGGACTACCACACAATTTGATAAAGTAACCTGAGAAGAAAAAAAAATCACATCAGATTACAGAGATAGTTTAGCAGTTAAATGCAGGTTGATCTCCCTGAGCTCTTCGGTTCCCGGCACCCACACAGCAGCTCACAATCCTCTGTAACTACAGTTCCAAGGGATCCAATGCCCTACTCACCTCTTTGGGGACCAGGCACACATGTGGTGCACATACATCCATGCAAGAAAAATACTCATAAACATAAAATAAATCTTTTTTTAAAATTTTTTTCTTTATTGATATTTATTGAGCTCTACATTTTTCTCTGCTCCCCTCCCTGCCTCTCCCCTGCCACCTTCAATCCTCCCCCAATGTCCCTATGCTCCCAATTTACTCAGGAGATTTTGTCTTTTTATACTTTCCCATGTATATTAGGTCTACGTAAGTCTCTCTTAGTCTCTGTATTGTTGTCTAAGTTCTCTGTGATTATGGTTTGTAGGCTGGCTTTCTTTGCTTTATGTTTCATAAAATAAATCTTAAAAAAAGAAAGAAGCACAGAACCAAAACTGAGATCAGACTTGAAGCAGTGAAGAAATACTGTCAGAAGCTGAGTTTAGTAGCTCATGCCTATAATCCCAGCACTTGGGAGGTAGAGGGAAGAGGACAAGAGTTTGAAGCTAGTCTGGACTACACAGCAAGACCACCTATTTTTATAAAATAAGTGTTGACCCAACTCTAATATTGCTTCCTTCTTCACATACCTGTGTGTATTGTATGTCTCTTATAAGAGTACTTGAATTAGGCCCACCAGAATAACTCAAAATAACTTCATTTTCACACATCTTAATCTGCCAGGAGGACCCCAAATAAACTTCTTTACAGGGGCTACCATTCTGTACACTTGTAGGAGGTCTAGTACTGCAGAACAAGTATAACTCTGAAGTTGAGTAGCGATGAGTCTAACACCCAGCCCAGATACTCACAGTTCCCCTTTTCAGCCTTGCTATCGGATTCTGTAGAGTGCTGAAAGGGCCATGTGAGATGATGTGCTATACAGACAGTGAAGAAGTTGCTTCTGCTCTGGGCCAATTCATCCTTCATTGAAACTTTATAGTACCCCCTGATTGTAGACAGCTGCCTACAGCATAGTCCCTGCAGTCAGCAATACTGTGTGATGTGCTTACAAACACAGGTGGGCACAGCCCATTTTATGTGTTCTTACTTCAAAAATAAAAAAGTCACACACAAGGAAATTTTTTCCAGGTGATGGACATGTCTTTTACAATGATTATGATGATGACTATACCATTTAACACAGCAAATCTCATCAAATTGTACACAATTAACAAATACATTTTAATGCATATCATTATATCTCATGTGATGATTTTTGTCACTTGACATAAACTGTAATCACCTGGCAAACAAGGGACTTCAATTGAGAAATTGCCTCCATCAGACTGGCCTGTGGGCATGTCTGTGGGGCATTTTCTTGATTAATGATTGATGAGGAAGAGCCCAACCACTGTGAACAGTGCCATCCCTGGGCAAGTGACCCTAGGTTATACAAGAAAGCAAGCCAGTAAGCAGCATTCCTCCGTAGTCTCTGCTTCACTTCCTGCCTCCAGGATTCTGACTGAGTTCTCCCCTGGCTTCCCTCAGTGATGGACTATATTGTGAACGTGTAAGCTAAATAAAGCCTTTCCTTTCCAAGTTTCTTTTGGCCAGAATGTTTTATCACAGCAACAGAAACCAACTAGAAAACCTCAATAAAACTGCTTTAAATTTTTTTTTCTTTTAAAAAAAAGCTGTCAATGAGTTTAGACTTTAAGCCATGAAGTACTATGATTAATTAGAGCTCTCCAGGGAGCATATAATCAAGAACATGGAACAAGGAAGGAATTATCATTAGAGAATGTATATGTCATTCATATTTACCTGCAGACTGATGTGAGGAACATAGATGGGGTCACAAGAAATGGACCCAAGCTGGCAAATGTGAGAGACAAAACATAACATATTACCAATGATATGAGTAACAACATCTAACATTCCCGGGTAGCTGCTGGGCTATTCCACTCATCAAGTCAAAGATTAAAAAACAGGTCTGTCCTGAGTCTGATGCAGGTGTCTGGGAAACACCTCAACCAGGAAAACAAATAAGTTGTTTATCAACCAAATCTGATCTAAGGACAGTTTTCCCCCCTAATTTACAAGAAACACGAAACCATAGACATACTCATGTCCTTCCAAGAATGTGTTTGGTAAAACATGAGGCTGAGGATGGACTTAAGTAAGTCCAAGAGTGGTCAAAGAAAAACGGCCTGAGGAAAATGAGGAGAGACCAGAGATAAAAACAGGACAGTGTGCCTGTGCCATGTAGTGGAAGCCTGTTCCAGACGTAAACACTGTAGTCTGCTAATTTACCCAATTCTTTTCCCTTTTTCCCCCCTTACCTGACCCTTCCTACATTTTCCTCTGTTAAAACCAGGAAAGAAAAAAAAGAAAAAAAAAAAAAAAAACAATGTCTGTGATCATTCAAGCATACAGCACAACCACTAGCCACATTCAAGACGCTACATACACAGAGCCACCCTTGGAGTCATGTCCCTATAAACAGAGCACCCAGTCTCTCCTCCAAGACAGGCTGTGAGTAAGCAAACAAAGTGTATCAAATCTACGTTACTAACACTTTTAGGTTTAGGATGTGTTTTTAAATGTTGGTGGTTCAGGTCTAGCCAACAAAAAGACCTGGTCTTACAGAACCCGCTCTGCTGCTTTTGCAAGTTTAACTCCTTACAGTCAGATTGCTCAACGAGACTGTGAAGGTGGTTCACTCTGACAGTACTGGCGGTGCCTGCAGGACTTGAATGTATAGATAAACAAATGCACTTGAAACAACTTGGGAAGTTCAATTCAATGACTAAGGGGGTTGGAAGAATTTCATCTGTGAAATTGTAACATTTATTATGTTTCCCCATTTCTATAAAGCTACTGTTCATAACTACAATTCGGCAAGACTAAAGAACACTCGGATGTTACTGCCATTTTACTAAGTTCCTTTACAGCCCTTCTATACACCAAAGCCCCTCCCAATCCACACACAGACCTGTCTACTCTAACCACTGTCTGCTCCACGACAGCTCCTTCAAAGCAGAACTTCTGAATGAAGTATGAATGATGGCAAGCAACCTGTAAGACAGTAGGTCCCACCTGTCTCTGCCTCCCTAGTTCCAGGTTTACACGTATGTGCCACCATGCCTAGCTTTCCCACATGGATTCAAGAGGATTGAGGTCCTGATGCTTGCCCAGCAAGTACTTTACTGACTGAACTTTCTCCCCAAACGCCTAAGGATGCTTTTGTAAAAGGGAAGTTGGAGGTTGGGGGAAAGAAGAATTATCTTTTACTATAATTATCTACATATTTTAATATTATTCAAGCAATAATTACTTAAACATGTACATAATTTAATATAAAAATTAGTAAAAAAATACCAAAACCACGTTATTTTTTTGAAATGCCCTACACCCTAGACACTCATGGTGACAACTACTGCCAGCAACACTACAGCCCAGAGTGCTCACTGCAGAAACAAATGGATCCTCTTAAACAAACCAGAAGCAAGGACTTGAGCCACAGACAACCTCCCTGGGCTGCTACTGCTTCTCAACTATGAGGATTTCAGACTTAAGGGCTCAGAAAACCCTCTCTAGCTAACACTAGGTTTGAGAAAGAGAAGCTCTATCTGGGAGCCACTACAGGCCTTGCTACAAAACGAGAAGATTCAGCCAAGAGAAGAGAATACTGGAGGGCAGCCACAGTACAGGCAAAGGCACCAAGTCACTGACAGGCCTCACTCCTTACAAAGTGGGAGAAGCATGCATATCATTGGAGACAGAAAAAGAACAAAGGGAAACAGAAGCATCCAGGTAAAAAGATGCAGCCCTCAAACATCAGAAGTCCTGGGACTATTCCCATTACTCCAGTAACACTACTTGAAAGGCATTCATTTTCTTTACTGATGGGCAGTATCAGTTAATCAGTTAATGTTTGGAAACCACACTCACAATTCCTAACAGCTGGATTTCAATTTCTTCCTCCACACAGAAGCTCCACTCACCATTAATCCTCTCTTCCAAAATCTGGAACTTTTCTTCTTTTTTTTCCCCACGGGTTTCTCTGTGCAGCCCTGGCTGTCCTGGAGCTCACTCTGTAAACCAGGCTGGCCTTGAACTCACAGGGATCCACCTGCTTCTGCCTCCTGAAATGCTGGGATTAAAGGTGTGTGCCACCGCCTGGTCCCCAAATATGGAACCATTAACACTTTTCCTGCTTACTCATATTTGTCCATATGTCCCAGATGCATCACCACGCCTTCACACTAAACCAGTTCCAAATGCAGTTGCCAGTTTCAGGGGGGCTGATGCATGTGTACCTCTCTTCACATACATCATACAAACACACTTACAATAATAACAAAAATAAAATTAAAAATTTTTATGTGATCCCTGAAACTAAATATTTTTCATTATGGTTGAAACTTACCTTCCCTTTTCCTCTCCTTTCCTTGTTGGTATTAAACCCAAGATTGTGGACATGCCAGACAAGCACTCTACGACTAAACTATTTTGCCATCCTTTTAAAGTTTTCATTCTAGTATTCCTTAACAAAGCAGTGCAGAAGTCTGATTTCAAGTTAACGCTTGGTTATAATGGACAACAATAAACATGATTCCAAAAGGAAGGAGCTCTGTGATGTGATATTGTCCCACCATTCAGTGACATAAACATTCTGCTTTAATTCTGGATATAGGGTTGAGGAAATGGCACAATGAGTAAAGGGTTTGCCACAGAACATGTAAGTATAATGACCTGAGTTTAGATCCCCAGTGCCCATGGAAAAGCTAGGCGCAATGGCACATGTTTGTAATTGCAGCATTGAGGAGAGAGAGAGAGAGAGAGGTGGATCTTTGGAGCTCGCTGGCTGGCATCTGTCAACTCCAGGTTCAGTAAGAGAATATTAAAAACGGTATACAGTACAGAAGCTACGCAATGTTGACTTCTGAAGACCCACATACACACAGTAACACAAACACCCCCTCCCCTGCAACACACACATCTGGGAGTGCTGATCCATACATGCAATCCCAGCACTCAGAAGGCTTAGAGAGGAAGAACGTAAAGTCAAGACCACCCTGGGCTACACACCTAAGTCTCATCTCCTATCTTCCCCTGCCCCCAAAAATAAAAAAAAAACAAAAACAAAAACACAGAACCACAAAAATAAATAAATGAACTGGTCTAGCAAAGGTCCATCTTCTCTGATGCAATTACCCTTAACAACTAATTAGAAGATGTCACTTTTTAACAAACAGGTTTGAAATCTATTAAAACGTATTTGTCTATTGCCTACCAGTACCTTCCAGGAAAGCACGAGGCCATTAAAAACGGTAGGCATGGTGGTATACAGTTAACGATTCCAGTGACGGGAGGTGGAGAAGGAAAATCTCTGGGGCTTACTGGCCAGACAGCCTCAACTACACAATGAGGTCAAGCTGGTGAAAGACTGTCTTAAAAAAAAAAAAAAAAAAACTTTAAATAAATAAATAAAACAAACCCAAGGTGTGTGTGTGTGTGTGTGTTGGGGGTGTAGAGAGATGGCTCAGCGGTTAAAACTACATATTACTCTTGTAGAGATTCCAAGCTCAGTCTGCAGTACCCGTGTCGGTTGGCTCACAACCACCTATAACTGTAGTTCCAGGGGAGCCAATGCTCTGTTCTGGCCTCCTTGGCCATCTGTACTCAACAAGCACATACCCTCCCCACACATATCTGGGTATGGTGGTCCATACGTGCAATCCGCCAAATAAAATCTTTTAAAAATAACAAGGTGAGGAGTGGTAAAAGTGCTTGTGGCCAAGTCTGACAATTTGAGCTGGATCTTCAGGACCCACATGGTGGAAGGGGAGAAGCAACTCCCAGAAGCTGTGCTCTCACCTCCACCCACACGCCATAGCATAAGAGTGTACACACACAGAATAAATAATGCAAAATGAAAAAATGTAAATGTCTCCCGTACGCAGGAACAACACGTGAATTGATCACTGGCCTTTACATACATATGCACAAGTTCATGTACCCACAAGAACAAACATACAAACCCTATGCCTCTTATGCAGTTTTAACAATTACCAATCTATGGCAATTCTTATCTATAATCCTCCAGATGCACTGAAAACTATTTTAATTATAGGGGAGTTACAGAAAAAGCTTTCTCATTTCCCAAACAGAGGGTTAAGGAAAATCATGTGACGGGAACAGCACACACTAGTATATTTTGCTAAGAGTCAATAGAGCACTGCTCAAGAGTCTGAAGTCTGAGGAAGAAGGTTAAGTAAGACTTGCAAATTCTCCTAAAACACTTCTGCTTTTTTTTAAAAAAAATTGTTTTTATTGAGCTATATATTTTTCTCTGCTCCCCTCCCTCCCTGTCCCCTCCACTTTTGCCCTATCCCATGGTCCCCATACTGCCAATTTACTCAGGAGATCTTGTCTTTCTCTACTTCCCATGTAGATTAGATACATGTATGTCTCTCCTAGAGTCTTCATTGTTGTCCAGGTTCTCTGGGGTTGTGAATTGTTACACTGAATATTTTAAGGCAACTTCCAGACATATTAATTCATCCCTAAGTACTTCAGCTCTAATCTCTAAGACAGAGATAGTCTATTTTTTAAAATATAACAATACTATTATGTAAAAAAAATCATTTAAAATCATCTAATATTTGAGGGTTACTCAAGTTATTTCCAATGGCCTCAAAATATCTTTTTAAAATGGTGTAGATATAAATAAGGTTTGCACATTACATTTGCTGGAGCCTAAGCTTTTAAACATGTAGGTTCCTCTCCTTTTCTCTGGGCATACATCTGAAGTCACTCTATAGTGTCTCTCACAACATAATTAATAACATTCTATAAACTGTTTAACTTAGTTTTTAATTTGTGGAGGAAGAAACACGAATATTCATGAATGATGTCATGCTCGTCTTATCCTGCCACACACAGGAGTAAAGTTTAGTTATGCCAATTTTGGAGGTGGTATGGTTTATCATAAGATTGTCAGTTTGACCCACCATTCTAAAGTTCCTTAAATGACTTTGACTGTTATTGACGATCAATGCATAGGTCTTTTATTTCATTATATCATTACATAGAAACTTTATAAATTTAAGACATTTTTATCAGATTATAAAATCCTGTTTACAATTTCCTCATATGTAAAATTATGAGAATTTTTTTAAAAGATGGAACATATCACAATGGCATTCTAAGTCTGTAAAATCAAACCACAAATCAAAACTACTCATAGCCACTAAGATGACAAGAGCTGGAAAACAAAGACAGTAAATATTGACGAGGACGTGAGAAAACGGACATTCTCAGGTAGCTGCTGGGACTGTCAGATGAGGCAATGGTTCTGGAATACAGTTCTGCAGTCCCTTAGCAAATTAAACACAGGTCACCATTTGGTTTAGCAACCAGATCTATATGTCCAAAAAATTATATACACAAAACCTTCACAAATGGGAAAAGGAATTTGCAAATCATATTTCTAAAAAGACAATGTATCTAGAATGTAAAAAGAACTCAATAATACAAGAAACCATGTTTTTAAAAAAATTGACAAAGAATCTGAGTAGGTAGTTTTTCAAGTAGCGTATACTAATAATAGTCAATATGCACATGGAAAAAATACTCAACCTTTTCGTTTTGTTTTGTTTTTTCGAGACAGGACTCTTCTGTGTAGTCTTGGCTGTCCTTTCTAAGAAAAAGAAAGCAGTTACTTTCAGGGCTGGAAAAATGACTCAGAGGTTTGGAAATTGCACTATTCTTTTCTTTCAGAGTTTGGTTCTTAGCACCTACATCAGATAGTTCACAACTGCCTAGAACTTCAGCTCCAGGGGACCCAATGCCATTTTCTGGCTTCTATGGGCACCTGCATTCATGTGCACATACCTATTATGCATATGCATAATTTAAAAAATAAAAAAAACTTAAAAGTAGTTACTTTCTCATTTGTTATCAAATAGACACCACTGGGGCCAGAAGGAAGGCTCTACAGGTGCAGAGGACGCAGAATCAATTCCCAGCACCCACATCTGGCTGCTCACAACTGCCAGTAACTCTAGTTCTGGAGCAGTGATTCTCAATCTGTGGGTCATGACCTCTTTGGAGTTTGCCTATTAGATATCCTGTATACCAGATATTAATATTAGAATATCATATCAGTAGCAAAGTTACAGTTATGAAGTAGGAAGGAAATAATTTTATGGTTGGGGGTCACCACAACATGAGGAACTGTATTGAAGTGTCACATTAGGAAGGTGAGACCACACAACATTAGTGATTGAGAACCACCGCTCTAGAGGATCTAACAGCCTCTCACTGCCTCAAGAGCCTGCATGAACAGACTGTAGAAATAGAGAGAAGGTGCACATACATACACATAAAACAATAAGAACTAATAAATCTTCTTTAAAAACCCACCTTACTTACTAGAAGAGATCAGCCACAGATATTTTTCTAATATTGTTAGGCAGCAAAAAATTGGCTATTTGTTTTGTTTTTTAAATGGGGTCTCATCATACAGCCCAGGCTGGCCTCATTTAACCTTTTTCTCGACCTTTGAGGTGACTGGAGATTACAGGTATTACTACCAAGCCTAGCAAAAAATGTCATAAAAATTATGGAACTTGTAATGGTTATTATTGGTTGTCAACTTGACTACATCTGGAATTAACTTAAACACAAGTGGTTGGCTACACCAGTGAGGGATTTTTTTTTCTTAATTAAATCATCTGAAGTGGGGAGAATGACTTTAATGTGAGTCACACCTTCTGCTGGCAGGCTAAAGGACATGGAAGAAGGAAGCTTTTTGCCTGCTTGCTCTCAGTGGCAAATCCATTTCTTCACTGGCATTAGAACCTACTTCCTTGGAATTCTGGCACACACTGAAGCCAAGCTAAGACATCCAGCCTTGTGGACTGAATAACCACTGGACTCTTAGGCCAGACCTTCTGTTGGTAGACAGCCATTGCTAGACTAGCTGGACTACAGCCTGCACGCCATTCTAATAAATCTCATTCACACACACACACACACACAAAGAGAGAGAGAGAAAGAGATTCATTCTGTAAGTTCTGTTTCTCTAGAGCACTCTGACTTACACGCAAGTCATCAACTCTACCACAAGATAAGACGTGAATGATAACCTGACTAGTTTGCCCAGGGGGGGACAAGGAATGGAGTCTCTTCTTTGTGTACACGTATGTGTAGAAATATACAACTACACATATTATCTGTGTAGATGGAAGCTAGAGGACAACCTAAGCTATCATTTCTTAGGAGCTATCCACCTTATTTGTGTTTATTTATTGAATTTTAAAAATACTGTGTGTGTGCATGTTCACCCCCACAAAAGCCAGAAGGCATCCTATCCCTGGAGCTAGGGTTCCAAGCAGCTGAGAGTTGCCAGATGTAGATACTGATAACAAAAGTCTGGTTCTCTGCAAACGCAGCACTCACTCTTAATGGCTAGTATATTTCTTTTTCTTTCTTTCTTTTTTTTTTTTTTTTTGAGACAGGGTTTCTCTGTGGCTTTGGAGCCTGCACTGGAACTAACTCTTGTAGACCAGGCTGGTCTCGAACTCACAAAGATCCGCCTGCCTCTGCCTCCCGAGTACTGGGATTAAAGGCGTGCCCCACCACCTCCCGGCTTATTTCTTTTTCTTAAAGTTTTATTTTTAGTATTTTTAGTTGAGTGTGTGGACATGAGTGCAGGTACCCTTAGAAGCCAGAGGCGACAGAGCTCAGAGCTGGAGTTGTATATGTGGTTGTCAGCCAATTGATGTGCATACTAAAAAAAACAAAGTCTGGTCTTCTGCAAGAGCACTCAGTGTTCTAACCAAAGAATCATCTCTTTAGCTCCTATACATATATATTTCTTCCTGGTTTTTGGTTGTTGTTGTTGCTGTTTGTATAAACAGCCTGGCTGTCCTGGAATTCTTCTTGTAGACCAGGCTGGCCTCAAATTCAGACCCTCCTGCCTCTGCCTCCCAAGTACTGGGATTAAAGGTGTGTGCCATCACTGCCTGGCATATATTTTTAAGAAATAAATAGCATTTGTCTGTGATAGCACTGTTAGAAAGCCAAGAAACATTAAAACACATGAAGATGCAAAAAAAAATGCAACAATGTTTACAAACTGATGCTGAGGTCCTCCAGGAATGGTAACAGGCAAACACAAACACCTGAGCTATAGAAAGTAAGCCACCATCATCCAGTTCCCATCTTCTTGCACAAATCACCTGACTACTTCTGAACTAGGCTGGAGTAGGAGAGGGAAACAGGCAGGAAAAGCATCCCAGGTAATACTTCTGGGTATTCTGATTTACATATACTGAGCCACAGTTTAGGGGACAGAATAAATGGACACTACTTCAAAGAGGTGGCAATTTGTTGGTATGCCTACAAATAACAAACTACACAAAAACCTTTTAATCCAATAGTTCTATATCTTAAAATACATTGTTCAGTTAGTTGTATATACAAAAATATAACAAAATATCTAGAAGGATATTCATTGTATTCTTGTAAGAGAAAAACCTAGAAACAAATGTTTAACATAAAGCCTAGTTACAAATACAAGTAACTGTCCTATGTACAACAAAACAGCTTATTTTACAGCTGAATAACAAAATAAGAAATGTCAACACTGGTTGTTCTTCAGAAGACCTGAGTTCAATTCTCTGTACCCACATGGCAGTTCACAGTGGTCTACAGTTCTGGTTCCACAGGCTCCAACAACCTTTCTGACCTCCAAGGACACCTGGCACACGAGTTGCACACAGACATATGTGCAGGCAAAACAACTATATACACACATTTTTTAAATTAACCAAAAAGAAGTCGATACAAAGAGTAAACAATACTTTGTGCTAATGTGGAATGACTGGCTTTTCAGAGATGTTAGGATTCAAACTCTATTTCCTCACCTGTCTACTCACTCCTAGTCCCGCAGAGTAGGAGTGAGCCCTTGTAATTATTGAAAAGATGAAGCAAGATAATTCATGTAAGACATTTATTATATAGTCTGTCATGGGCAATAGAAAACAGCAATTATTATTACTCTAATAGCACCTATGATGTAACTGTTTATATCTACCCATCCTGCATTGGTCTATAATATTCTCAAAGATAAGAATATGACTTTCTCACTTTCATTTAGAACCCCAAATACTTTGCCTGGCAAATAGGTGGCATATGAATGTACCAAATCAAGGGGTTTGCTTTTCTGGTTCTGCACTCACCCACATACTAAGTCAGTGGCTAAAAGGTACACAGTGACTAGTCTCCTGGATCCGACCAAGTCTTAGAGTGAACTTGTCAGGCCACTAGGGGCAGAGAGAGGGGAAAAGGAACTGAGTTTCTGGCCTTTCAAGGACAGATTAGAAGCAAGTAGGACGTAAAACCTACCAGTTTTTCCCTGATGACTACTTCTGGGCACTGGGTACCACAGAGAGGGAGAGAGAGGGAATTAGAATATAAAAGTCCTAGCCCATAGTCCAAGCAGGCCTTCAGGAAAAACACTAGTAAACATTTCCCTTGGCAAGTGGTTAAGAACTTACACAGCCCCTGTCCTCAAGAAGCTTCTCAAATGAAAAGAGCTCTGAAGGAACGCCAGGAACCTGGCAAGAAAAGGTGGGAGAAAAGGGAAAACCAGAAAGCAAAAACCAAGCCGGGCGGTGGTGTCGTGGCTCACGCCTTTAATCCCAGCACTGGGGAGGCAGAGGCTGATGGATCTCTGTGAGCTCGAGGCCAGCCTGGTCTACAAGAGCTAGTTCCAGGACAGGCTCCAGAGCTACAGAGAAATCCTGTCTTGAAAATCCAAAGGGGCGGGGGTGGGGGTGACGACCCAAAAACCTCCACAAGTATGAAGGATCAGGCAAACAGCTCTGAATGGCTAACCACCGGGCTGAAAAGAAGGAAGTAAAAGGATCGAGGAAACCATAAAAGATTACATTTAGGCAACACTGTCAAGAGCCTTGTAGAAAATGATAACGCATTTGGGGTTTCATTCATCTCATGGGCGAAAGAAAGTGAGGACTTTTTAAGTGCACAAATGACAACGTCAGAACTATGTTTTTGAAAGGAGTATCTAGGCAGGAAGATGTTTATCCTGTCCCAGCCAATCCTCATCCACCATCTTTTGGTTCTCTGGCTGCCTCAGTAGTTAACAGGTAACAAGTGATGCCATATCCGGGGACAGGAGACTGGCTTTCAACAGGGACTCCCTATCCTGGCCAAGGGCTTTGGCTGGCATTACTCTAAGAGGGTCTGGGGCATTTTTTTTTTTCCTGTCTTACAAACATCATCACTGACAACAAAAACTCGAATCTCTCAGGATCAGCTAGCTCTGCCTCTATGGTTTTTATTTTTAGGAAATACAATTAGGAGTTAGTCCCTTCCCCCCACCAAGTGGCAATTTTTAAGATTTACTGAAAGTAAACAGAAGAGATGTGTGTTCCCAAAGATGTGCGTTCCCAAGTGAATTCTGGGCAGCTCTGAGTCCATATTTTCCTTCTTAAGCATACACAACAGTTGGGATCGCGATCGGGAGAGGGCTTGAGAGTAGGACCAGGAAGGGGTTTTAAGAGGGGGTGGAAATGATCACTGCGTGAGCCACCTTTCTCCTCCCACTAAATGGACCTGAGCAAATACTGTTCTCGCTGCTCAAAGTTTTTTTTGTTTTTTTTTTCTTTTTTTTTTTTTCTTTCTTTCAAAATGAACATCAGCGCCCTGGCCCGGGCCCCAGGAGGACGTCCGCAAAGTTCCAGCCTGTCCGTGTCCCGCACGTTTCCGGGACCCCCTCCCCCTGTTCACCGTGCCAGGATGCACAAGCCGGAGGCGCTCCTCCGGGAACGGATCCAGGGACCGCTCCCACGCGCGGCCAGGCCATCCCACCTTCCCTAGCCCACCCGACGGCGGCAGGCGCGAACGCTTACCGAGCCCGGCGCTGGGCGGGACCGCGGGGGACGCGCACGGCAGCTCCGCCTCAGCACCGCGGCGGCGTCTCGGCCCGCCGCTCCCCTCAGGGCCGCCGCCCGGTCCGCTGCTCGAAGCCCCGCGGCGGCGGCGGCGGCCTCGCCTCCATGGCGAGGAGAAGCAGCAGAAAGAGGACTGGGCGGGAGGCTGCGATGGCGGCGTGGTCCAGGGGTCTGTGCTAGATGCCCCCGCGGGTCCCTGTCAGCGCCTCGCTCGCCGCAGCCTCACTCCCGACGCGGCCTGGGCTGTAAGGCGCTTCGTCATTGGCCGTTGAGAGACGGGCGCTGGTTCGCTGACGCTAGGCGGGCGTCTCCGCCTCCGCGGGCCCCACCCCTGCGCGCCGGGCTGCGCCGCGGAGTTCCCCAGGAGCCCAGGGGGGTCTCCGGGTGAAGACAAGATGCTCCCCATCCTCCGGAGGCTCCTGTCTCCTGTCTGCAACGTTTTCTACCTCGCTACAGTCCTAGGCCCCTGGGCATGGGCTTTCTTCCCAGTTTACAGATGAGGAAACTAACACCCGGCACAGGCACGCCAGTTTCTTCCAGCTGGGGAGCTTGGGCACTTGAAAGCCATCTCTCTATCCCTTTCCAAATGTGATCCTTTCGTCCGTGAACTCTCCCTTACCCTTGCTGCAAGATACTTAAAGGACGAAGGATATAATTGCGAGAAGAGAGGTATTTGCTTAGTCTCTAGGACGGGTCTGGCTCTGCGGATGTCATCTTAAATAAACCAGTCCACATCATCCCCACCCGAACCCCAGGGAAATCTCTCTTGCTTTCCAGATGTGCATGCTGGGCCTGACTCTCTAGACTGGGCCGAAGCACGGCACGTGGTGCTCTGCCGCGGGCGGGGAGATGCCTTTTGATATATGGCTGGTGGTGGAGGCGAAGATCGAAAGCTCTGTGAGGTCAGGGGTGCGGACTCTGTTCTCACATGTCTGGGCGTCGGTCCCTCGCCTAGAGCTCCGAAGCCATCTGGTGGTGCTTCTGGATGTAGCGGTTCCCAGTTGAGCACCTCGCTTGCTGCAAGACCTGGGGTGCCAAGTTAGTGAACTCTGGAATAAGTGTGTACTGACCAGAGCCGGGGCCTGGGGATGTGCGTTGAAATGGGCCTTCTTTAAACTTCCTCCCCGTGGGTAGTAAAACTCCTCCTTGAGTAAGACTTGTGACTCTGGTTCTCCCTCAACGGGGCCATCCCAGAGACAGCCAACCCAAGACCTCTCTATCCAGGCTCCTAAATGTCAGATTCCGGCCAGTGAGGACTGCTCCTCCTACATGTCCAAGATGCCGATTTCCTGGGAAGTACAAAGTCTATCAGGGATGCAAATCAAAAAGGGACTAAATGAAAGTTCTGGTGTTGTACTAGAACTCAATGCATGAAAAAAAAACACGAAGCAAAAAATCTGAAAAACACTAAGAGCCGGGCGGTGGTGGGCGGTGGTGGCGCATGCCTTTAATACCAGCACTCGGGAGGCAGAGGCAGGCGGATCTTTGTGAGTTCGTGACCAGCCTGGTCTACAAGAGCTAGTTCCAGGGTAGGCTCCAAAGCCACAGAGAAACCCTGTCTCGAAAAACCAAAAAAACAAACAAGAACAACAACAACAACAACAAGAAAAAAACACTAAGTGCGGGAGGGGCTAAGAGAGCAGCCCCGTGGCCTTAGAGCAAACCCTATCAGTCAAGTTTTTCCTTATCTACAGCTAACCTACACTGTTTATTTCTATTTTTATTTGAACTTACAGCATCATAAAAGGATGTGCCGTACTAATATTTGGTAATGCAATTTGAAGGAATAGAATAAGTGGTTCTCCATGAGATCACGTGAAGGACACTGCCGGATTTGACCACACTTGGGAGGACTTGCCAGGTGAGGTGTGGAAACAGAGCGCTGGGTTTTCAGGTCTGCCCTGTGGTGGATGACCCGAGCCTACCTGACTCTTCCTGGAACCTTCCAGGTACATGCAGCTTGGCAAAGTAACCCATTCTCAGAAAACTGCAAGCTTCTTTTCTCTATATGATATTCAAGCAGTGTGTTTTGCATAGGGATAGCAGAAGTTCAGGCCAAGGTTCTCAGAGTTCTTAAGTGACCCACCCTAGAGACCCTGGGAAGGAAGGTTCAGTGTAGACAACTACATGGAGATTTTGGAGGGTTTTTTGGTCTCTTAGCTGCCTTGCCAAGAGAAGGCTAAATTGGTGCCCCCCTGCTCCCTATGGCACTGACATTTGCAGGTGAGAGCTGGAGTAGCAGGACTGGAGGACAGGATTAAGGAGCCCTGTTTCCTAACGAAAATCATTTCCCCCTCCAGCCACTTTTCTGTCTAGAGAACAAAGAGTTGTCCTTTCAATAAGGTCACCTCCCGGGTGTAGACCATGTGCTGGCCGCCACAGGGATCGAGTCAGAGGCAATGTCGGCTCTCAGGAGCCCCACTCTGGGGTGTAGACAGACACCAAACAAATTCACGAGAATGTTCGCTGGAGTGCTGACATGAAACTGAAGCCAGGGAATATGAGAGTGAAAATAAATGAAGACCAAGCGCTGTTCAGGCCATTGTTCATCTCCTGAGGGTCACTGGCTCAAGCTTTGTAACTAAGAGCATACAGGCTTTCTGTCCTAACACACACTATAGCCGCCATCAAATAATCTAGAAGTGTTTCTGTTCTTGGTCCCAAGAATGAATACCTGCCCAATCCATTAGATAAGACTTGATCCCATCCAAGACCACAGACACAGGCCTGGTTGTACAATTCTCAAGGTAGAAAATAATTTATACTAATTTAAGTTTGGCAAATAACTTGGAAGAAAAAAGTTCCTATTTTTGATTTTTACGTTGCAGTACTAGGAATGAAGAACTTGGAGACTCAATGCTTGGCAAGTATTCTACCCTTGAGTTAGTCCCAAGAAACTATTTGCAATTGATTTCTGCTGGGAAAGGGAAAATCTGTTCTCTCAAATGGAGTGCCATTGGGTATATCCACCACACTCCAGGGCTGACCCTATGTCCAGGAGTAGGTGGCCAACACAAAGCTGACTCCATGTTTTGTTTTGGAATGCACTTTTTGGTTTAGTATTTTCTGTCTTACTGGTGTTTTCTGTTTTTTAGTTTGTCTTGATTTTCCTTTTTTGCTTTTGTTGGTTTTAAGGGAGAGAAAAAGAAAGAACATGAAGTTGGATGTGTAGGGAGGTAGGGAGAATCTGGGAGAAGTTGAGAAGGGGAAACATGATCAAAATATAGTGTATGAAAAAGGAAAGGTTATGGCTTAACAGTGATGTGTTTATGTGTCAAGATGACAAGGACTCAATTGGGCTGGCTGGTATGTGCTGCATACATGCAAAGTCCTCTGCTTTTATAATCTTTAGCAACTCTCCCTATAGAAAGTCCAGTGCTTTCTACATGTACTTTTTATGAAATTATAATAACTGTATCCATATGCCATTGTTGTAATTTCTCATATATTTCTATGACTTCAGATATACTGTTTACTGTTTGCATGTTACTTTGGGGTGAGGCTTTATCATGTACACTCTAAAAGCACTGGCTAGTTCTTTCCCAGAAAGAACTGCTTCTCACTTAAGACCTCAAATGTTTGCAGCAATCTTACAAAGGGCATCAAAGAGATACTTGAGCAGTAAAGACCTGAGAGACTGACTGGGGAGAAAACATATCCAGTATTAGAGGTCCTTTTCCTTCCCTGGAGGTGTCTGCTTGTTCCAAGAGAAGATTAAGTCAAACTGACTCCTCAAACAGACCCCAATCTTCCCAGAACCTTGTACTCGCTATTTCCTGTTGCGATAGGTGAGGTAGGTTTGGAAGACTACCTTGACAGAATGTGGTGGGACAGGCTGGACTTCAGTGCTAGATTAAGAAAGGTGACAAATTCCACTGGCTACCCACAGAGAATACTTGCCCTTGATTGTTAGGTGCACCGGGTTTTAGCTGTTCTGGTCCACAACCAGACATAAAAATGAGCAAGCCTTCAGGTGGTTTTGGTCCCCAGCCACCAAGTCCCCCTCAGCCTTTGAGCTTTCTTTCAGGGATGTCCAGAGCTACGAGCCAGGTATAAAGCATCGCTGTTGAATCCTGGCCACCTTCTTGACCCACATAATAAACTGCTCTCAGAGTAAGTAGTTGTTTTACAATGAAATATATTTTCTTGGAGGATTTTCACAAACTTGCATTTAAAAATTAGATGGGAATAAAGGAAGTGATACCTTACCAAGCTCAGACTTTCTTGTTTTGTTTTTTGAGATAGGGTCTTGATATGTAGCTCTAGCTGGCTTGGAACTTGTTATATAGCCCAGACTGGTAGCAGTCATCCTACCTCTGCCTCATAAATACAGAGATTTCAGTCTTACACCACCACAGCCATTATTTACTTATTTGTTTGTTTGAGACAGGGTCTTGTATATCTCCTATGCTTGTCTTGAATTCACAGCAATCTCCCTGCCTCAGCTTGCCAAGTACTGGGATTACAGGTGTGTGCCACCATGCCTAGCCTCTCCTGCCTTTTCAAAGCATAGTTAGGACTAAGAGTGCTAAAGGGGGAAATGTCGGAAGCTCTAGTGAGGTCCTTTCCTTTAGGCTTTGGTTTCTTTCTGCTAACAAGTGTGTGTATGGGGGAAAGGACTCCCCTCATTGACAGTGGGGATGCTGCAGTCCACTGGAGTACAGTCGGGGTTGCAGACAGCAGGCAGAAAGCTAAAGCTTTGTTGACTGGAGGTGAAGGGCTCACTGACATAGGATGGGATTAGGGGTTTCCAGGTCACAGCTCCTGGACAGAACTGAGATGATCTTCCACTCCTGTTTTTTCCAAGCTCAGAAACCACCCAAGAACTGTTCATTACGTACTGCTCAACAGCCAAGGCTCTCAAAAGTGTTTCCTTCAACGATGGAATGGTCACGGGCTTCCCATCTATCCTCCAATCTTTACTACAGGGCAATTTAGGGGACTTGCCTCAGTCTTCCCAGTTCAGAGGGCCTAACTGCGATTCTAGCCTGGTACAGTCAAGCCTAGGTTCCAAATCCTCATTGATCTCTATTCAGTTTTATTCACCTGTTCACCCATTCATTTAGAGTGTGTGTGTGTGATGGTAAAGGTTAGAAGATGTAAGTATAAACTCAAGTTGCCAGGTTTGTTGGCAAGCGCCTTTAGCTGCTGAGCCATCCTGTCAGCCCAAATCGTTCTTTTATAACATTTGTTGTTACCAATCTCTGGTTTGCAGTTTTCCTTTCTACAAAGAGAAGGATGTTATACATCTCAGAACTGTCATGAGGCAAAGTATATAGTATGGTTCTTGTGAGAACACACACATGCATGTAATGGTTTCTGATGTGGGTCTTGCTGGATTGGTGTTTGAATTTTATGCCATCTCTCTTCAGACCTTCCTCCAGGCTATGTATGAGGCAGCTTCTGAGAGAGCAACTATGGTAACCATGTGAATGAACAAGTCTCTTTGATAAGTTCCTATTTCCAGCCTCAATACAATCAAATATGTGGAGTTCTGCCGCAGTGGCTAAAAGGTTCTGCCTCAAGCCTGCTTTTCTTAGGCTAGACAGCATATAACAACTATTCTGAATTATTGTTGCAAATTTATTTACACTGGGACATTCCTGGGTTATAACGAGCCCCCAAAGGGCAGGCACTTCACTTCTTCTGGGCTTGTGCTCTGGCTCGCTGAATCTTGTCAGCAGTGGCCCCATCTGTAGCTCCGGTGCAGTGGGACAAAACCAGGCTCAGCTCGGTTTCATTCCGGTGCTCAATAGCCACATCTGCAGCCTGAGCCACGTCCCTGTGGTTTGAACAGAAGGGAGATGGTGTTGGGAATGTTCAAGGGCACAGCCCACTCTTCAGCTAGTGCACACAGAGGCCTTCATTTGACTTACCCAACAAGAAGCAAAGCCTTGACCTTCTGCTCAGGGCCCACACGAGAAGCGTACTTCTTGGCCTCATACTTGTTATGTTGTTTCATGCAGATCTCTACGAAGGGCTTCACAAGACAGAGAAGACAAAAACTAGCCCTCTTTCCTCTCTCTTAGCATCAGAATCCCAGAGGACACACTGTCCACAGATATTTTATATACAGCCAGTGTACCTAGTCCCCTTCCAACCTGTGCAAAATATGGAGCTCACCATTTTTGTAACATCTTCATGCTTCTGCTCTACCGCCACTAATCCCATCACCAAGGTAGGTGTTTCTGCCCTCTGGCTTCTCAGGTCTTATATTTTCTCTCAGGCTGCTACTATGAAATTTGCCCTCCAGATTGCTGAAGTATCTCCTCAGTATTTTCCACTGCCTCAAAGATAGCCCTCCCAGCCTCAGGCACAAAGTGCCCCCTGTAGCCTTTACTGTATAAAACACCTCTGTCCACCACTAGGTAGGAGGCTTGACCTGTCTTCCAGAATTCCCCACACAGTATGTGTCTGCCCACATTCACATGGCTAAGAACACAGGACAATGGAAAGGGTGCATAAATGGGCCACCATCCCCATTTTCCTTGCTTGGCCTCCTCCCAGGACTACTCTCAGGAGGATCCCTGTACCTCACCAGGTAGCCAATCGGTGATTTCTTGCTCTTAGAAAACTTCTCCAGCTCCTCCCAGTCTTCCAAATCTGCCAGGGCAGCCAGCTTTAGCCACCAGAGCCTGCAGGGAAGCTGGACTCAACACAGGTATGCAGGAAAGGCAAGTGGTCCCGGAACTACATACATCTAGGATCCTTACCCACCTCTTGTCAGGGATTCGAAAATCACGAGCCAGCTGCTCTGCACGCTTGTTGTGGCCTCCACGGATAAGAGTGGCAACTGTGTCATGTAGAGACAGGTCTAGGAACTGGCCCCCCAGCTCATCTTCTAGACGCCGCTGTAGCCGTAGGAGCCTCATTTGATCCTCTGTGGCCTAGAGACAAGAATGAGGCAGGTTGCCGATGAAGACCAAGGAAGAAAGGCCAAAGAGGGGCAGGACAGGGAGCTCTCAGAAAAGGGGGGTCAAACCTTGGCTGCAAATTCATTCTTGGCCTTGTAGAAGGCATCAGCTGCTGTCTGCAGAGCTGCTACTCGCCCCTCAATTCGCTACACAGACAAAGGCATGCAGAGGACACACATTAGCCTTGCCTCTCTCTACCCTTGCGCCCCGAGTCAGTCTTACCCACCAGGGGCATTCCTTTGGTAGCCTAGAGAAGATAGCTAGGTCCTTTGAAATTAGTGTCATATCCTTGCCTCTTGGTCTCAGATCTCCTCAACAGTTAAGACCAGAGAGGTATAACCAAACGCAGAGAGCTAGGCCTTGGCGAAAGAACCAAACAGCAACTGCTTCAAAGGCCTCACCCTTCCTTTGGACCACAGACCTCTTCAGCAGCATAGCTGGCTCGGATGTGGAAGCTGCCCAACTCCTGGTGATTGTCGTCTTGATTGTAAAGGTCCTTCAGAGTGTCTAGCTCCTGATGCTTACAGAACTGGGTCATAGGCAGATTAGTCAGCAAAGGCAACTCATGTGCTCAGAAGGCGCCAACCGTGTCCTCCCCTTCACCCACACCTACCTGTCGATACAAACTCAGGGCCATGGGTTGGTTCCGGAGAGTCATGAAAAAGTCTCCTCGATTTAGTTCATTCTTTAGGTGCAGCAACACTGTAAACACTGTGAGATGATTAGGTGGGGCCTCCAGCCCAGCTTTGCACATCACAGGACTCACTCACCTTATCATCCTACTGCTACCTGGCCCTCCCCCATACCCTGCTCACCAAGGTCAGTGTCCCCACTCTCAATGGCCTTGCTCAGTGCTAGTTTGCTCCTCTTCATCTTTAGGAGAAGAGGTACCTGCTCCCCTGATCGTGGCTCATACTCCAGTAGCTGCAAGGTAGGGTAGAAGGCAAAGAGGGGCACCTGCATAAGGGCCTGAAACCCCCACACTGGGGTGTCTGGGAAAGGTAACATAATCACACCTTGATGGCTAGTTCAGTGCGGCCACAGCCATAGGCTCGTGCAGCAATGTCAGAATATGAAACACCGGGTGTGTCACCCAGCTTCTGATTAATTGCCCGTGCTACATCCTCATCTGAGACATCTTTCTGCTGCACCTGTGAGTATACACGTGGGTGTCATACAAGTCTGGATGTCATCCCTCACCTGCCCAATCCCACAGGACTTCCATCAGAACCCATCCTTTACTTCCATGCACTGTATTTCCTGTATGTTTCCAGGGCTCAAGGTTACCTCACATCCCATGTCCTTGCCTTATAGCAGGCCCAGTGGGCTAGGATCCTGCTGACACCCTGTACTTCAGGAAGGCGCAGGTACTCGCATATCTGAATAGCTAGGGGGTAAAGCCTCCGCAATACAAGCCTGGCAGACAAGGGAGTAAGGGACACAAGGTTTGAGGCAAAGTGAGGTAAAATGACCTCAGACTGTCTTAGGCCTCCTAGTCCTAAAAGGCATGTGGAGTAGTACCCACAGGTCCCACGTAAGGCTGTAATATTACCCACCCTTGCCCTCCTACAGCACCCGTGAGCTTCTGTACCTGTCCAACAGCACCTGGATGGTGAGCTGCTTATATCTGTATTTTCCTTGGTTAAGGATCCAGTTGGCATAGTCCCATTTGTCAGGGATCTGTACATCTCCTGCCCCTTCCCCTGCCATGCCCAGCTGTAAACACCCTCACGGTATGCATGAGGATACTGGCTATAGGTCAGAGGGATCCCAATGTGGTAGTCCCTAATAGCATTGAGCACTCGCAGGTCCTGGCACATGCGCACAAAACTGTCAGGTGGAAATCTGTCAAGGAAACACTTTCCAAAGGAAGCTGCCTGAGAAGAAACAAAGAGCAATGGAGAAGAACTTCCCTTGCTGCCCAACCCACCCCATTCGCAGCACACCCTCCCCCAAAACTCCCTCCAGGCCAACCCTGAGCAGACTCTTTTGCATGTCTGGCTGGTGCTCATGTCCTGCAGCCTCAATGCACTGCTGCACAGCCTGGATGAGCTGCCCCAGCTCCTGGATCTCCCGTAGGTACTCATCTGCTTTCTGGCTCTCTTTCTGTGGAAGGAAGCCCAAAGATGGAGCATCACAGAGAACACCTCACTGTGGTTCCTAGCCTCTTGGGACTATGTAGTTCAAATGGAAGTGACTTGGAAAGGCTGAACAGACCCTATCCACTCAATCTACTGGAGGAGCCCACAACTGCTTATTGTGTGGGGATGGGGTGGGGGTGCTTGATACCTCCTAATAGTAGCACCAACTTGAACCTGGGCACAGTAGGGATGCCTTGCCCTTTCCAGCCTGTTAAAATGTGCTAGCCTTTGTCAGTTCAAGTCAGTATCTTACCTAAACCCCTCCCCTGGCAAGTGGCCCCTAGCTTATCATAGGTGCTCAGGCAGGGGCAGAAGCTGGTCTAGTGAAAAAGAGGATGGGAGAGAACATCCTGGGGTCTTAGAAGTCGATCACACTTACCTCATATTCCTTCTGGGCCTCCAACAGTAGTGCTCCAGGGGCCATTGAGGCAATTTTGAAGATCTCTTCGCTGGCCACTAGGGGAGGAGTTTTTGAGTAGTGATGAAGAAGCATGAAAATTCTCAGTCTTGCCCCAATACCCAGATCTTGTTCTGGGCCATTGTCATAGGACAGTGTGGTAGTTTGTGGTCAGGAACACTGTACCCTTGTGGGAGCCTCACCTGGGACTTCATGTAGGAATTCATGGGTGCTGCGGGAGAAGATGCGGACCCCATCAAGCTCCGGCACTAAGTAGGAGTCCTCATCTAGCACAAACCTGAGTTTAGTCAAGGCGTCTACTCAAAGACAGGGCAACTCCCCTTCCCCTCCCTCTTCCAGCCCACACAGGAAGCGTTCCAAGGATACTGAATGCTTTCAGGCGCATTGCCCACCACCATTAGCCGTCTCTCCCAGGCCACCACAACAGCTCTTTCCTTGCTTCGAGGACGGCTACACCTATAGACAACAGCATATACACATCTGGGCCACTCAGGACATCAGGGCCGTGGCCATGTCTTCTATATCATTGCTTACACCCCTTTTCCCTGGGAGATCCCTGAACATACTGTGTCCCTTAGCCCATTTCTCTGGGTATATAATGGCTCATCTGTTTCCCCTCTCACTTTTGAACTACCAGTCAAGTGGCCCACAGAAGACCACGGTTTCCTTTAAGGGTCGGCAGAGAAGAGAATGCCAAAGCTCCACTTAGAGTCTGAACAGAAGGCAGGATGACTCAAGTTATCCCAGGAAACAATGTCCTAAGCCCAGCCTTAAAGGATGCCTTTCTCCTCACCAGACCATCTGCTTCGGGGGTGCCCGGATGTTGCAGTTGAACTCACACAGCTTCTCCTGAAATGGCACAGCGTGTCATAGCCCTGTCCCAGCAGTCATCCTGCTGTTCAAAAGCCATGACCCTGTCCACAATAGCTCTTCCCTTGTTGTTCCAGAACCACACCTTGAGTGACGCTGTCCCCATCCAGATGTAGCCTGTGTCTGTGAAGAGTGCCAGGTAACGATATGTGAAGGATACAGCCATCTGTAGAAAGCTGCTCACTCCTGGGGCTAGGCCAGCAGGTGTCTGGAGCAGGGGCAGGGAGGAAACCAGATAAACTAACTTCTCAATGCCTTCCCACTGCTTGGCTAGCTCTTCCATTTCATTCCCACTTAGGGTCTCACCACTGTGGAGCAGGTGGCATGATCCAGGAGGTAAAGATCAGGCCCTACAGCCAGAAGAATGTGTGCCACTCGGTCGTGGCACAGTGTTGTCCAACAGGAGGGTGCACTTTGTAGACCTGTGACAGACAAGAGGATACTCTGGAATGACCAGAGTCCACAGTGTCTGTCTCTGCTGGTCCCAGTCAGGCGCATCTGTGGTACTGAAGAGCTCTCTTTAAGTATTAAGGCTTACTTGGCACCTCTGGCATCCGACGGAGTTTGAGATCACCCACATTGGCACTCAGGGTAAAGCGATAGGCCCCTGTGAGGATGGCCACCCCAGAACCAAACTCAGTATGAAAGATCCGGGCATCCAGGACTCGGTTCTGAAGTACCTCCTAGCAAAAGGGACCATGGGTTAAGAAATCTACAGGTGATGAGGTCCACCTTCCCTCCTCAGGCTCCTTGGCTCCTACATTGCCCATGCTGAAGTGCCTCCGGAAGTCTCCATGAAGCCCGTAAACTAGCACTGCACCATCTTCTTGTACACAGAGCAGCTCCTCCTCCGCTGACCAACCGAGGGCCACCACAGGCCCGCTCTTCCACTGCAGAGGAAAGAGGTTCCTATGGCTTTCCTTGGAGTCACCAGCCCTGCCCATCACACTGTAGGGACAGACCCTGTGCCTACCAGCAGGCTTGCCAGTGACATGCCAGAGGCAGAGTAGATCTCCAGTACTGGCCGCACGCTGGCAGCTTTCTCTTTTCTCCAACAGTTCCGTAACAGAGCTGCATTTTGAGAAGGGACTTCTGTCTTAGGTCCTCAGGGCCCAGGTAAGGTAAGCCTCTTGGATTAGTTCCTCACGCCCAGCCCATGGGAAATCAAGGCTCATGAGGATCCAAATTAAAAGCATTTTAGCAAGGTGAACTGGCAGAGAACAACCTGCACAACACCCCAGGATCCCACAATACATAGTAGTAATAGAGGGGCAGCATACCAATGGGACCCCCATAGGGTGCAGCAGCCACCAAGCAATCCTTGAGTTCCTCCTTTAGGTCCCAGTCCATGCTGTACAGTTCATATTTCCTGTCCACAGAGATAAACAGAGATTAGCTTCCTCTTGATCCTGTATCTGGACAGAATAAGCCCCAGAAGAATGCCTAAAGCTACCATTTGTCCTTTGCAGGTAGTGAAGGAGAGTCCTCTTTTTTTTTTTTAAATGCATTTATTTTTATTTTATGTGCATTAGTGTTTTGCCATAGGTGTCAAATTCCCTGGAACTAGAATTACAGACAGTTCTGAGCTGCTATGTGGGTGCTGGGAATTGAACCTGGGCTCTCTGGAAGAGTAGAGTAGTCAGTGTTCTTAACCACTGAGCCATCTCTCCAGGCCTGAGGAGACTCCTCTTTTTTATTATTATTATTATTGATATTTATTGAGCTCTACATTTTTCTCTGCTCCCCTCCCTGCTTCTCCCCTCCCAGCTTCATTCCTCCCCCAAGGTCCCCATGCTCCCAATTTACTCAGGAGATCTCGTCTTTTTCTTTTCTTTTTTTTTTAAATATCTATTTATTTATTATGTATACAATATTCTGTGTGTATGCCTGCAGGTCAGAAGAGGGCACCAGACATCATTACAGATGGTTGTGAGCCACCATGTGGTTGCCAGGAATTGAACTCAGGACCTTTGGAAGAGCAGGCAATGCTCTTAACCACTGAGCCATCTCTCCAGCCCGATCTCATCTTTTTCTACTTTCTACTTCCCATATAGATCATATCTATGTAAGTCTCGAGGAGAGTCCTCTTATACACACACACAGGAGGCAGAGAGGGGAATGATGACTAGAGACTGACCATATTACAGAGGCCTGTGAACTACAGGTGAGGTAGCACAGGGTGTTCACACACACACACACACACACACACACACACACACACACACACACACAGGAGGCAGAGAAGGGATGACTAGAGACTGACCATATTACAGAGGCCTGTGAACCACAGGTGAGGGAGGCAGCACAGGGTATACACACACACACACACACACACACACACACACACACACACACGGCAGAGAAGGGATGACTAGAGACTGACCATATTACAGAGGCCTGTGAACCACAGGTGAGCACAGGGTATTGACAAGGAAGGATGTGGCTTTTGAGGCAAATATACAATATTGGTAGGAGCAACTGAGATGCAAAGGACATGTACAGGACACTGAAAAAGTGCTAAGGTAAGGTGCTGGCTCTGGCGGGAAACAGTAGGAAAGTGAGACCTTCAGAGGAGACCTCTTCTATTTCTGGTTCCAGTGATGAATGATATTGTGCGCTTTATGTTTAGGGGTCAAACTAGAGTTAGAGATGAAGCCAGTTAAAGAAGTACTGAGTTGACAGTACCTGAAAGATACCCAAAACTGAGCTCTACAATGAGATAGAGCTAGAGAGGGTCTGGCTGTTGGTGTTCTGTGAATCTTGGCTTATAGGAAATGATGAAATCACAGGCAGGATAGGAAGACTGCAACCCTACACATGTGTATGCATGTATGCTGAATGGGAAGGAGTTGAGGCTTGAAACATGCTATCACTGGATGCTTGGAGGTGGGGAAAGGGAACAGCAAAAGGGACAGAGAAGAAGTGGATGTTATTCTACAACATCAAAAATGCCACTAAGAAAGAGGGCATTCTGTGGATCTCAGTGATCTCCCGCGTGACCATCAGGATGCCTACCACTGCATCTGAAGCCTCTCTTAGGGTTCTACAACAAACAAACAAACTAAATAAGGCACGGTGGCTCATACCTTGAAGCCTAGCACTTGAGATGCTATGGCACAAGTATTATTTCAAGTTTAAGGTCAACCCAGGCAACACTGGTAGTTCCAGACCAAACCTGAACTTCAGCCTCCTCCCAGCATAACAACCCTAGGCTTATATTTTGGAGAAAAAGCAAAACTGTTACTATAAACTGTGCAGCCATCATCTGAAAATCTGAAGTGCTTTGTGTGATAGCTGTTCTTGCTTGCCAACTTGACTACGTGAAGAATGAACTAAAACCCAAATGGCTGGGCACCTGTGAAGAATTCTTTTCTAAATTAAATCTTTTGAAGTGGGAAGACCTACTTCTAATCTGGATCTTTGAGGTGGGAGGAGCCACCTTAATCTGGACCACACACGGTGACATTTAAAGGACATGGAAGAAAGAAGCTCTCTCTTCACCTGCTTGTACCCTCTTGCTAGCAAGTCCATTCCTTCACTGGCTAATTAGAGCCTACTTTTTCTTGGATTTCAGCATATACTGAAGACCTGCTGAGACATCCCAACTCATGGACTAAGCAGCTACTGAATTCTTGGACCTTCACTTCATAAGCAGCTATTACTGGGTTAATTGGATGCTGTAAACCATTCTAATAAATCTCTCGTAAATATATAAAATGTATAATAAATATTAGATACATTATAACAAGTAAATATTATTAAATAATATATTCATAATATATGTATTCTGGGTTAGGGTTAGGGTTAGGGTTTGGGGTTAGGGGTTAGGGTTAGGGAGAGCTTGTTTCCTCCTGCCCTCTCTGTCAGAAAATTCAGATTTTAAAGTGTATTAGTCAGGACTCTCTCTAAATCAACAGAATTTATATAATAAATATGCACACACAGATAGATAAATTTATCTACGCAAAAAACAGAAGGAACATTGCCAAACTCTTTTTATTAGGCTACAATTAACCTGATACCCAAACCACAGAAAGACAATACTAAGAAAAAGAATTACAGACCAATCTCACTCATGAACATTGATGCAAAAATACTAAATAAAATATTAGCAAATCGATTCCAAGAACACATCAGAACCATCATCCATCATGACCAAGTCGGCTTCATCCCACAAATGCAGGGATGGTTCAACATACAAAAATCTGTCAATGTAATCCACCATATAAACAAACTGAAAAACAAAAACCATAATATCATCTCATTAGATGCTGAAAAAGCATTTGACAAAATACAACATCCCTTCATGATAAAGGTCTTGGAGACAGCAGGGATACAAGGACCATACCTAAACATAATTAAGGCAATATACAGCAAGCCAACAGCCAACATCAAACTAATGGAGAGAAACTCCCAGCGATTCCACTGAAATCAGGAACAAGACAAGGTTGTCCACTCTCTCCATACCTATTCAATATAGTTCTTGAGGTCCTAGCTAGAGCAATAAGACACCAAAAGGGAGATCAAGGGGATACAAATTGGAAAAGAAGTCAAACTCTCACTGTTAGCTGATGATATGATAGTTTACATAAGTGATCCGAAAAACTCTACCAAGGAACTTCTACAACTCATAAACACTTTCAGCAGTGTGGCAGGATACAAGATTAACTCAAAAAAATCAGTAGCCCTCCTGTACACAGATGATAAAAGGGCTGAGGAAGAAATCAGAGAATCAACACCCTTCACAATAGCCACAAATAGCATAAAATATCTCAGAGTAACTCTAACCAAACAAGTGGAAGACTTGTATGACAAGAACTTTAAATCCTTGAAGAGGGGACTGGAGAGATGGCTCAGAGGCTAAGAGCACTGATTGCTTTTCCAGAGGTTCCGAGTTCAATTCCCAGCAACCACATGGTGGCTCACAACCATCTGTAGTGAGATCTGGTGCCCTCTTCTGGCCTGGAGTCAGACATGCAGATAGAACACTGTATAAATAATAAATAAATAAATCTTTTTTTAAAAAAAAAAAATCCTTGAAGAAAGAAATTGAAAAAGACACCAGAAAGTGGAAAGACCTCCCATGCTCTTGGGTAGGCAGAATTAATATAGTAAAAATGGCAATCTTACAGAAAGCAATCTACAGATTCAACGCAATGCCCATCAAAATCCCAGCAAAATCCTTCAAAGACCTCAAAAGAATGGTACTCAACTTCATTTGGAAAAGCAAAACACCCAGGATAGCCAAAACTATCCTGGGCAATAAAAGAGCTTCTGGAGGCATCACAATCCCTGACTTCAAACTCTACTACAGAGCTACAGTACTGAAAATAGACTGGTATTGGCATAAGAACAGAGAGGAGGACCAATGGAACCAAATAGAAGATCCAGATATCAATCCACACATCTTCAAACACCCAATCTTTGATAAAGAAGCAAAAAATATCAAATGGAAAAAAGAAAGCATATTTAGCAAGTGGTGCTGGTATAATTGGATATCAACATGTAAAAAAATGGAAATAGACCAATATCTATCACCATATACAAAACTCAAGTCCAATGGATCAAAGGCCTCAACATAAAGCCAGCCACACTGAACCTTATAGAAGAGAAAGTGGGAAGTACCCTTGAACACATTGGCACAGGAGACCACTTTCTAAATAGAAATCCAGCAGCACAGACAACTGAGAGAAACAATTAATAAATGGGACCTCCTGAAACTGTAAAACTTCTGTAAAGCAAAGGACCCAGTCAACAAGACAAAACGATAGCCTACAGAATGGAAAAAGATCTTCACTAACCCCACATCAGACAGAGGGCTGATCTCCAAAATATACAAAGAACTCAAGAAATTGGACACCAAAAGATCACATAATCCAATAAATAAAGAATGGAGTACAGACCTAAACAGAGAACTCTCAACAGAGGCATCTAAAATGGCTGAAAGACACTTAAGGAAATGTTCATCCTTAGTCATCAGAGAAATGCAAATCAAAACAACTCTGAGATTCCATCTTACACCTGTAAGAATGGCCAAGATCAAAAACACTGATGACAACTTATGCTGGAGAGGTTGTGGGGGAAAGGGAACACTTCTGCAGTGCTGGTGGGAATGCAAGTTGGTGCAATCCCTTTGGATGTCAGTGTGGCGATTTCTCAGAAATTAGGAAACAACCTTCCTCAAGACCCAGTAATACCACTTTTGGGTATATATCAAAAGGATCTCAATCGTGCCACAAGGACATGTGCTCAACTATGTTCATAGCAGCTTTGTTTGTCATAGCCAGAACCTGAAAACAACCTAAATGCCCCTCGATCAAAGAATGGATAAGAAAAATGTGGTACACTTACACAATGGAGTACTACATAGCAGAAAAAAATATCGACAGCTTGAATTTTGCAGGAAAATGGATGGAGCTAGAAAACATTATTTTGAGTGAGGTAACCCAGACACAGAAAGACAATTATCACATGTATTCACTCATAGGTGGTTTTTAAACATAAAGCAAAGAAAGCCAGCCTACAAACCATAATCACAGAGAACTTAGACAACAATGCGGACATTAAGAGAGACTTACATGGGAAGTAGAAAGTATAAAACACAAGATCTCCTGAGTAAATTGGGAATTTGGGGACTGTGGGGGGAGGATTGAAGCAGGGAGGGAAGAGGCAGGGAGGGGAGCAGAGAAAAACGTAAAGCTCAATAAGTATCAATAAAATAAAATAAAAAGTATGCTTCAAGCATACTGGGCCATTTACCACAAAAAAAACTTAAAAAATAAATAAATAAAATCTGAATTTGGCTTGTAGAGATGGCTCAGAGGTTAAGGGCACTGACTGCTCTTCCTGAGGTCCTGAGTTCAATTCCCAGCAACCACATGGTGGCTCACAACCATCTGTAAGGAGATCTGGTGCCCTCTTCTGGCGAGTAGGCATATATGCAGACAGAACACTGTATACATAATAAAAATCTTTTTAAAAAAAATAAATAAAATCTGAATTTTCTTGAGCATTGTTTCAGATTTTGGAACATTTTAGACTTTGGAATTTCAAATTAGATGATAAATTGCTTAAGTCTACACAAATAGTCTAAATTACAAGGAACGCTGAAATATGAAATACTTAGTTCAGTTCAAATGAGGGACACTCAGCAAAGCAGTCTACAGGACAGCAAGAGAACTCAGCAACAAATGTCAGCCCATTTTCTATGGCAAGAAATGTTCCATTCACAGTAGGACTCATGCTGAAGGAGAGGGAAAGGAGGGGAGCACAGAGGGTAAGGAAGAGTAAGAGAATGAATGAAGAATGAAAATGATTGAGCAATCACTTTCAACTTGTTTTTGAGACATGGGCTTATTGGCTGCCCTCATTCTTGCTATGTAGGCCAGCCTGGCCTCAAACACAGAACTGTTGCATGAGGAGGGTGGCCTTTTGTTCCCTCCCGGCCGCCCGGCTAGTTTATACCCGAAATAATCACACAGAAACTGTATTCATTTAAACACTGCCTGGCGCATTAGCTCTAACTTCTTATTGGCTAACTCTTACATATTAGTTTAACCCATCTCCATTAATGTGTATTGCCATATGACTGTGGCTTACCGGCAAGATTCTAACTAGCATCTGTCTCAGGCAGGAAATCCATGGCATCTGCCACTCTGCCCTTCTTTCCAGCATTCAGTTGTATCTTCTCCGCCTACCTAAGTTCTGCCCTATCAGGCCAAGCAGTTTATTGATTAACTAATGAAAGCAATACATAAACAGAAGGACTGCCTACACCACAGATCCTCCTGCCTGTTTCTGTCCCTCTTCCCCTGCCCCTCTGCCCCTCTGCCCCTCTGCCCTCTGACCCCTGCCCTTCTGCTCCTCTGCCCTCTGTCCCCTGCCCTTCTACCACTCTGCCTCTGCCAAATTCTGGGATTTAGGATATGCCTGGCATGACTAGAATCTTTTAAAAGTTAATATTTATAAATCAGGATATACAGACCTTGTCTTTAATAAAATGAATTAATATTAAACAATAAAATATTCTAGTTATAATAGCAATAAAACTTTTAAGATATTTAAGAATAAGCTTCATGAAAAATGCAATAAAACCATACCAGATTTTCCTCAAAGATACAGAAGACATGAATAAATATTGTAAGATGACCCACAAACGCATAACCATTATGACAAAATTTTTTCCTAATATTTTCTTTACAGAAATGCATACATTTACTCTAAAGTTCATGGTTGGAAAAGGGACTCTTTGAAACAAAATAGTAGAAGCTATTTAAGAGCATTCAAATATATAATACACACACGTACATCCATGTATACATATCAGATATAAAACATACTATATAAACTAATTAAAACTGCTGTTTGGGGATAGAAATAAGAAAACAGATGAGGGGCTGGAGAGTTGGTCACAGTTAAAAGCTCATACATACTACTCATACAGAGAGCTGGAGTTCTATCACTACCCCCTGTCACTCTAGATCCAGGGACCTTATTCCCTCTTCTGCACTGAGGGCACCTGTACTCACACATGCATGTTCCCACACACACATACACTTTAGAAATAATAAATATAAATATCAAAAAAAGAGTCAGGTACAGTAGCACACACCTTTAATCTCAGTACATGAGAGATTGAGGCAGGCAGATCTCTATGAGTTCAAGGCCAGCCTGGTCTACATAGGGTCAGGGTTATATAGTAAGACCCTGTCTCAAAAACGAAAACCTAAAATAAAACCAAAAACACCACATCAATGAAAGAAAACAGTGTCCAGAAAAGATCCAGAAATTGAGCATCAATTAAAATAAAGATGGTGCTTCATACTGGTATAAAATATCCTGGATGTTGGCAGTACAGACTAATACCACCATGCCCAGATTATGTGGTGCTGAGGATTGAGACCAAGACTTCAAGTGTGTACCCATATGGAGAGCTCAGGAGTAGGTTCTTTCTCCATCATGTGGGTTCCAGGGGTGGAACTCAGTTCATCGGGCCGTATGCCAGGTGCCTTTACCCACTGAGCCACTTTGATGGTCCCTTGTTCAGTTCTTGTGGAAGAAACCAAAATCACTTTGTCCAGCATTTAAATATGCACACCCTTTGACTTAGCCCAAACCTGGAAAACACTTTTGAAATGCCCACAAAAGCAAGGCTAGTTAAATGAACTGTGATGTGCCCATTCCGGAGAGTACTTTGAAGGCATTTATCTGTGGGTCCTAACAAAATGACCTCTAAGACATCTGGCTAAGTAAATAAGCTATAACTCAGCATCAACTATATGAGCTTTATTATTGATTTATTTGCATACTTATGGATTGATTTTTAAAAAACATATTTTAAAAATTGTATGTGTTTGCCTACCTGTATGTATATGCCTATGCATCTTCTGGTCTGACTACTAAGGCCAGAAAAGGATGTTGGATCCTCTGGAATTGGAGTAACAGACAGTTGTTAGCCACCATTTGGATGCCGGGAATGAAACCTAGGCCCTTTGGAAGAGCAGCCAGTGTTCTCAATCACTGAGACATCTCTTATTATACCCTCTTCCCCTTCTGATGATAGACAGGGTCTCCCTATGTAGCCCTAGCTGGCCTGAAGCTTGCTATGTAACTTAGGCTAGCCTTGAACTTGTAGTAATCCTCTCACCTCTGCTTTCCAAGTACTGTAATTACAGGTGTGTACTACTATACCTAGCTGGGCCTCTTCATGTAATAATAATAAAAAAGAATAAAAGCATATTTGTAAATATTCATACTTATATGCAAACATATAGAAAAATGCTCTAAGGTTTCCACACAAAGCCAAAAACAGTGGTTACCTTTGTGGTGGGTGGTGGATGGGGAGATATGTAGATGAAACATTTATTTTTATTCTATATATTTTGCTATTATGTGAGTTTTAGAAATTAAGAATTTGGGGAAGGAGAGATGGCTCAGTGGTTAAAAACACAGGCCGCTCTTGCAGAGGACCTGGGTTCTGTTCCCAGCACCCATATGGTGGCTCACACCTGTCTGTAACTCCATTTCTAGGGGATCCAACACCTTCTTCTGGCCTCCATGGACACTAGGCATGCACATGGTACACAGATATACACACAGGCAAAACACCCATACACATAAAATAAAAATAAATAAATCTTTTAAAACAAAGAATTAAAACATCAGAGTTTTGGAATTTTTGTTTTTAGACAGGGTCTTACCCTGTAGCCCAGACTGGTCTCAAACTCAAGTTGATCCTCCTGCTTCTATCTCCTTCATGCTGAGGCACATAGTAGCTTGAAAATTTTAAAATTTTACAATATATATACATTTGATATTTTGTTACTAAATTCACTGAATGAAAATATGGGAAAATATTTTTTCATTCAGACCTAGTATGCCAGTTACAAATTGACGGCCATTCAGTTCCAAAATGTTCACATGTTCTACAATGACTATTCCTTCAAGACTTTCTTTCAGTAAGCCCAATGTGACTCTTTCTCAGTAGAGGGCGCTAGAAGAACACTAGACCAACACACAGAACAAGAACTTGAGTGTTTTCTTGTTGCTGCCTGCTGCCATTGGGTATAAAGATACCTGGTGGTGGCGCTCAACTCCACTAACATGAATACATCTGGAAAACCCTGCCTAGGCTCTGATTACTTTCTCAGGGCTCTATGCTGACACTACACTCCAAGCTTTCTGTTTGTATCAGGCCACCCACTTGTCTGTACACCTTCATATCTAGCTATATACATATTTTGTATACTACTATGTTTCTAGCCTTTATATGCTGTACATCCAGACTTTGGGTGTGGCTTGCCTTAAGGATGCTGTATTCCAGGCCTCCCAACTGTCCCTTTATCTCCATTCTTGTATGTTCACACCTTGCTTAGACTGGGAACTAATCATGACCTTAGCAGAAAGCTTCTTTGACAGGTCTACAATAATCTCTTGTAGCTATTCAAGTTGCTATTGCTGAAAATCAACACAATTTTAATCACAACAGCTGAGTTTACCAGCATATCATATTTTATGTGGAAGTTAGGGTACTGATCAGGAAACCATGGGATCCTGAAACCTAAATAGGGGTATGTAGTTAGGTCCAGATAAAAATGACCATTTTGGAGCCTCTCTTCCTGGTCAAAGTAGCTTGTCTGTCATCTCTTGGACCAGCTACCCTCAACCTGAAAACCCTATCATAATCTCATTCACAGAAGATGTGATGGAAGTTGTCCTGTCCAAGGATGAGCTGGCTAACACAATGAACACAATGCAGAGCATTTAAAACAGATCCCCACTATGGCACAATTTTCAAGGGTCCAACCTACAAGATGATAACACTGGGCTCTGAAGAGGCAGAGGTTTGTTCTTATTGGAACAGAGAAACATGGGTAGATTCACCTGAAGGAGGGTTCATCTGTATTTCTGTGCTTTGATTGGTTAAATAAAAAAGCTGCCTGGGCCATTTGATAGGGCAGGACTTATATAGGCGGGGAAAAGAGGACGCAGGGAAGAAGACTGGGTCAGACCCAGTTGCCAGGAGGCTCCCGTCACAGATGGATGCAGGTTAGACCTTTCCGGTAAGTCGCCCACCACGTGGTGACTTACAGACTTATATAATGGGTTGGTTTATGAGGTGAGGGCTAGCCAAGAAGAGACTGGTGATGATGGACCAGGCAGAGTTTAAATGAATGTAATTCTCATGTGATTATTTTGGGCATAAGCAAGCAACCAGCGGCTGAGCGGGCCAGCGGCTGGCGGCTGGGGAACACAACACACACCTCTCCTCCTAATTATAACATTCACCTTTCTTGCCTATTATGCATTTGTTAGCACTCAGAATCTCGTGACTTATAGTCTGCTTTATTCACTATTGCAGCAATCTTCAAAGCAATGCATCTCCTCAATGAGCTCATATTCCAACACAGAGTGTTAAGAAGTCAGCTCTGGGCCACAGAATCGATTGGTCTTGTCATATATTCTAACACCCACAAGAAGCAACCAAATGTCGGGCTGTTCGCTGCTGTGATAGAGATGTAAGAGAAAGAGCTCAATGGAGGAAAGATTTGCTTTGGCTCACACAATCTGTGGTGGACTGAATGAGAATGGCTCCTATAGGTTCATATATTTGAATGTTTGGTTCCTGGTTGGTGGAAATGTTTGAGGAAGGATTGATTAGGAAGTGTGGCCTTGTTGGAGATGTGTCTCTGGGGCCACGGTTTTGCTCTCTCTGCCTCCAATTTGTAGATTATAATGTAAGCTTGTAGCTGCTGCCCCAGCACCATGATTGCATGCCTGCTGCCATGCTTCCTGTCATGATGGACATGGACTCACCCTCTAAAACTGTAAGCAAGTCCCCAGTTATTTTATAAGCTGGCTTGGTCATGGTGTCTCTTCACAGCAAGAGAAAAGTAATTAAGACATTATGAAAGGCTTCAGTGTGAGACAAAGCAGAACATCATGGTAGAAGAGCATGTGGCAATGGCTGTTTATGAAAGTTAGGAAGCAGGGAGACAGGAGGGGCTGGGGACAAGATGCATCTTTCACTGTATGCCTCCAGATACCCACTTCCTACAACTAGGCCCCACCTCCCACAGTTCTACAATCTTCAAACACTATTTCAATTTTTAATCCCTCTACATATGAAAGCATTGATCAGGCCAGAGACCCCATGATCTAACTGCTTCCCCTCAAGCCTAGCTAACAACTAAGCCCCCAAAACATACACAGTTAATGGGGACTATTTCACATCCAGACCATAGCACCAAGTTAACAGATAATAAAGTAAGCACTAACTGGAAGTCAAACTACCCTTAAGGATGGATTCTGCCTTATCCTTTAGATCAGAAACCACTGCAAGAGGCAGTTTTCTCCACAGAACACGAGACCTGGATCTCAGGGTAGAAGTGCAGTAGCTTCTTGTTCTGAAAACTGGTCTGTTGGCTTGCAGAGCTGAGTCTTCTAGGGGCAAACGGGTCTATCAGAAGAGGTGACAATGTATTTACTGAATTGGAAGGTAAGAGTGCCACCTTGGTTTTTAAACATAAAGCAAAGAAAGCCAGCCTACAAACCACAATCCCAGAGAACTTAGACAACAATGTGGACACTAAGAGAGACTTACATGGGAAGTAGAAAGTATAAAAAGACAAGATCTCCTGAGTAAATTGGGAGCATGGGGACCTTGGGGGAGGATTGAAAGGGGGAGGGGAGAGGCAGGGAGGGGAGCAGAGAAAAATGTAGAGCTCAATAAATATCAATAAAAATGTATAAAAAAACATATGTCTCTTAAAAAAAAGTGCCACATTGCCAACTTGAGCTGTTCTGACAACAGGCATAAAAAGGGGGCTTAATTTACTAAAATGAGCTAGTTTTCTTAAAAGGGGGAAAAAATGGACAGGAAGGACTATGCCTAAAGTCTGGGGGCTGCTCTGTGGCATCTCTTTGGGTTTTCACATCCAATAGCAACAGTCAGTGAGAAACTTCAGGAACCAAACACAACAGCATGACTGAAGAGTGAAGGTTTGGTCACTCTACTGGGGAGGAAACAAGGACAAAGGATGTTCTGGCTGGGAGCAAAGTTAGTTATAGGGGATACGCAGGTGCAGCTGAAAGCTGTAGGTAGCAACTGTGACCTTTTATGACTGATAATAAATATGAGACCAGTGTCACTTTGCACATTTTCTCTATACTAGTTATATATACACGTGTACACACTAGCCTTTATCTTCTTCCCTTTCTCATTGTACTTTTATGCAGGATATGGGACTGGCATATGTGTACACATAAGGCAAGGGACGGGAGCATGATTATACAGGGTAGTCAGGTGAAATCTAGGCCTTTTTGTGCAGTGACCTTCAGTTCTCTGGAACGCACAAGGTGAAACTACATGGGAAAGTGCAAGATAGTGATTTCAGGATTTCTGAATTACCTGAATAATTCACAATTGTTTCATCATGTAATCTTTCACACACTGAGCCTTTATGGAGAATATAGGATGACTCCATGAGACAAGACACAGGAGTCCAGATAAAACTGGGAGCATGGCTCTGTAGTACTGCCAGCCTGCCCACTGTGGAACCTTAACACTCTGTAGCCTCGGCACAGATACAAGGAGATGGTTCTATATAGCCAGCTATGACACAGGACAAAAGAATAAAGTTGTCAGAGAAAAGACAAGAACCAAAATGAACTGTGTGACCATAGCTGTCCTCCTAAATACAGGGGAAAAACTGTCTGTAGCAGATTCTACATGCTTGAGAGGGTTTCAGACCTGTCTGATTTCAATACTGTAGAGGTAGAGCAGTTCTGGACAGGCATTGGAGGGGTGAGACAGGCAGTGAAGGGCTAAGGGGGGGGGTGTAATCACTTGAATACAAATTGTCAGAACTGTGAAGCCAAGTGCTCACTTATGCTGCCCCAAAAGCAGCAAGAGCTGAGATGTACAGGAGGCCATTGGGCCAAAACTTCCAAACAATCATTGAGGAATGTGGTCCAGGTGTTCAGCAGATACAAAGACCAGGAAGAAAGGAGGAAGTGACTGGCATAAAGAAACTAACTATGCAGGAGGAAGGCAAGGGAGAGGAAAGCAACAATGGACAGATCACCTCCCAAAGCCTTCAAGGTAGACAGGTTCTTGGGAACAATACATGCCTCCTGAATGGCATGGGGAACAGATGTGCAGAGTGGAGGGCAGCCTCTCAGGAAAGCCTAGGGTAAAGCTTTCATGAGGACAGGCCATCCCTCAATGTAGAAGGCTAATTATATCCTTCTCTTTCATTCTCACAGCCCAGAAATGAAAAACTCCTGTGCAGTAATACACGGATCCTAGATTCTAATCTGAGAACTATGAAACCTAGTACTTCTCGTAGCCTCCATTCCAGCCCCTGTAGTAATCGATAAAGACCTTCTCTGGTTATGCAGGCAAACTTCTGGGGAAGCACTGTCCACCATGGTGTGAAAAGAGCCCTGTGTGTAACAGGCTGGAGAAGACCTGGGAAGGAGTATATCAGGTCTATCATTAGGGAGCAATCCAACACTCTGTAGGTCTCTAAAGGGGGCCCACTATCATTTCCAAAATCCGATGTCTCCAACTAACTCAAAACTAAATGCTACTCAAGGACTCTTGAGTACTGCAGCTGGTTTGTAAGATGGAGTAACTGTTGCTGTGGAAAACAATATAGCAGCTCTAAAAATGTAAGCAGAACTGCCAGACAATACAGTAATTCTATTTCTGGATATACACCCAGAAAAAGTGAAACAGAAATAAGAGTCTGAAAGAGGGTTTTTGTTCATTCATTTCTTGCATTTCCTCCCACAAACTAAGCATGTACTCAACTAACCCTTTTAAAGAAACACACACACACACATACACACACACACGTTTACGGGAGCATTATTCTCCAGAGATAAGGGGTAACAACAACACTGCTATGTTTAATGATTTCCTGGTATTAAAATCCAGGGTCCATTTACTGCTGCTGACAAGATTTCTATCTCTGGGGCCTGGGTACAGAGAAGGAAAATGTAGCTAGCCTTTAATATTGAGTACATAGCCTGTCCTCATAATATTTGCACCACCTGCAGGCTTTTCTGAGACACTGTCCTCCATTCTGCCTATTTGTACCCCATGTCACTTACTGACAGAACAGATAAGAAAAAAGCAGTATGTACATAGAAAATCTTTCAGCCTTAAAGAATAAGAAATTATGATATATGCTATAACATTAATCTCAGGGATACTATATTAAGTTAAATAATCCAGTCACAAAAAGACAAATGATAGATGTAACTTGCATGAATTACCTAGAATAGTCAAATATAGAGAAAGGGGAGTATTTGTTTAATGAGGAATTTCAATTTAATAGGTACAGAATTTCAGTTTTGTTAGATGGAGAAACTTTAAACTGGCTGTAAACCACAGTAAATATATTCCACACTATTGAACAGCAATTAAAAAATGGTTCAGATAAAGGGCGGGGGAAGTAGCTCAGATGGTAAAACACTTGTCTAGTATGTGCAAATCCCTGGGTTCAATGCCCAGTACTGGATAATCTTGGTACAATGGCACATGCCTATATCCCTAACATTTGGTAGATAGAGGCAGGTCATCAGTGTTACATGAGAGCCTGTCTCAGAAACAAACAAAAAAAGCAAAAAAACCCAAACAAACAAACAAAAAACCAAGAAAGTTTGGGAAGCCGGCTCAGCAGTTAAGAGCACTGGCTGCTTTTACAAAGAGTATCCAGGTTCAATTCCCAGCACCTACAATGTCTGGGGCTGGAGAGATTGCACAGTGGTTAAGAGTACTGGCTGCTCTTCAGAAGTCCTGAGTTCGATTCCCAGCAACCACAATCTATAGTGGGATCTGATGCCCTCTTCTGGCCTGCAGGCATACATGCAGATAAAGCACTCATACATAAAACAAATCTAAAAATAATAGTAAATAATCTCCTTCCCTTTTAAAAATAACAGGACTACTCAGTATCTAGAGAGAGAAAGAAAAACAAAGAAAAGAAAAAGAAAACCTACAAGAATAAATATTTCAGGGGATATAAAATATATCATCACTCTTCTTCCTTTTACAAATGAACTATTTCTAAAGTGCCTGAAACTCAATGTGTTCAAATCCAAGTTTATGGGACTGGAGAGACAGCTAATTCATTCACTAATATGCTTGTTGCAAAAGTATGAGACCTTGAGTTTGATTCCCAGCACCACATAAGATACCAGGCATGGGATGCATACTTATGGTTATGGTGCTGGGAAGGTGGAGACAGGTGGATCCCTGCCCTAGGTCCAATGAGAAACCTTGTCTTTAAAAGCAGAGTAAAGCCGGGTGGTGGTGGCACACACCTTTAATCCCAGCACTCAGGAGGCAGAGGCAGGTGGATCTCTGTGAGTTCAAGGCCAGCCTGGTCTATGAGAGCTAATTCCAGGACAGGCTCCAAAGCTACAAAGAAACATTGTCTCGAAAAAACAAAAGCAATAAAAGCAGAGTAAATGGCTCCTGAGGAGCAACACCAACCCTCCACCTTCTCTTAAGAGCATGTGAGCCTACATATACCACAAACATGAACATAAACCACCACACACCAAACAAGTCTATCCTCTTCTCGGCCAAATTCACTTTTACTTTTTCATGATCTTAAGCTGAGAACCTAAGTCATCCCTGATTACTTGCTCCCTCTCACCCCCAAGTTCAGTATTCCCCGTAATAACTATGATCAAAGGTTGAGTCCTTCTCCTCTGCATCACATGCTGGTTGTAAGACCTATGAATGTCAAAGGCAGACTCTATATGTCTATCTTACCTATCAACACATACTGAGTCTGGCAAAGGTGGGGTCAAATGAATGAATGGAATCAGCTCAAGTTGCATTTTTAGGATTAAAGTGGCTAAATTTCTAGAACCTGGTAAGAGATGGCCACCACTTCTCTCCTTATCTTTTCAAATCCAGCAAGTTCTTGAGAAAACAAATCCAGTGCAAAGCCCCCTGCCCTTCAGATGGGACTCAAGTGAAAGGACTCCACTTGTCCATCATTCATTCACTTACTAGAATCACAGACTAAGTCCCAGGTGAGGATATGAACTAAACCAAGCACCTGTTCTAAAACACTTCACACTGGTAAATAAACTAGAAAATGCTTTTGCATTCTCCTATTCTAAAAAGGTCTAGGCTGGTCAGGTGGTTGTAGTGCTTGCCTTTAATCCCAGTACTCGCTCGGGAGGCAAAGGCAGGTGGATCTCTGTGAGTTCAAGGCCAGCCAGGTCTACAAAGTGAGTTCCAGGACAGCTAGGGCTATTACACAGAACCCTGTCTCAAAAACAAACAAACAAAAGACAAAAAAAAAAATCAAACCAAACCAAGCCAAAACACACAAAACAACCAATCTGGGCCAAGAGGGCTCAGCTTTGGAAAGGCACTCGCTGTCAGCCTGAAAACCTGAGTTCAATCCCCAGATCCCATGTGGCAGAAAGGAGAGAACCAATTCCCCCTACAAGCTGCCCTCTAACCTCCAAACGTTTGTTGTGGCGCATGTGAGTAAACACGTGCATGCGCATACACATACACATACATACACAATGTAAAATAAAAAATTCTGTTTTGACACAGAGTCTACCACATTCTGTTGTTTTGGGGGGAAGGGGTAGGGAGGCTTTTCAAGACAGGGTTTCTACACTCTGTGTAGTGCTGGCTGCCTTGGAACTCACTCACTCTGTAGACCGGGGTAGCCTCGAACTCAAAAAGTTCAGCTGCTTCTGCTAGGATTAAAGGCATGTGCTAGCCACTTAAGTTACTTAACCTGGACTCCCTGTCCCTCAACATCCCCATCAGTAAATTAGAGCAAATCATGATCCCAATTCTATGTGGTGGGTTACTTAAGAAAGTATACTTAAAATACAAATACTTAGCATAACATCCAGTATATAAGAAAGTCTTATTTGTTTGGTTTTTGGTTTTCCGAGACAGGATTTCTCTGTAGCTTTGGGGCCTGTCCTGGAACTCACTCTGTAGACCAGGCTAGCCTTGAACTCATACTGATATGCCAGTCTCTGCCTCCTGATTGGTGGGATTAAAGGCATGCACCAATACCACCTGGCAGAAAGTATTACTTATTAGCACTCTTGGGTCATATATACCATCTCCAGCAAGGCTTAACACTTCTAATTGTTTCTATGAGTTCAACGCAGGTAATGGGAAGTTAACCACTTCTATGACACACACATCTTTTGAAACTTTATGCATGAAGCTAAGATTTTATACAATAAAAAGGAGGAGCTCTGTTGTAATAAAGTCTTCTTTGTTTCTATGCTGACTTAAAAGTACTTTAAAAATAATAGTTAATATTTTATTTTCAGTTTTTAAAGCATGTGTTTTGGGACAGAGTCTCACCTTGCCCAGGATGGTCTCCAATGTATGAATACAGCCCAAGCTGGCTTGGCAATATACGTATGTGTATTTAGTAACATGATTACAGCAGTTAGCCGCTTGTTGACTTTCTTTCTAAGGTTAAGTACAAACTGATCAGTTAGTTACTAATCCTGATCCTCCTGTCTCCACCTGCAAAGGGCTGAGATAACGGGTGTGACACCACACTCCGCTCACTAGTATTTTCAATGGATGAAATCATTAACAGTTTCTGTTGACTTCAACTAAGTTTTTCATTTTTTCATATTGCACATGTATCTAGGAGGAATGATGAATAAACAAACGCAACAGATCTCTAAAAATTATTACAAGGCATCGTTTGTCTGGGAAACGCATCACACTCTGAACAACAAAATTTCATTAAAAGTTGGACTATGAGAATGGTAAATGGTCTCACTAGTAGGAGCCATGTCTTCTACTGTAATACGACACTAATGCAGTGTCTTCGGGATCTTCAGGTGCATCAACAAAACATTCTTTGCAATTTACAAATTTGCAATAGTTGGGCAACTATTAGGTTTTGTTTATTTCTGTGTTGCTGTTTTAAGACAGGGTCTTACTATGCTGCCCTGGCTGGCCTGAACTGGCTATGCAGGCCAAGTTGGCCTGGATCTCCAGACTGCTGGAATTAGAGGCATGGGACACCACAGGCTAGACAACTATTTGATAACAAGCTACATGATGTGATGAGGTCTTGCAATTCTGTGCGGCTGGAACACGACTTGAGAATGGTTAAGATCAAATTGGAAGCCGCTCCGTGAGACAAACAGAAGTTGACTAATTGATGTTATGTTCCGAAAGTAGTTTGTACCTTATCTTAGAAAGAAACTCAACGAGACGCTAACTACTGCAATCACGTTACTTTAGACCCACAGCTCAGGGCTCTCTAACGTCAGTGAGTTGCCAATGCCTAGGGTTCTTCATTAATAGTGCCGGCTAGTCACCCCCTTCTCTCAGCTTTGGTCAGTACTGTCACCCCGCCCGCTGTGGCGATCCCGCCCTCCTCTGAGAGCCCCTGCGGTCTGACTTCAGCAGCAGTTTCCGGAAGGAGACTGGCACTGGCGGTCGCCGCGGGCGGCCTCCCTCAACGTGATCTGAGCATCCTTCCGGAGGCCGACAGACTTCGATATTGGGGTGTCTTCTGAGCTTGCCTCTGTTGGAGCAGAGGAAGGACCAGATTGCTGCCCCTAGGCAACCGTGCGTAAAGTGGCAGACGTTCGGGCTAGCAGCCGGAGGGGCGGACGTCAGCACCAGTAGTGACGGGGGGCGAGCGCCGCTGGCTCCGCCAGGGGAGGCTCAAACCAGCAAACAAGCACGGTAAGCTGAGCAGTGGGCGAGAAGGTGGGGAGGCGGGCGGCTCACCGGTAAAAGGCAGAGTCCCCGAGTGGGTTCCAATTCGCAGTGTAACAATCCATGTCTGGTACAGCTGGCGGCTAGAAGCGCCTAGGAAACACCCGCCTGGCGCAAGCTCCAGGCCGCACTTCCGCTTCCGCCCGTCGGGGGGGTCACGTGGCGACGCCGCCGTAGCGGCCATCAACACTGTGGGCAAACTGCACTGAGCTATCGTTCTGCCCTCCGCTCTTACTCGGGCTTCGCGCCCTCCCGGGTGGGCCTATCTCTGATTCCTATCCTTCACGTCGGCCAACCTCGCTGTCTTTCTGACCCCTCCGGCGTTGCGGGTCGCGCAGGGAGGGACATGGGTGACCGGAAGTGGGAGCCATGAGCATCTCCTGGAGCTCAGATGCTGGAGGCGTTGGCTGGACCACCGCGACGCACGCATGGAGAGCACTGAGCGTCGAGCTGCGCACCGACAGCTGACCTGGGCACCCGGGCTCTGCGGGGCGGGGTCTTTGCACAACTTACCGCCCTCCAGGGGCGCGGGAACATGACTCTAGATCAGGAGCCCGCCGTGGGCAAGGCGCACGGCGCCCGGGCCTGCCCTACTGGCCGGTGAATCCCTGGAGCCCGGAGACTTGGTAACTGGCGCGAGCGGACGTGTGCGCAAGCGCGGGGACGCTGCTGACACGTGGCTGGGAGCAAGGGAGTCGCTGCACGCGCGAAGCGCCATAGTGTAGGCCCTTGGTCCAAGCGATTCTCCACCTTCCCTCCGAGTATGATGAAGGCTGGTGCTATCATGGGATGCGCCATGCGGCCCCACTCTTCTCCCTATTACTCAGAGCTGCCAGGGAGGGGCCAGCGCGCATCTCTTATCTTGGGACAGACTGACCTACCTTGAATCCCTGCCTTCTATGAGCTTAGTGGCCTCTCCCTGCAGCTGGCGTCAGTGGCAGCATGGTCTTCTGTTTGGAAAACGAGATGCCACACCGCCTGCTGCGAAGCGCCACGGTCCACTTCCAAGCCTCCGAAGTCCAGCAACTGCTCCACAACAAGTTCGTGGTCATTTTGGGGGATTCCAGTGAGTGACCACTCTAGGATGGCATTTCATAGCCCTATATCTGCAGCCTTTTTCTTTATGTCTGCACCCCATATCTCCATTTCCGTCTTCTCCATCTTCTACTGTTTTAGAACACTAGACTTGTATTTTTTTTCACCTACATACCTTCCACGGGTTCCCTGGCATATTATTTGTGCACTATTTTAGCCCATGCTTGTAGCATCTTTATCTCTTGGAGCCCTCCATGATTTTCTTAAAAGAAGCTGTGAGTTATGTTGTGTTTCCCTGGTGATGGGGCTGGCTTAATTGTGCCCCTTGGTCTCTTGGGTCACTGTACATAGGTTAGAGGAGATGCATCTGACCAGACAGAATTGAGCCGGGGTTTTTAAACCTCATCTTTTTTTTTTTTCTTTAAGTCAACCCTAGATAGAGCTACTGTTGGGCAGCCAAACGCTGGGAAACAAAAGGCCTTCATTTGGAAGGCTCTGAGAGGGACTGAGGCCTGCTTTAACCTTAGGATCCCTGTCTCCTTGCAGTTCAGAGAGCTGTGTATAAGGACCTGGTGCTTCTGCTCCAGAAAGACACACTGCTCACAGCCTCCCAGTTAAAAGCCAAGGTGAGAAGCTTGGCAACCATGCCAGTGTTGGGTGGGTGCAGACCCTGGCCTGAAAAGGACCACCTGCCTGGCATGGATCTGACCATCGGGGTGGGGGTGGGTGGGTAGGGGGAGCTGAGCTTTGAACAGGATCAGCTGGTGGCTGGGGGCCAGCTGGGCGAGCTCCACAACGGGACACAGTACCGAGAGGTCCGCCAGTTCTGCTCTGGCTCTGGCCACCACCTTGTGCGCTTCTACTTCCTCACCCGCGTTTACTCCGAGTACCTCGAGGACGTCTTGGAGGAGCTGTCCTATGGACCTGCCCCTGACCTGGTGATCATCAACTCCTGCCTCTGGGATCTCTCCAGGTTCAGGCTCTGGGGAAAGGGAGATACTGGTTGGAGGAGGAGGTATGGCACCTTTCTGGTGCCCTTGCCCACCCTCCATGTTACCCAACAGATATGGCCGCTGCCCAATGGAGAGCTACAGAGAGAACTTGGAACGAGTGTTTGTACGAATGGATCAGGTTTTGCCAGACTCTTGTCTGTTGGTGTGGAACATGGCAATGCCTTTGGGGGAGCGTGTCACTGGGGGTTTCCTCCTGCCAGAGGTGAGTGAGTGGGACCCTTCTGGACAGGGGATAGAGTGGCTGGCTGATCAGTACGAGACCATCTTAGAGGCTCCACTTTCTCCATTAGCTCCAGCCCTTGGCAGTTTCTCTGCGACAGGATGTGGTTGAGGGGAACTTCTACAGTGCTACACTAGCTGGGAACCATTGTTTCGATGTCCTGGATCTCCACTTCCATTTCCGTCATGCCGTGCATCATCGTCATCGAGATGGTGTCCATTGGGACCAGCATGCACACCGCCACCTCTCACACTTACTTCTGACCCATGTGGCTGATGCCTGGGGTGTGGAGCTACCCAAACATGACCCTCTCCCAGGTAAGATCTGCCACAGGGTGAGTGGGTAGTGATATAGATAAGACCTTTGGCACAGAAGGCACAGAGAATCAAATGCAATAGAGGTACCTGTAGAAAGTAGGTGATCCTTTGAAAATGGGTGGTGGCTCCTGAGTATTCCTCTCTCACTTCCTGGGAGTGGTTAGATCATGGGAGTCACATGAGTGTTCATCTCCCAGTTCTTAAGCGGTGTGATTTCTTCAAGTACTGATTGCAAAAGGCAGGGCCAAGGCCGGGCAATGGTGGCATACACCTTTAATCCCAGCACTTGGGAGACAGAGGCAAGCAGATCTCTGAAATCGAGGCCAGCCTGGTCTACAAAGTGAGTTCCAGGACAGCTATTACAAAGAGAAATCCTGTCTCAAAAAGCCAAAAAAAAAAAAAAAAAAAGCGCCAGGATCAAAATACCCTATTCAATGAGCTGAAGGAAAGAAAAATGAAACTTTCTAGGTAGTCTCAGGTAGGAAGCGCGAGGAAGGGTGGTCCAAGTAGTGTTGCAGCACCAAGAAAGCTCATCCACTACAGAAGTGAAAGCTCCAGCCAGCTAGCAGTTTGTTGAGCAGAGACAGTGTCTTTGCAAGTCAGCCTCTAGGTGATATGGTTTGGTTAGTGGACAGTAGCTCATAGCCTCAGCTCTGCTCAGGGTCCCAGTCTCTCTGGTTCTGGCCTAGTGCAGTCTCCCCTGGTCCCATTCTAGCCACTGCTGTAGGTGCGGAGAGTCCCACTCCTTCAGCTTGGTTTTGAGACACTGCTCTCATTGCATTCCTGCTGAGACATTCTCTGCTACGGATCTTGTTTGCTTGTTAGTCTCTTAGTCCCTGCCAGCCTGCAAAGGAAACATCATGACTTCTTTCTCCATCTGCTTCTGCTCTGCATCAGGTCACTTGTTGGTAGTTCATCCCCTCTAGTGCCAGCACAGCAGCACAGATGTGCCAAGAATACAGTGTTTGCTGAATTGGAAGCATGAATTATCTTAGATGCTGTTTGTTGCAGCAATAGAAGCTGTGGGGGACACAGAAAGGCCAGGAATAGTCTTATTAGCTAAGAGCTGGAACTTTAGGAAGATAGATTCAGATGGATTATGTACTGGTTCCATTTCCTTTGTTTTGCATAGTGAGAGAATTGGTCCTCAGTAAATAAAGGAATGTTTTGAAAGGTTGAAAGGCTAGTTTGTGGTACCTCACAGCTTCGGATTCCATCTAGGAACTGGAAATAGCTGGAAATATGGCTCAGTTGGTAGAGTGCTTGAAGTTGGCAGCATGCATGAAGCCATGGGTTCAGTCTCTAGCACCATATGCAACCAGGCATGGTGCTGCATGCTCATAACTTCATCATTTGAGAAATGAAGCAGGAAGATCAGAAGTTCAAGCTCATCCTTAACTACAAAGTGAGTTTAAGGCCAGCCTGGAAGATATGAGACCTTGTCTCAAGAGGGAGGACGTAAGTTAAGGTTGTTAAAAGACTTGATTTGAAGTGGGAAAGTTGAGCAAGTGAGTTTGATTCGGGGAGATCTGTTTGACATGTTATAGACACACTTGGAGTCGTCAGTAGCAGAGGGTATGTGAGTGTGAACTAGGAAGGAGATAGCAGAGCAATGCTCACACTTTGGGTTGGCAGAGAACAGATTGATGGGGAAACAAAAGTAGTTGAGAACAGAGAAGTGCTTTTCAGGACAGGGTGTATTGTTGATGCCGTGTAGCTGAACTGGTGGAAAGAAGGGGTTAAGTTTGTCAGGCAGTTCTATTTATAGGAAAAGCATTGAAGGCATGAAGTCAGGACACAGGCAGACATGAGTAGCCAAATAAAAAATAAAAAAAAAAAAAAGGAACACGATTTAGTCTTGTCTTGTGAAGAGGAACAAGGAAGGCTGCAGTAGAGCTCTGGAAGTGTGGATAGACAGCATTTGCGGCAACCTGGCATCCCAGGCAAACTTAACACAATTGTCCTATTCCTAGACCCATGGATTGAAGGCTGGCCGGAGATGGATCATCCACTCCAGGGAAGCCATAAGCAGCCCCTAGACCTCAAGGAGAAGATGGCCTTGTCCCTTCTCCCACCTTTCCATTTGCCTCCTCCCATGTCTTTTCCTTACCCGCTTCTTCAGCCCTCTCCACCTCCCTTGTTCCCACCCCTGCACCAGGATGCCCCCTTTTCCCAAGGCCAGCCCTTTCCACCGTATGAATTCTTCAAACACAATACAATGGAGGACTTCTCGATGCCATCTAACTTAGGTAGGTACCTCTTTGCCTCTGCTCACACCTTCCCCAGCCTAGCCACCTGTGTTCACATGAGCTTGAGAGTTGGGCTTAGTCACAATAGTCCCTCAGATTGGAACAGCCTCTGTAAACTCATTAATCTGCTCAAGTTCTTGGTCTGGTGGTAAGGGAAGTAGAATCAAAGTAGAATCCCCATTTTTCAGAAGGGAAATGAAAGTCCAGAGAAACTTACTCCCAGAGGAGCAGAGCTATCTGGTCAGAAACTTACTCTGATAATGACTGGTTCTTTTGTAGGATGTGGCCCTGGAATGAACTTTGTGCCTGGCCCCCTGCCACCGTCAGTGTCTGGCCCTGTCTCCCATGGTCAACACCGGGGCCCTGTGGTCCACCGGGGCAAGCCACGTTGTGTTCCTAACAACCCCTACCATGTACCAAGGATCGGTGGGGCATGTAGGCAGCGACTCAGACACTCAGACAGACTGATCCACACATACAAACAGGACAGACGGGGACATGCCCATTCGGGAACATGGCCTGGGTAGACAGGATCTTAGGTTGGAATTAGAGTTGCCAATGACCCTGAAGAGTCTGCCTGATACCCTAGCTGCTGGGCCGGGGTGTTGTTGTCCATTGCTGATATCAATAAAAGCACGGAAGGACAGAGTGACATTCCTGTGTGAGGGAGTGGTTCTCCCAAACCGTGGCCATAAGGGTTGGGGGAAGCTGCCTCTTGGGCCTTTGTGCAAACTATTCAAAATATATTTCAATGAATATTCTTCTAACACAGTTCTATCTTCACAAAAACATAAGCACTAAATATCCCTTGTTATCAGCAAGTCTTTGGGACTGGAAAAAATCAAGGATTGAGTTAAACTGTCAGTATTTTAGGTGAGGTTTTGGATTTGGCTAATTCTAACTTTCCCTCCCAGTTGTGTATAGTCATGTGTATGCTTGGTACTCATCTCTTCCTGGAGGTAGGACGACACAATCTTAGCGTGCATTCTTGGCACATAGCAGGCATTCAGTAAGTTGTAGCACTTAGTGAGGAGCTCCAAATGCAAGCCAAAGACCAGCTAGGATCCCTTTATTTACTTGATATGGTGTGCAATGAGAGCAAAGCAAACACTGACCAACCTTTGTTGGTAGTTAGGAGAAACAAGAGCTGATAGAGAAGACATCCAAGGTCATCGCAAGGCAGGGTTGGTGGCAGAGGTGCTGTGCTAAACTGGTCACAAAGAAAAGCAGAAGTTCAAGGCCTTAGCTTTGAAATAGGGGAGGGGGAGGGCTGGAGTGTGACAGTGATAATGGGGAAGAAAGTGGGTGTGGTGTAAGGACCCATTAAATTTGAATTAGAATGAATGAATTCTTGGATTCATTTCTGTTCTTGTTAATGAAACCTTTGAAAAGGACATCCTACCCAAAGGAAAACAGAAAAACTGATCAGAAAAATGTTGATCTTGATTAACAGTCTGATAGATTAGTAAAAGATGTGGTTACCTTACGGTGGTGCTAAGGAAATGGTCACAGGCAATGTGAGTTAAAACCCTTTGGAGAGCCAGGAGGTGGCAGAAGCACCAGCACAGTGCCTGAGACACACATATGAATGCCTTTCTTAGGAACAAAATTAAAGGGAGGCAAAATGAAAAGTTTTTTTGGTTTGTTTTTATAGAGATAAGAATTATGATAATTTTCCTTGCAGAAATGGATTTTCTTTTCATCATCAAAAACTTATTTGTAGAGAAGCTTTCTCCAGCTGCAGTTTGTCTGGTGCCTCGTCACTTTCTGCATTCCCTTCCAGAGACTTTTATATCTTTGATTCTCCAGTGTTGCTGGAGAAACCGCACCTGCATTGATTTCCAGGAAAAAACTGAGTTTTCCAGCCTCATGGGCCTTGTCTGTTGCTGGCCATCCTGTTCTCCAGAGTTCTGTGCCACCTTCCCTCCTAAGCCTTTCTCAGCCTCTTCTACTTGTTTCTTAAATTCTAAACTTGAGAACTCACACATAAGCCACCTCAGGACAGGTATGCTTAATATTGTCTGCATTCTTCCTGTCTTCTAATTTCTACCCTATATTTACTCTGACTTTCCATGCCATAACCCTTTTGTTAAAAATTACCTTACATCCTTTTAAAGTTTTTTGAAGATATATACACTTACACTTTAAAAGTCTATTCTAAAAATAGAATAAAGAGATTTTATTTTTGGTTGTCATACAATTGAAAAGTTAAGAAGTAGCCTTATATATGTCATCACTTATATCACTTATATTTCAGTTATTTCCTGGACTCTGTTTTAAGGTGTAAAAATGATCAAAAGCGTAAGTTGCCCCAATAGAAAGGCCCACTGTTGACTAATCAGGACAGAGCTCAATTATCATTGTCTCCAGAACCATTAATTCTCACTGCCTCGTTCACAGAGCCATGCTTATCAAAGGATAGGTCCATTCCATTCGAAGATACTACTGAAAAGTAGTCAGCTTTTACTCTCCTGGGGGGGAAGGGCTGCTTAACTACTGTGTGTGAGTGTGAGGTCGGTGGGGGGGGGCGGGGGGGATTGGTGTGCTACAGCACATGTGGAGATCAGAGGACAACTTTGGAGTCCTTTCACCTTTATGTGGGATCCAAGGATTGAACACGGGTTGTCAGGCTTGTGCAGCAAGCCCCTTTACCCATGGATCTACCTGTATGACCCAAAGTTCTTGTGTGTGTGTGCAGGAGAAAGTCTGAGAGCTATCAGATCACCTCGAGTTACAGGCAGTTTGTGAGCTACCTGATGTCAGTGCTAGGGATTGAACTGAACTAAACCAAAGTTCTTTTTTTTTCATTTTTTATTAAATTTAAAAGAAAAATTTACATTTACTCCCTTTGTCCCAGCCCCCCCCGCTCCCCCGTACCCCACCACCCTCCCCCTGCTTTCTTAAGATGGGCCAGGATACCCTGCCCTGTGGAAAGCCCAAGACCCTCCCCTCTCCATCTCGGTCTAAGAAGGTGTGCATCCATCTTGATCTATTGGGAGCTCATTAAATCCAGCTGGACCAGGACTGAATGAGCATATGACCAAACCGGACTCTCTGAATGTGGCTGCCAATGGGGACTGACTGAGAAGCCAATGATAATGGCCAAAATTCTTTTAAGAAAAGTAAAACTAGATTTCTATTCCCCTAGAGAATTTGATGAACTGAAAGATTTCCAATAAAAGCGCTGCCCTGTTGTGGAGAGTGTATGTACATTGTGTTGAAATACATCCAGACATAAAATTGTGAGGAAGTAGATGTTAAATAGCTATTAGATGTGATAGAGATAATTAAAGTGTACAATTTGGTAAGTGCTCCCTGAGATCATTGTCACCATCAGGGTAACCAAATTATCTTATACTTTCTTCCTCTTTTCTCTGCGTACAACTTCCTCATATTTCACTACGTTAGTCCCCAAGCAACCATTGGTACCATCTGCTAGGATTTTTATATGAATAGAATCACTTGATAGGCATTCTTTTTAAATTGGACTTTTTCACTCAACCAAATGAATAGGATTTAAAAATCATTCCAATCTTTGAATTGATGTTTGAGATGTGTCCTTGTAAAATATGTGTAGCCCCCGAAAATAAAAAGTAATTTAGAAGAATAAATGGTGGTGGTGATGTACGAGGCCAGCCTGGTCTACAGAGAGTGTTCCAGGACAGGCTCCAAAGCTACAGAGAAATCTTGACTTGAAGAACAAAAAAATAGAGAGAAAGAGTGAGAGAGAACAAGAGAGAGCAGCTAACCCAGGTAGCATGCCTTTAACCCCAGCACTTGTGAGGTAAAGGCAGAAGGATCTCTGTGAGTTTGAGGCCAACCTGGTTCTACATAACTTATATGAGTTTCAGGACAGCCAGGACTAAATAGAGAGACCCTGTCTCGAGGGGAGGGGCAGGGATGAAATGGGGGAAGTGAACAAGCAAATGAAAGCTAACCATCAAACTGGATGCTCAAAACACCAAGCAGAAATGTACTGAGGAAGCCTCAAGACAGCCAGCTGGCATTCCCAAGAGTGAGAACCCTAGGCAGAACAGAGTGTTTCCTTGGGTGGGCATCCAAATAAATAGCAATAGACAAATAGCAATGTCATCAAGTCAGGCACAACACCCAGCAGAAACCAAGTGGGGAAGTTGAGGCAGGCCATCAGAGTACCCAATTGAATGTTCTCTCCATAAATGAGCTTCCCATAACTGAATTTTCATTTTTATGACATGGATAAGCATTAGTAACCTCTCTTAAATAATTTGCCTCCTAGATGGAATCCCGATCCCCTGGGAGACCTTAGCCAAGGTTGACCTTTTACAGCCAGAGCCGTGTGTGTGTGCGTGTGTGCGCGCGCGCCTTTGGGGGATCTCCATGGTCCAGGTGTGCATGGTCCAGGTGTGTGTGTGTGTGTGTGTGTGTGTGTGTGTGTGTGTGTGTGTGTGTGTGCCTTTGGGGTATCTCCATGGTCCAGGCCACCTTGATGTGGAGTAGATACAATGTTGGGCAGTTTGGCAAGTTCTCTCCCTCTGTCACAGAAATTAGAGGTCAGTCCACCTTCAGACAAGGGGAAATTGGAAGAAACTTTGAGACAGACTTGCTTGAGTCCAAAATGGGTGTGGGGAAAGGCAACCTTGCTTTCAGAGCCAGCTTCTCGGTGAGCTCAAACAACACATGACAATTCACCAGTATAATTCATTATAGTGTATTTCATTAAAATATAAAACGTCTGTTCTCCCAAAAGCTGTTAAGAGAAGGCAAGCTGTAGCTGGGGAGAATGTCTTTACAAATCTTACTATCTGATAAAAAGACATGTATCTATGATTTTAAAAAAAAAACCCTCCCAATAAATTTAAGGGAATGCAAACAGTTTGAACACTTAAGGAAAAAAGACAGATTGTAAATAATCACGTCAAAAGATGTTCAACATTTTCAGTCACTAGAAAAGAGGCAAATACAAACAATATGAGATAGCACCATTTACTGCTGGAATGGCTAACACAGAAAAGATTGTCTGTATGATCTGGCCATTTCATCTTTAAGTGTTTACCCATACAAATGAAAACATATTCATAGGAAGACTTCACCATTGCAATTTCAAAAGCTGGAAATGACTCATATCCATCCATCAATGGGTGAATTGATAACTGAGTATACTACCCCTTAGAATACTATTTGGTTATTTTAAAACGTGAACTGTTGGGCTCAGTAGGTGAAGTGCTTGAGGATCAGTTTAATTCCCAGAACTCACGTAAGGATGCTGAGTATTGTGGTACACTTGAATCCAGTGCTGGTGAGGCAGAGACAGGCAGATCCCTGGGGCTGGCTGGCCAGCTGTTCTAGCCTAATAGATGACTCAGGCTATGAGAGCACCTGTCTCATAGGACACAGCTGGTGTTCCTGAGGCCTATCCTGTGGCCTCTGAGCATGCAGGCATACAGTGAACTACCGGTACATACACCAATGTCTCCCATTTTATTTGGGGGCCTGACATTTGATGGCAGGGGAGAAACTGATAGAAATAACATGTTAAATGAATCTCCTTTAAAACTGTCTTATTGCAGTATCAGGACTCAAACCTTGGACATCACACATCAGCCAGGCTCTGCCACTGAGCCACATTCCCTGCCCTATTTTTTTTTAAATGAAAAATACTTGAGAGATATCAGTATAAAGGAAGCATAGGTTTCATTGCAAAACATAAATGGAAATGTTGACTCAGCCTCCAAAAAAGTTACAGAGTTAATTGTATCCAGATTCTCACCGAGGCAATTGGCCCTCTCAGGACTGTCATCAGTGAGCCCTCCAAGTCTTGGTTTTCTCTTGCTGGGGTAGCCAAGCTGGAGATTTAGGAAAGTAGGTGAGGAGGCAACAAAACTGTCACTCCGGTGATGTAAACCTGCTATTTCTCCATGGCCCCCAAGTTTTGCCCTACACACCCTAATTCCAAGCCTGTGGAATCCCGCTCCCCTGGGAGACCCTAGCCAAGGCCAACCTTTCATGGCCAGAACTACAGATCTTCGCTGGGGGGGGGGGCATGCATTGCTACACTGATCACCAGACTCCCCTTGCTGGGATTATGGGGCTTTCCATGGTCCAGGACAGTTATCACTCCCCCTTGTAGATGCTCATGTATCCCAGGCTGGGCTTGGGACTTATCAGAGTCAAGCCCTTCTACACACGTCAGTCCACCTCAGTGCTTGTCAGATGCCCTCAGGACTCCTCTGCCCCTAGTCAGACAGGATTTCCAGAGGACACGACCTAGACCAGCCAAGCAATTCAGAGATACACCCCTATGCTAGTGATCTTCCCCCTGCCTCTGTCCTTTAGTACATCTGAGCATGCCTACCAGTGGTCACCCTTGATTCTGGGCTTCCTTCCGTCGTCGCTTCTCAGGCCGCTTCTGAGACCTGGATGCCTAGGCTTCCTCACTCCTCCCTTTGGTCAAGGGTCAGTCACCCTTGAGCACGCCCTCTAGAGTCTAGTCTTAGAACAGTGAGCCTGTAAAGTTTCCTAGGTGCAGCTTGTCTTCCTGCTTCTAGAGATCCCTTTCCTGTCCGTCCCGCTCAGTCAGACACGCTCATCAATGAGTACCTAGATACATGCATTCCCCCTCTAGCCATCTTTAGAGGTCCTTCTATGTCCAGACTGTTCCTCTTTTCTCCCTGGACCATGGACCATGAGGCAGTGAGAGAAAGGTCGTATTGGACACACACACACACACACACACACACACACACACACACACACACACACCTCAGTATAAGGATACTGTGTTGGTGTGAATCAACTAAGCCATGCCTGATCAGTTTATCTGACTAAAACCGCTGGTGGATCCCAACCCCATGGGGAAAAAAAACTGTAGATCAGGTGAAGAAGGGCAGGCAAAAATATTCATCCTTTGGTCCAGGACATCAGGTCAGTTGGGACTCCTCTTTCCTCTTAGCCCAACTGGAAAGACTTAGAACACTTTGACACCAGCGTTTCCATTCTCCATCAGGTTGTATTTTAAAATCATTTAAAGTGGATGGCTTTGTATACATAAAGGAATTTCAGGAATTATGTTGAAACTGTTTTTTTCTTTTCTGCAAGGTGTCTCACATTATATTCCACTCCCATTTGCCTGCCACTAGTCATGCATGCCATTCTGTTTCTTGCCTTGTTTTCTTGTGAAAAGAAATATTGTGCCACTATACATTTTAAATGTGTGCCTCGAGAACCATATTTCATACTAAGATCTCACGACTGCTCCAGTTGCTTCCACCCCCATGCATTGCCCTTCCTATCTCCTTGCCCCCCAACAACAGCACAGTGAAATCCTCAACCATATGTCCAATGCAGTGTTTCTCAGACACCTGTTGCCTCAGGATTTAAAATGCAGACTCTAGCTCAGCAGGCCTAAGATGGAGCTATCAAATTTGATTTTGGGGGGCAGGGAGTATTTGTTTTATTCTTAGTTTCATGTATTCCAACCTTGCCTTAAACTCGCTGAGGATGGCCTTGTACTCTTGTTCCTCATCTCACAAGTGATAGAAAGGACTACAGGCAAGAACTAGCAGCCAAGCTTGTGTAGTGCTGGAGATCAAGGTTGAATGCTGGGCAAACACCAAATGACCTACATCCTTAGCCCCTGAGAGTCTATTTTTTGCTATTAAGTTTTATTTCATGTGTATGTATGAGTGTTTGCATGCATCTGCACCACATGAGTGCCTGGTGCCCACAGAGGAGGAGGGGCATCAGATCCCCAGGAACTAAAGTTATGGGTGGTTGTGAACTGACACATGGGCTCTGGGGACTGAACCAGGATCCTCTTGGAAGAGCAGCAAGTGTTCTTAACTGCCGAGCCATCTCTTCAGCCCCCACAGTGTCTCTATATATCTAAAGAGCTAAGGGATGACTATACTGCTCTTCCCGGGACCACTTTTTGAAGAGTGAGCCCCCCACCCCGAGAACCTCTGCGAGAATTCATTTTGTTTCTGGGTTATAGGATGAATGCCCCATGTGGTAAGGATTGCCCATCTGCTTTCCAGTTTCACTGCATCACCCTACACCACACCAGCAGGTCAGGAGGGTGGAAGATGTATTTTGATGTGAGGGGAGGGGAAAGGCCTTTCGTATTCTCACCTGCACTGTGTCCCCTGCCATCCTGTGCATATGGTCTTGGTTAAAACCTCCTCTCCTCTTAATTAGAATGATCTCAGATCTCTGGAGTGATGTCCCTGGCCAGCATGGCATGGCTAGATTAGTAAAAGATCCAGACTAGGCTTCTTAGTTGCTATTCCCACCACAGACTACTCTGAGGTCTCAGCCCTCTAGAAATCTAGACGTCTAGACACATTTGACTTATGACATCACTAGTACTTAGCTTTGTCTCTAACGTGGATTTCTCCTTAGTAGCCTGTTAGAGTAATCTGGTACTCGAACGGCCTGGCCTTGACACTGATGAATGATTATCCTGACAAAATAGTCACAGTGTATGCATGTGTGTATGTATATAGTGGTGTTAGGGGCTAGTTCAGGCACTTCACCTTGCGAGCCTAATGCCCCAAATCGAGTGTCTGTTTTATGTTCATGTAGAAAATGAAGTTTAGAAAGACCTATCAGGGCTAGGAATGTAGCTCAGTTGGTAGAATACTTGCTAAGATGCAGGAAGCCTTGAGTTTGATCACCAGTACCAAATAAACCAGGCATGGTAACACATCCTTGTAAACCCCAGCCCTTGGGAGGTAAGTTCAAGATCATCCTCAGTTACATAGTGAGTTTGAGGACAGTCTGAACTACATGAGAAGTGTATATGTGGCTGTGTGTGTGTGTGTGTGTGTGTGTGTGTGTGTGTGTGTGAGAGAGAGAGAGAGAGAGAGAGAGAGAGAGAGAGAGATCGATCCATGG
>JAQHUG010000170.1:1780027-1832240 GCA_028555095.1 Dicrostonyx torquatus | reverse complement strand
TCTAACCCCTCTTCCTGCTTTGTCTCCTAGCATCTGCCCTCGCATTTGCACCTCAGCAGGAGAGATAGCTGCTTTCCTGGGGCAATCTACAAATGAATCAGAGGTTGAAACCAAAAACTTTTTCTATTGTTTTTCTAAATAGTTGCCTTCCACAGCAAGTCTACAAGGCGTCCTTGGTCTGGCAAGGTATCGCAGACCACATAAGGTTAGGTATAAAATAGAGTTGGGAAGCAGCATGGAATGGGTAGGGGTCAGATGTGGATAAAGACTGTTAGTTGGGCCTGGCTGTGGGCAAATTATCTAACATGTCTGTCACCTTATCTGGCAACTAATGCTCAAAGGTCTTTTGGTAGGGTCAGCATAGAAGCCACACTCTGAGGAAGTATGGATGATCCAAAACCTGCTGGGATGTAAGCAACTTGCATGATCAATTTCGGAAATCCCTGAGTTATTATTTTCCTACTCACACAGTTTTGTAAGCATTTCATGGCACCAGGCTTTAGCCTCAAGCATTGCACAACTAGTATAGTTGAGTATCTGCCTAGTTTGAGGTTGTATGACACAGCCTTTTGCATTTGGTCCACCCCATCTATTCTTTGTCTTGTTTTGTTTTTGTTTGTTTTTCAAAACAGGGTTTCTCTGTGGCTTTGCAGCCTGCACGGGAACTAGCTCTTGTAGACCAGGCTGGTCTTGAACTCACAAAGATCTGCCTGCCTCTGCCTCCCGAGTGCTGGGATTAAAGGCGTGTACCACCACCGCCCGGCTCCACCCCATCTATTCTGTGTTAGCTATTTTAGGGCTGAGATTCTATCTATGACAGAGAATTTCTCTGGAATCCTAGAGAAACTTGCTCTGTCATCAAGCTTCTGGATCAAAATGCCTTTTGAACTTGTAGAATGTTCTTGGAGGCAAAACATCTTAACAGCTTTTTGGCCTTACAAAGTATTTTTCATAAAACCAGGCATGGTGGCACAAGTTTTAATCCCAGGACTCTAGAATTCAAAGTCATCCTTAGTTAAATAGTAAGTTCAAAGCCATCCCAGGCTTCATGAGACCCTGTCTTGAAAACAAAACATTTTATAAATCGATACTAACTTTGGGTCGTAACAATCCCATGAAAAAATGGGACACACTTAACACTGAGGTTCAAAAATAATGAATTGGCCAAACTGTGGGTGTCTGAAATGGGACTTGTTCTTTCCTCATAACAGATCTGGAGGCTCCGTATGTATGTGGGGGTGGAGTGTATGCAGATGCACAAAGCCTTAGATTCAGTCTCTAGCATGCTTGTGCATACACACACACACATACACATGAAACTCACTACAATGACTGGTGATTGGCTTATTTTTCATTTCTGGGAAGTGAGTGAGGTGTGGTCCCCATGGTTTTGGACCAGGACCACCCCTATCTATCTATCTTTCAGTAAGGCCCATTCAAAAGTCTTCTATTATCCTCCTGGAAGCAGAGAGAGAGGATCCTTGACAAATGTACACAGAGTGATAAGACCAGGGTTATACAGATGGAAACGCTCAGGAAACCTGAAGCAGGGAAGGCTGAGGTGGCAGGACAAAAAGATGCTGCCTGGGAGACCAAGTGACGGACATTACCACTTCCGTATGGGTGTTCTCAGGGGCTTGGCCAAACTCTTGTCCTTGGCTAAACCATTTGTCCTGTCCCTGACACCAACATGAGTTTAAGATAAATGACCCAGAAGCCAGGCCCCCACCTGTGCTTGTGATTGGGGGTCTGAGAACTGCTGGGGTTCCACTGCCCTCCCTCCCCACAGGACTCAGGCCTTTGGCCAGGGCTCAACAGACACAGGCAGTAAGATGGGGTTGCCCTTCTATTGGTCCAAGTCCTGAGCATAGCCTGGGTGAGTCATGGAGGTAAGGAGGCCCACGAGGCTCAGCAACGTGCAGAAGAGCAGCAGGAAGGAGGCCGCGAAGAGCAGAGCAGGCAGGGCACTGAGTACCAGCAGCAGGATAGCTGGCAGCAGGTGGCTCCACACTACAGCTACCACAGGCCACAGGGAGCTCAGCAGGTAGGAGCCAGTGGTGAAGAGTGCATGACATAGCATCAGGGACAGCAGCAGGTAGAGTATCCCCTCCAGACCCCATAGCATATGCTGTAGAGGTTGCCGCCAACCTGATGTATTCCACCACTGGGACCAGCTCCGGGGCATATGGCATGCCCACCAGCGCACCCAGTCCTGACGGGTGACCCAGGCTGACCAGGGCACTGCCCGCTGGGGTCCCTCGCCAGCCCCGATGATATCCGTCTCCACTCGTGGCTGCTGCATCACGGCTGGTGCACCTGTGGACAGGGCCAGGCCAGCTGCAGGAGCAGCCCTGGAGATGCCCAGGACTTCCGGATAGGTAGGGTTGCAGGGGTTAGGAGGATACCAGCATGGGCAGGATTGGGCTTTGAACTGGGGCCTAGGACTTACCTTTGGGCAGAGCCACCTAAGTCATGATGCTTCCTGCTGTGCCCAGGCCAGCCTGGCAGCCAGGCCCCAATCTCACCCTCACTCACCCCACCATCCTCAGAGGAGTCCATTATGACCTGGGCTGGGGTGGGGCCCAGCTAGGAGAAGAGCTACTGCATAATGTAAGACCCTCTAGGCTGGCAGGAATGTTTAGTAAACCTCACAGAAACCATTCTCCTTGCTTATAGGAAGTCTTCCCCACTCCTGTCCCTCCTTGATGGCTGCCTGGAACTGCTGGGCTGGAATTAGTTGCTGTGTCCACCCTTTTCTTTGCCTTCTCTTGTTGCCCTAAGCCTCAGCCCCAGTTCTCAAATGTCCATACTATGGAACTAGAGGCCTCTGAGGTTCAAGCTGAACACAATGGAGTATTCCACCCTCACCCACCACCTTACCCTCATGTAGCTCAGCACGGATGAGAAGAAACCTGGGAAACAGAATGGCTGGTGTATTTTTAGAAGGCATTCAGTTTTCGGAGGGCCCTCAGGCCCAAGGATGGAGGCAGAAAGCCAGGCCCAGCAGGGCTAAGGGTATACCAGAGCCCATTAAGAACAGACCCAGGCCCAGGAACAGCAGGAGCAGTGCATCCTGGAAGCTGAGTAGTCCTGAGACTAGCCCTGTTTGGAAGAGGGCAGCTGCCTGCTGTCCTGGACCTTCACCAGCCCCCTGGCTCTGACCCATTGGAAGAAGTCTGTGTCGTGGCAGGATAGGACCTGTGGGCCTGTGGAGAGAGAAGAGGGCAGTTCAAGGCAATTGCTCATCTGTCCCTGTGCTTGGGATACCCGCCTGGCAGACTCCTGCCACTTACCCATGGAGCAGGTCAAAGGCCAGGAAGCTGACCAGCAGCAGGAGCAACAGGGCTAGGCCAGCTGTCGAGAAGACTGTTCGAATTGTCGCTCCTAGTGCTCCCAGCCCTAGGATACTGTCCAGGAGCTGGGCCCGGCTGAAGCCCCAGGGGACACACATGACTCACTGACCTATTCAAGCCCTCTCAAGTGTCCAGACTGCTGGGAGGGATGGGATGGGGTCTATAAGAGCTTTGGGCATGGGCAAGCAGAGCTGGGGCTTGGAAGTATTAGGAAGAGCTAGTGCTAGGAGATTAAGGAATCAGGAAAGAGGAAAGCCTTGGTATACACTCAAGGGAGAGCTCAAAGAATAGGGAACTAGGCTTTTCATGGATGCCCTCCACCCCCAACTTCCACTCCATATCTTCACTAAACCTTCCTCACCTCCTCCCAGTTGGGTTGACCATTCTGGATTTGAACACTGAGTCATTGTGACTTATTTCCAGGTACGACCTTGAGTTAAGAACAGGACAACAGTTTGTCTTGCCTCATAAGCACTGGTAGCCTAGGTGGTGCTTAGCCAGCAAATCATTGTTTACTGAGAACTAAGACTCACCCTTAGTTACTGCCTTGACTAATAATTCTCTGCCCTGGGGACTTCCCAAGGTTTCTGGGTTGTCAGGAAAGCATGCTAGCAGCATGACTCCTTGGACTCCTGCCCAAGGGAGGAGAGGCTACTTCTTCCTGGAAGGTCCTTAGGCTATGTGTCCAGGATGTCAGTCATTCAGTTTTTCTGTATCCAGTTCTCTTCCCTGAATGTGAGGTGAGGCCTGAGGGGTAGAGTGAAGCCTGCAACTCTGGGGTGCAGGAGGCAAACTAAACTGTGGGTGACGGGAGGATGCCATTGGATGTGAATGGAGACTGCACCTTCATTTCCCAGCTGCCCAGATTCAAATAAGCACACAGAAGCTATATTAATTACAACATTGTTTGACTGATTGCTCAGGCATACTTCTAGCTAGTTCCTACATCTTAAATTAGCCTATTTCTATTAATCTGTGTATTGCCACAGGGCTGTGGCTTACCAGTGAGGTTCTGGTGTCTTTCTCCTTTTTCAGCTACAAAGCATCTGCCTGACTCCACCTTTTTTCTCCCTGATTTCAGTGTAGTCTTCCCACCTACCTATATTCTGCCCTGCCATAGCCCAGTGCAGGTTCTTTATTAACCAATGGTATTAAAACATATTCACAACATACAGAGGGGAAATCCCACATGAATTGGATGTTTTAAGCACTGCAGTTTTGGAAGATGTTATGGTTTCAGAAATGTAACAGAGAACTGGGCATAGTAGAATATGCTTAATTTCAGTGCTCAAAAGGCTGAATCAGAAAGACTGTGAGTTTAAGGGAAGCCTGGACTATATAAATAGATGCTTCCCAGAGAAATTTAAAGAAAAAAAAAGACAGAAGTTGTGAATCTAAGAGCCCTACAACATTGTGACCCCAAGTTATTCAGAACCAGGGGTGTATTCGTGTGTTCCAGACTGCTCTTGAAATCTCCAAGTAATTGCAGGCTACTCTCTAACTCTTGGCGATTCTCTGCCTCCTCATTGTGAGTGCTAGGATTGCAGACATGCACCGCCATGCCTCACATACACTCCAAGTGGGAAGATAAGGCTGCACCTAACATGAAATTAAAGAATGAACATGGAATAAACAGGTTGATCACTATCACTGGTGACACTTATTTATTGAGAATAAACGTATTCCCACTGAATCTATGGGGGCAGTGGTTACAGAGCTACTAAATAAATGGGCAGTTTGGTGATGAAAAATGAGTGAAGTGACATATAAATTTAAGTATTACTCATACGTTGAAGGAAAACTGAAGGGGTTGGGATAAGGGAGACATTGACAATATAGCCCCCAGAAAAAGGAGAGATTGAGTAAGAATGATAGAAAGGGCATTAAGCAGCCTCCCAGGAGGCCCTCCCCAAAGACCCAGACCCGGTGGCCTTGGCATGTTTGGTGTTGATGGCCTTGACACTATAGAGCCAGTGTCATTTGCCCTTACCTCATTCACCAGTTGTCCTTCCGCTGGCTTTTGTTTGCCTGGGAACTGTGTTTCAGATATAGATTTGTCTATAGGACTTAGGAGATAGCACAGGATCCTGTTTTGTTTTTTTATTTTGTTTTGTTTTTGTCTACATCTCAATTGCCTTTGTAAATGAGAAAATTAACATTTAGGTTTTAAATTGCCAGTTCTGGTGCATCCACAAGATTATATCCCTGAACTATGGAATTGAGAGTCATGTCCCAGGAGTCCTACTGAGAGGAAGTCACCTCTATGCAAGGGGTTGGCACTGGGGTGTGCAATTAATATTCCTTAAGGTTTCGTGTGAGGTGCTCTGTATAATTTGTAGGGGAGTTCTACTTGAATTTTTCTCAATTTTTTTCATTCAATAATAATTTATAAAGTGATCCCTGTGTGCCAGGACTTGTGCCTATTGTTGGGTTAAGACTCCTAAGGCAGACCAGGAGCTCTCATGCAGATGTTGTGCTGAGAGCTTGGGGTTGTCTTCAGAAGGAAAAAGAAATAGGAGACGAGAAAGGGGAAGGACAGGGTAGAGCAAAGAGCTAATCTAGCATATGGTCTTGTCTGGAGTCCAGCCTCAGCCTGACCTTGAAGACAGCTCTGAGAACAGTCAATTGTGCTGTAGAGTCGATCCCATTATGCCAGTCAGTCATTGATGATATGTCTTTCTTGGAGGAAAGGGAAGAAAGAGATAGAAGTCGGGGAACTATAACTTCTAGTATAAAAGCAACTCCTATCTGCTGAGGGCTTTTGTCTGTAGAAATCAAACAGCTATGGTTTATGCATGGCAAACAAAAATGGGGATGTTGGTAAAAGGGACCTAGGGGGGGGGAGTCAACAGCTATGGCATCCAATCTCATAGTAAAAGATTGAATCTTTTACTATGATCAGGATGATTTGTATCATGTTCATCCATGAAAACTATTTGACTTGGGACTGGAGTAGAGCTTGGTAGTTAAGAGGTCTTCCTGCTCTTCCAGAGGAGCATCGTTCATCCAGTTCCTAGCACCCACATCAGGTGGCTCAAAACTGCATGCAACTCCAGCTCTAGGGGATCCAAGGCCTTCTGGCAACTCTCTGTCTCTTTCTCTTTCCCTCGTTCTCTCTCTCTCTCTCTCTCTCTCTCTCTCTCTCTCTCTCTCTCTCTCTCACACACACACACACACACACACACACACACACACACACACACATTTAAACCTCAGAGCTGGTTGGGTTTATGGAGCTAGTCTCTAAGTCCTTGGAATATCCTATTCAATATAAGTGTCTGCGCAGAAGTCTTGAGCTACATCAAATAGTCTATGCCAACAATATGATTTTCGTTGGGGACTTAGACCGGAAATCAGGATTACTTTGGCCTCTAGAATGTTTGGACTATCATCAACCAACATGGGCGGTCAACTGTATTTGTATCTCCAAAAAATTTCTGGACTCCAAAGGTTCAGTAAATTTTTCTTACAAACAGTGCTTGGTGCATGTTGTCTCACATACTGCTGGAAGGATTAGGTACTGGCAACCCAATTCCATTTTCATATAAACAACTGGAAGCTCATGCCCAATCTTCCCTGTACCCTGATGTTCACAGTCTTCTGTTGTGGGTTTTAATCTGCCTGCAACCTTTCTTTGTCATAATCTGTGAGCATTAGTATAACCACTTTGGGGAATTCTTCTGATAAACCGTTGAAAAAGAGAGTGGTGTTGGGGACTCCAGAACAGCACTGGCATCCAAAGTAGTATTCACCAGGACAGTGCTGAGTCACTAAAATAGGATGGGATCACAAGTTGAGAGAAAGAACAAGAGGGAGAGACTTTGATTCCCAGATGGCTATTTAGTCATCCCCAGCTCGGAAATGAAGCAGCCCCATGATCAGTTGCTGGAGGTCAAAGTTATCAGTGGAATTTATTGATGACAGCTAACTCCTGGGGAAATTGTTTAGGAAACTGTCCAGAAAGTAGAATAATTAACCAAAACCCCAAAGAAACTTTAAAAAAAAAGTTAACAAAAGTAGATGACAATGAATATTTGAAAGTTAGTTTTAGAAATTTCAAATAGAAAATCATAAACCTTTTTTCTGGTGCAATGAACTTTATCGATGTTATTCAAGGGAATGGGGCTTTTCAAGCGCCCCCTTCTCTTATGGAGGCGTAGGATGAAAATTATGACAGGGGACATATGTTGGGGGTTGAGTTGGGAGAGGAATGCCCCAGCAGCCAAGGGCCTTACTCTTCCTTTCACGTTCTTCCTGGCAGGTAGTCCAGGGCTCCTTACTCCTTAGAGGCCATATGGACCATAAGCTCCACCGTCCTGCAGTTGTAGCCAAATTCATTGTCATACCAGGAAATGAACTTGACAAAGTTGTTATTCAGAGCAATGCCAGCCTCAGCATCAAAGATGAAAGAGTGGGTGTCACTGCTAAAATCACAGGAAACAGCCTGTTCTTCCTCATATAGCCCCAAACGTCCTGTACGGCCCTCTGGTCCCTGTTTCACCACCTTTTAAAAACAATTTTCAGTTTATTTTCTGTCTAAGGGTGTTTTGCCTGCATATATGTCAGTGCACCACGTGTGTGCCTGATGACTGAAGAGATCAGAAGAGGATACCAGATCCCCTGGAACTGGACTTAACTGAGGGTTCTGAGCCACTTTGTGGGTTCTGGGAATTTAATTCAGGTCCTCTGTGAGAGCAGTAAGTGCTCTTAATCACTGAGCCATTGCTCCGGCTTCTTCATCGTCTTCTTAATGTCTTTGTACTTGGCAGCATTCTCAGGTGGCAGGTGAGAGCTACAACACACACATTGTGGTTAGGAATATTGAGGGCCATGTCAGTGAGCCTGCTGCTCAGCCCTAACATGACCTTGTCCACAGCCTTGGCAGGGCCAGTGGATGCAGGGTTGATATTCTAGGCAGTCCCACAACTATCACACCACACTTTCCCATAGGGGTTTTCCGTGTGTGTGTGTGTGTGTGTGTGTGTGTGTGTGTGTTTGATGGTAGTGGTGTCATGTGCTGTGGTCATGAGTCCCCCAGTGATGCCAAAGTTGTCACGGATGATCTTGGCCAGGGGAAATAAGCAGTTGCTGGTGCAGAAAGCATTGCTGACAGTCTTGAGCGAGTGCCGTGCTTCTTTTGGTTCATTTCCTCACAAACATGGCAGCAGCAGTCGAAGAGTTAGAGATTATGGACCTTTGCCTCCACTCCTCAAGTGGGCCCTAGCCCTCTCCATGGTGGTGAAGGCACCAGTTGGCTCCACTGGTCACCCCACTGCCACTGGAAGATGGAAATTGACTTCCTATTGGTGACAAATTTCTTATTCTTAGTCGTGATTATTCCAGGGAACTTGCCATGGGTGGAATCATACTGGAACATGTAGACCATGTAGTTGAGGTCTTTGATGGCAACAGTATCCACTGAACCAGAGTTGAAGGCAGCCCTAGTGACCAGGTACCCAAGATGGCTGAACAGGGAGGATCAGAGAGCCTAAATCACAGAACTTTTAACAAACCGAGTGTGGTGAGGAGTGCATACCTGGAATTCCAGTACTCTTTAGGCAGAGTTAGGTGAATCAGATGTCCAATGTCATCCTCAGGCACATAGAGACCTATGGTAGTTGGAATGTAATTGACTCCACTGAGCTCAAAGTGAGTGACACTATTAGAAAGTATGGCTTTGTTGGAGTAGGTGTGGTCTCTTATGCTCAAGATATGCCCAGTGCCTGTTGCCTTCAGGTTGAGATATAGAATTTTCAGCTCCTTCTCCAGCATCATGTTTGCCTGCACACTGCAAGTCCAACCATGATGATAATAGATTGAAATTCTGAAATGTAAGCCACCCAATCAAATGCTTTACTTTATAAGAGTTACTGTGGTCATGATATCTCTTCTCAGCAATGGAAACACTAACTAAGTCAAGAGCAGTCTGGGCTACATAGAGCCCATATAATCCTACCAGCTCATAATCATGTGAAATTAAAATTACTGGTGCTTCCTGCACAGAAAAAGATGACATACATACAACCAAAAAGGCAAAATCGCATCAGAATTTTATTTATTCATTATATTCTTTGTTTTAATGTTTCATTTTGAGATCAAAGCTTGCTATCCTGCTAATGCTGTCTTTGACCTCTTGATCCCAGCTTGTCCTTTAAACTAAAATTTCCTTTGGACAGCTTCCCACCCAACCTACTAGGCTGTTCCCTGAAACATATACTTGTCCCTGTGGTACCCAAAGATCCTACATGATGCTCTTGGAGATAGAGACCATGTTATGCAGGTGACTGGCTATAAACTTGCCATTGTATCCCTGGGATCATCATCATTTGAATCTGTGTTGAGGCCTCTTGCCTTTGCAGTCCCAAATACCCAGTGGCCAGGGCCAGAGGCAGGAGCCTAATAAGAGAGGGGTGTGAGAAGATGCAAAGCAGTTCAGGGCCAAGAGGGGCATAAAGGAGCTCTGAGGAGGAATATGGAAGGAGAGAGGAGGGACTGGGTCTGAGATGTCCTGTTGCTGGTACTTCTCTCTCCCCTCCCCTCTTTCACAGCTCTCTGGGAAACCTGGTTGAGTGTGGGGCTTCTGGTGCAAGTCCAGAAACCTCCACCTTTTTAGATACTGGCCTGCATCTGAAGGATGCACTGAGTCTGCTGTCTTGCATATGTGCAGCGGCCCTGTGTTAAGCACAGCCTGTTAGCATCTGTTGTCAACCTGATGGATCACAGAAAAAACCTCAACTGAGGAACTGCAGAGATAAGACTGGCCTGTGGGGAGTTGTCTTGATTGCTTGTGTATGAGGGCCTAGGCCACTGTGGGCAGCACCATCCCCTGGACAGTTAGTCCTGGGCTGTATATGAAAGCCAGTTGAGAATGGGCCTGATAGCCAACCAGCAGGGGTTTTCTCCTGCTTCTCTTTCAAGCTCCTGCTTGAGTTTTGCCTTGACTGCCCTGGGTGAACCTACAAACAAAAATAAATCTTCTCTTTCACAAAGTTGCTTGTGGTGTGTGTTTTATCAGAAACTTCCTTAAACTTCTCTATGCCTCTCTTTCAGGAGACCTGCCCTAACACTGCTGCTTAGGTGGGTTGTGTCAAAAAGGGATTTGGTCATGCGTTGGATCACTCCTTTCTCAGAGTTCCCTGCCCCTCTCTCTGGAGTGTCACGGTTGAACCACATGGCAGGACTTGTTCCCTTGGAGTGGTCTCTTCTGGAGGTGGCCTTAGTTCAGGAGCCCCACACGTGGCCTCATGCATTTCTATCAGATTCTGGTTCTGTGAATGCCACCAGAAAGGTGCCGACTTCATAACGAGGTTATTCGATTTGTTTACATAGACCGTGGCCCTGTACCCTTTTGTTAGGGGTCCCAGGCTCCAGTGGGCAACACCTCTTGTGGGGATGCAAGCAAAGGCAGAACCACAGGCCTTTCTTTTGGTCCAGTGGCTCAGGTGCAGGGTAACCTAGAGGGGTCCTGGGGAAGATAGGGGTCTGAGAACTTGTGGAGGAAGAGGGAAGGAGTTGGAACAGGCAGAACAGGGCGCCCATCAAGCTTTGGCCTCTCGGTTCTTGACGCCAGCCCTCCGGTTATCAGCTCTGGCTGCCTTCCTCGAGTTATGTAAGCCCCAAAACGTGGCAGCCCAGGGAGGGAAAAAGAGAAGGGGCGGAACCAAGGATTGTGGTGACGAGGGGAAGAGCTGCCTCTTTACACCCTATGGGCTGGTTGTCTTTGGGATTAATGGAGGACTACTCATCCCTGCCTCCTCCCCCGCAGCCCTGAACCCTCACTCACTCCCGCTGTTTTCCAGCGGACTTTCCCCGGCTTAGTCCCACACACCTCAGCAAGGCACCCGAGGCTCTGGATACTTTCCTTTCAGGTTGTTTCCTCTCCAAAACTTTACTACCTTGACCACATCAGTTAGGCGCCGCTCTGAGCCTCAGTTTGCCAGTCTGTAAACTGAAGTTTGACTAAAATTCAGAGCACGTGCAAAGCGCCTTGCATAGGTGCCTGCGGTGGGATGGGCGCGCGCAGTCAAATGGAATGTGCGGTGGCTTCGCAGTGACGGGCCTGGCACCGGGGAGGCTGCGGCACTGGGTCCCTGGGCAGCCCCCAGCCCATGGCCGTCGCCGGGGTTCCTCGCGGCTCACCCGAGTCCACCGCCACGGAGGGACCTCGGGGCTCTCCCCCAAGCCGCCCTCCCCTCTCCTAGGAGGTCGGATTCCGGCGAGTGGCTGTGGGCGGGCCAGAGGCTGCAGAGGGGCGTGGGGCGGAGGAGAGCGGGCGGGCAGGAAGGGGCGGGGGGCTCTGCAGGCACCCGCAGGAAGGAGAGAACCCACGGAGAGCCTCGGCACCGCGGGCTCGCCAACCTTCCAGCTATGTGGGGCCTCTTGCTCGCTGTGACTGCCTTTGCGCCTTCCGTCGGTCTGAGTCTGGGGGCGCCCAGCGCTTCAGAGCTGGGCCTGTCGCCGATCTCAACCCTGGCCCCACATAGCAACCTTACACAGCCGTCCACGAAGGCAAATGGTGAGCTCTGGGACCCATGGTCGGCTGCTGGGCAGGTCAGACCCACTCCTCCAGCTGGGTCCTCCAGCCCGCCCTGTGAACTGGGACACACTTACACAGCCCTGTGCAATGGCTGCTGACTCAGCAACCCCATTCTAGTCAGACCTAGTCAGCAGGCCCAGTGGGATGCTGGCTGCCCCAACTCCAGCCTTCTCTTTTCACAAACGAAGAAACTGAGGCCAGAATCTGGAGGAGCTCAAGAAAGGTGAAGATACCCCAGACTAAAAGGCAGAGTAAGCCTATGTAGGAGAGTAACTCCAAGGACTGGAGGGGGAATGAAAGGGCGACGAGGTTGCGTGGTCACTGGCTCCTGATGGGTACAGGCAGGCTATCTGGCTTCCCAGCTTCTTCCTGTAGGAAGTCGGAGCTCTGAGGCCAGGCAGGTAGGCCAAGCACGGACTTCAGGACAAGAGCCGAGGCCTAGTGTGAAGCTAAGGATGGCTTGGAGGATGGTCAGGGGAGGTGCAAAATCAGAGGTGGGAGGTAGCATTGCTGCAGAGAGAACAACTAGGGCGAGGTCTAGAGGTTAAACACTAAACTCGGATCTCTAAAGTGACCTGTCTCTAATGGCTCGACGTTGCTCTCCCCTGGATCAGAGTCGGAGGGCACATTGTCCAAAGATTTAATTGTGTAAGGAGGAAGCACCAAGGATGTGACTAAGAAAGGCAGGTTGGGAATAGGTGCCAGGACTTGAACACCGCGTTAAGACTTCGGTGATTGCAGTGAGTGTCCCATATGCTCGAATGCCTTCTTGGGCTAACAGACCTTTTTCCATCTGGGTTTTGTGACATTCTTCCCTCCCCTGGTACATTGCCTCCCGGTACCCTAGAGACCTCAGAACAGCATGTCGGGCTGCGAGTCATCAAGAAGAAAAAGATCATTGTCAAGAAGCGAAAGAAGCAAAGGCAGCCCGGTCCTTTAGTGACTGCCAGGCCATCGGTCACCACCAACCCAGCAAAGACCCTCACTCTCCCTGAGAAACAGGAACCAGGTATTGCCTTTCCGGGAGGGCCCTGCCTAGCCTGGGAACATGTCAGGCTTATCTCCTGAGTTGCCCAGTTACCCCCTTTCTCTAATCCTGTCTCCTTGTTCTCATTATCCCAGGATGCCCCCCTCTAGGCCTGGAGTCCTTGCGGGTTTCAGACAGTCAGCTCGAGGCCTCTAGCAGCCAATCTTTTGGTCTTGGACCACACAGAGGACGGCTCAACATCCAGGTCAGCACTTAAGATCTCCTTCTCTCCCCTCATCCTCGCCCTTGTCTGTTGGCCCTCCTGGCTTGATGACCATGACCTTTTGTTCACAGTCCGGTCTGGAAGATGGTGATCTGTATGATGGGGCTTGGTGTGCTGAGCAACAAGACACCAAGTCTTGGCTTCAGGTGGATGCTAAGAAACCTGTCCGCTTCTCAGGAATTGTTACGCAGGGCAGAAATTCTATATGGAGGTGAGGCAGGCTAACTCTTAACCTGGAAGCGATTGGTGGACAGACACAGATGTACTGCAATGGCTCTATTTCTGAATAGTATATAATAGTATAATAATATTTCTCTTTATCTCTGACCAGGTACGACTGGGTCACATCATACAAGGTGCAGTTCAGCAATGACAGTCAGACCTGGTGGACGAGTAAGAATCACAGTAGTGGGATGGACATGGTAAGTGTCCCCATAGTGACTGAGGCCGGCCAGGGTGCTAGGCTAGAGTGAGAATTTTCTGCATATAAAAGACAAATACCCACTTAGCTCCAGGAGAAAGCTGGTGTGTTTGCAGTGCTAAGGACTTTGTACATTCACAGGGCAGCTATTCACCCAGCACAAGCTCCATTAGGATATTCCCATTAACTGCACCATGGGGTAGGTGCTTCAGCTTACTCCTGGGCCACTCTTTCTGACCACGAGCCTCTGGCTTTTTACTTCTTGACTGCTCATGGCTCTGGTTTTCCATCTCGTGGACCTCTTTTATACAAGGCTGCAGAATGAGTATGTTGCTCTAATGAGCCGAGATGATGTCAGAAAACACAGCTGCCCAAAGTTGCCCACTGGCAGGAGCTATGGAAATTGGGGTCCATGTTTGATAGCATGTATATCTCCAGCTGAACCCACCAGGGAGGGTTGGCTTGTGAATGTGGGAGCCTGAACTCCATCCCTGGCTCTTGGGCCAGTATCAGGTCTGAGCATCCTCAGCAGGGACCCCATATCTCCAGGTATTTCCTGCCAACTCAGACCCAGAGACCCCAGTGTTGAACCTCCTGCCAGAGCCTCAGGTGGCTCGCTTCATTCGCCTGCTGCCTCAGACCTGGTTCCAGAAAGGTGCACCTTGCCTCCGGGCAGAGATCCTGGCTTGTCCAGTCTCAGGTGGGCAGCTGGGCAAAGGCTGTAGGGGCAGGGCCTGACTTCAGGGGCATCCTATGAACTTAACGTTTACCTGGAACTCACTTGCCACCAGATCCTAATGACCTGTTCCCCGAGGCCCACACGCTGGGATCTTCTGACTCTCTGGACTTCCGGCATCACAATTATAAGGCTATGAGAAAGGTCAGACACAAACTCTGTGACCCAGGAAAGAGGCCTGCCTGTTTTTTTTTCCCTCCAGGGCACACTGACTGTGACTACCCATGAGTCTCCTGTCCCCATGTCCCACTCTCCTCTGTTTCCCTTGATCCCGCTCCAGCTACCTTTGTCATGACACCACCCCTTTCTGTCCCTTCCTCCTGACCTGCTGTGCGCCTTTTATGGATCATACCATGTTACTCCCATCTGTGTGCACCTCTGGCTCTGTAAGTCCTTCCACGGTTACTCATGGTCTGACGTCTGCATGTAACTGCTCTATGCTCTCCTCTGCTTCCCAGCTGATGAAACAGGTGAATGAGCAGTGTCCAAACATCACCCGCATCTACAGCATCGGGAAGAGCCACCAGGGTCTAAAGCTGTATGTGATGGAGATGTCAGACCAGCCTGGCGAGCATGAGCTGGGTACTGTTTGATGGCATGGGGAGAGGCAGGCACAGGGCAGGCTATGGTATGCGCTAGCTCTAAACTTCCCTGTGTTTCCAGGAGAGCCTGAGGTCCGCTATGTGGCTGGTATGCATGGGAATGAGGCCCTGGGGCGGGAGTTACTTCTGCTTTTAATGCAGTTCTTATGTCATGAGTTCCTGCGAGGGGACCCACGAGTGACTCGGCTGCTTACTGAGACACGTATTCACCTACTGCCCTCCATGAATCCTGATGGCTATGAGACTGCCTACCACAGGGTAGGCCACCTGGAATGAGGGTCTCTCTGTCCTCTCTGCCATGGTACACAGAGCCTGTTTGACTTGAACAAAGCCCTTTCTTGGCAGGGCTCAGAGCTGGTGGGCTGGGCAGAGGGACGCTGGACCCACCAGGGCATTGACCTTAACCACAATTTTGCTGACCTCAACACACCACTGTGGTATGCAGAAGATGATGGGCTGGTACCACATACTGTCCCCAACCATCACCTGCCACTGCCTTCTTACTATACACTGCCCAATGCCACTGTGAGTACTTTGGGGATGGGTTGAAGGGGAAGGCTCCTTGTCCCTGTGTGCACCCCATCATCACCTATCCTTGTCCAGGTGGCCCCTGAAACATGGGCAGTGATCAAATGGATGAAGCGTATTCCGTTTGTGCTAAGTGCCAACCTCCATGGGGGTGAGCTTGTGGTGTCCTACCCTTTCGACATGACTCGGACCCCTTGGGCTGCTCGCGAACTCACCCCTACACCGGATGATGCTGTCTTTCGTTGGCTTAGCACCGTCTATGCTGGCACTAATAGGGTCATGCAAGACACAGATCGCCGACCTTGTCATAGCGAGGACTTCTCCCTGCATGGCAATGTCATTAATGGAGCCGACTGGCACACAGTTCCTGGGAGTATGTGCCCGAGAGTGGAATTAGCCTGTCTTCATAACTACCTATCCCATAATAGTCTTTTGTAATGTGTAGTACTTGTCAAGCCCTACCTTGGGTGTTTCTCAGGAGCACTGGGAGGGGGGCTCCTATCCACCCACTTAACACTCCAGTGTCTTTGGCATCCCCAGGCATGAACGACTTCAGCTACCTACACACCAATTGCTTTGAGGTCACTGTGGAGCTGTCCTGTGACAAGTTCCCTCATGAGAAGGAGCTGCCTCAGGAGTGGGAAAACAACAAAGACGCCCTTCTCACTTACCTGGAGCAGGTGGGATCTGAATCCCCAGTTCCTGGCCTCCTCAAGTCGTGCTGGAACCCGGGCACCAGCAGTCTTAACTGACATCAGATTCCACTACATTGTGGGCCACAAGTGACGTCAGATTGTCTTGGAATGATCTAGACAAGGAAGGGCAGTTTGCTAGTAGGGTGGTTTCAGATGTTATAAGGCAATGGAACTAGAAGCCAGGACAACCCGAGGCTGAGGAGTGGTCCCTAGAACTGTCACAAACTTGGATAGCCTTTCTCAGAAAAGATAACAGTCAGATGTAAAAACTGCCTTGGCTCACAGTGTTACCTCCCACGGGGACTAAGGTCCCTGTGAATGGCTCTATAAGAACAGCTTCCGTGGATTCTACGAAGAACATCTCCCTAGTGTGAGATGGCTCAGCAGGTAGAGGCACCTGCTGCTCAGCCTGACAACTGAGTTTAATCCTTGGGATACACGTGGTGGAAGGAAGGAGAGAGCCGACTCCTACAAGTTCTCTGACCTTCACACATGAGTCATGGCATGTGTGTACTCACATATAAACATAGATCTACACAAAATAATTAAATGTAAAAAATGATTTTTTTAAAAGAGGATTGAAGTTCAGATCATGTAGCATCCATGTAGCCAGCTGAACATCCCCATAAATACCTGTAACTCCAGCTCCGAGTTGGGTAGAGCCATTGAATAGAGAATTGCTGAGCCTTGCTGGCTTCCAGCCTAGCCAAGTGTGAGCTCCAGGTTCAAGGACAGACCCCGCTTTCAAGAAACAGCTGGAGAGTGACAGAGAACCTTGATGCCCTCTTCAGGGACATCTGCTCATACACAAGGACAAGCCTAATAACAGTACCACCACACTTTAGAAAGCCCAAAGTTACACCTTACTAGACCAAGTATAAGATAGAAATTAGGAGATAGTTATTTTAAAAATAAGTTTGTTTATTTCTTTTACATCCCAGCTGCAGTTTCCCCTCCCTTCTCTCCTCTGCAATAGAAATTTTGTCACCTAGGATCATAGTATAGATCTGACACCTCATCAGGCTTGCAGGGCAACAGCCAGAAAGCTAATGAAGTCACGCTCTTCTGCAAAGGGAAAGTGTCTTTAATTTTTTTTTTGTTTGCTTTTTAAGTCAGGGTCTCACTGTGTAGCCCAGGCTAGTCTCAAACTTGAAATCTTACATACACCTCAAGGTTTTGATAAACTTTTATACAGACTGAGGTGACTCACACCTGTAATTCCAGAACTTGGGAAATGGAGGCAGGCTCAGGGATAGCCTGGACTACATATTGAGGCTTGGCTTTAAAGCAAAAATCTTCACCTGGGCAGTGATAGCACGTATCTTTAATCCCAGTACTCAGGAGGCAGAGGCAGGTGGAATGCTGAGTTTGAGGCTAGCCTGGTCTACAGAGTGAGTTCCAAGCCAGCCATGGCTACATAGAAAAACCCTGTTTCAAAAACCACAAACAACTTCATTGGCCATTCAAGTGGGGCAAAGGAAATAACCTTTTAAAACTCAGGCAAACTTAAGTGTTTGTCTTGTAACTTGTCAGGGGAAACATTGAAGAAAAAAAGATGAAAAAAACCCACAAACAAACAAAAAACCCACTAAAAACCAAAATAATAAACAACAACAAAAACCCACTTAAAAACTTCTGCTACACAGGTGCGCATGGGCATTGCAGGGGTTGTACGGGACAAAGATACAAGGCTCGGGATTGCGGATGCTGTCATTGCCGTGGAGGGCATTAACCACGATGTTACAACAGGTGTGTGTGGCAGAGGGAAGAACTGGGTCAGAAGTTGAAGACCCTTGAACCCATCTGACCTCTCTCGTCTCTTCTGTCAGCCTGGGGTGGTGATTATTGGCGGCTGCTGACTCCCGGGGACTACGTGGTGACAGCCAGTGCTGAGGGCTACCATACAGTGAAACAACATTGCCAGGTCACCTTTGAAGAGGGCCCTGTCCCCTGCAATTTCCTACTCACCAAGACTCCCAAGCAGAGGCTTCGAGAGCTGCTGGCAGCAGGGGCTAAGGTGCCCCCAGACCTTCGGAGGAAGCTAGAACAGCTGAGGGGACAGAAGAATTAATGTCTGTAGCTGAAGAGAGCCACATCCTCGGACAGGCTGGACCTGTTCAGAACTGAGGGAGGAAGGGGGTGGGGAGAAAGGGTAGAAGAGGTGCTATGTCTTATTAAAGCTTTCTGGTGCCTGATAGTCCTGTTGTCTCTGTATTCCAGGTCCTTCTCCGAGGTCTGCATGTACATGCACACACTAGTCAGTTACGTACAAAGACGATCCCACCTGAGCCCTTGTACCTGGGGCTCGGCAGAGTGACTCACTGCTGCCTGTGTTTCTCTGCCATGGGTGCTATACATTCCTTAAGCATCTGCTTGGTGTCAAGAGTGCAAGCAGTCAAGGGTCAGTGGTGTCTGTACTCAGCCTTCTGGGCTTCCAGTTAGGAGCTATGCCGAGGTGGAAGCCGGTTTGGTAGAGGAGGCAGGGTGGTCACACACACAGGAAATGCAGGTCTGCAGTGACACAGTCAAGGATGCAGTTGAGATGGCTTTAGGAATTCAGATGAAGGTAGATCAGGCATAGGATTATGGATAAGGACTAAAGATCAGTTGAAAGCATTTGAATTCACTTCAGCTATTTAGAGTACCAATAAATGACGGTTTCTTTTCTACTAAAGGAGGAATTGCATCGTGAACCTATGTCTGGCTGAGAACACAATTCATTACAATGATTCCAGACAGAATTTTCATGTTAGAAATAAGTGTACTAAGATACTGAAATTACTGGATGAGAAGAAGGGGAAAGGGAATTTTACACAGAAAGCAGGAAGTTAATAGCCTTTATTAATTACTGCTGCTAATTAAAGTTTTCTTTATTTAGTGTGGGTGCCACATGCAGGAGAAATTAGAGGACAGCTTCTGGGAGTCAGCTCTCTTCTACTACATGGGCCTCAGCAATCAGAGGTCATCAGGGTCATCACCTGCTGGACCATCTTGCCTGTCTCTGCTTCGGTGTTTTTAAATCTGCATTTGGTTATGCTGATGCTGAATCTAACTAACTTAGCTGTCAAGGTAATCTATGAAATGTAGGTAAACTCTGGGTCCCTTTACATTTCAGAGTAGCAGAAATTTCTCTCCATTGGTTCCTGAGTTGTTTTTTTTTTATTGGTTTGTTTTTCTGTTTGTTTTTATTTTTGTTTTTTGTGGTTTTTTTTTTTTCAAGACAGGGTTTCTCTGTAGCTTTGGAGCCTGTCCTGGAACTAACTCTTGTAGACCAGGCTGGTCTCGAACTCACAAAGATCCGTCTGCCTCTGCCTCCCAAGTGCTGGTCTTAAAGGCGTGTGCCACCACTGCCAAGTTTGGATTCTGTTTTTACTTCACTGGATATAGCAGAATTCTTAGTTGCAGATGATAGAATCCATTCTAGATGGCTTAAGTAAAAAGGAAATTTGTTAAAAGGTCTTAGTTTACACAATTTCCAAGAGGACTAGAAACCAGATTTCAATGATTCCTGTTCTAATCAGCAATGTCAAGCAGGACCAGAGGAATGCCACACCATATTACAGGAATATCTTATAGGAATTGCCCCTCAGCATTTATTTTCCATTGGCAGGTAAGATACTAAAGACCAAAGGTTAGAAACCTCTTTATACATACCAGAAGAACTGAACACTTCCACCACTATGATTGTCAGAAAATGTGCCATCTCCTGTTGCCCAGTTTTATACCCAGTCTAGGGCTATAGCATCTGTTTGGTGGTATTTAGGTTATATGAGCAATCCCAGGTAAAAGGAAGTCTGGGAGACTTATTTCTTGGCCTTCTACCTTCTACAATATAGGAAGTCAAGCTAAAACAAACTTCAAGTCAATGTTAAGAAAGTTGTTTACATGTTGGAAACACTGGGAAGGATTTCTGAGTAGGATCACTATATCGGGCATGTTCAGGGAATTCTGTTTAAAATAAGCCAATACCAGGACTGGAGAAATAGCTCAACATTTACTTTTCCTTCAGAGGACCCAAGTTTTGTTCCTAGTTCCCACATGGTAACTTACAACTTTCCTTAAATCCATTTCCAAGGTTTCTGACACCCTTATCTGACCTCCAAGGGCACCATGCAGGAAAATATTCACACATAGTTTCTTAAAAACTTAAAATGAGTCAGTAACCCAGAGGCCCACAGAATAACACAGACCATTGCTATCACTCTCGTTTATTCACCAGAGGTAGATGGTAAAGGTCCTATTGCTGAAGACACCACACACTTTGGTTGTAGGGTACAAAGAAATCAACTGAACTGACTAGGAAACATCCTCCCTGATGATTAGCTTTCATAGAGCTAAAAGGTGAATGGGAGAGAAAATAAATCAATGGTTTTACCCAGTACTGGACTCTGCGTGATGATAGACAAGATGTGTACCAGAGGCATGACTGTTTGGGGATAGCCAACCACTTTCTGATTGGATTTAAGGTCTGCTCCACAGGAAGGAATTGATGCCTGGTATTGTAAACTTGATCAGAAGCCGATGACTGTGGAGGGAATAGGTCCAATGGGCAAGCAAACCTACTGTTGTTGTTTTGCAAATAGTTATGTTGAGCTGTCTTCTAAATGTTGTCTATGTCCATAGATCTGTGTTGCTCTCAACCTTAGTCAGATAAGCTCCTTTTAGCAGTGGGCAGTGGTTAACACAGAGACTCATTGCTTTTGCACTCACGAACCCATAGTGGCTATGGTCATCCTCACAAGGGCAAGCCAGTCAACATTCTAGCGTGGAGGGGCAAGAGGCACAAAGCCCCGCCCTTAGCTGAGGCATGTTTCTGGGTGTCAGAAGACAACCTGAAGGAGTTGTTTTATGGTAGGTGCCCTGACGAGTGGAGGAAAAGAACAAGAAACACGTAGTGTCTTTGAGTGTCTGCCATCTTCCCACATTTCTCTTGCACTTTCCTTCTCCTCCCTTCCCAGTTATCTTAATATTAAAGCCTCATAGTTTCAAGAACCCAATCAAGATGGTATTCATCGTATACAAGAGATGTGAGCCTTAACCTGAACCTCCTACACCATTAACCCTATAGGGTTTGGGGCTCAAGTCTTTGAATAGGAAACTTCTAAAAGCTGAAGTTTCAACACACACACACACACACACACACACACACAAACACTTCCTGGAAGAAAAGCTTTGGTGATCTAGTCTCGTTCTAAGTACCCCAAAATATTTCCTCCTCTTCCAGGCTGCTGCCTTTTCCTGCAGACTTATGTCTTCAGCCACAGGAGCAAATGTTAATCGAAGACTTTTAGATTTGACAAAAGACAAAATTTCACAGGTAAAAGAATTCTGGGGGCTAGGAGTGGTGGCCTTGTCCTGCACTGCAAAAACAGAACCAGAGGAGGAGGATCAGTGAGTTTGAAGCAAACCTGATTTACATAGTGAGTTCCAGGGCAGTTAGGGCTAAATAGTGAGATCCTGTCACCCTGTCGAAAGAAAGAAAGAAAGAAAGAAAGAGAGAGGGGGAGAGAAAGAGAGAGATAGAGAGCAAGAAAGAAAAAAGAGAGAAGAATAATGAATAAGAATAAGAATAAGAATAAGAAGAAGAAGAAGAAGAAGAAGAAGAAGAAGAAGAAGAAGAAGAAGAAAGAAGGAAGGAAAGAAAACCATGCATTGCACAAAAGAAAGATTATCCATTTTTTTCTTTTTGTTATTTTGTTTTGTTTGTTTTCTTGAAACAGGGTTTCTCTGTGTAGCTCTGGCTGTTCTGGCACTAGCCCTGTATATTAGGCTGGCCTTCAACTCAGGGATCCTCCTGCTTCTGTCTTCCGAGTGCTGAGATAAGGCGTGTGCCACCACTGCCAAGCATTATCCAGTCACTACTTGCAAATTTGGTGTCCACCCCCAATTAATACATTTACAACACAACCCCTATATTTAAGGCTCAACAAACATTATGGAAGAGAGTGGTGAAAGATTATAAGAGCCAGAGGACCAGATCATCTGCTTCAAGATATATCCTTTAAGAAAAGGACAAGAGTGTGTATTGTGTGTGTGAGTGTGTATGCATGTGTGTGTGTGTGTGTGTGAGTGAGTGTGCATGTGTGTGTGTATGAGTGGTTCTGGGAAGGGTGAATATGATAAAGATAAACTGTATGAAATTCTCTAAGAATTAATCAAAATATTAAATTTTAAAGGAAGAAGATTCTGACCCATATCACAGCAGATAGGTCTTGAAAACGATATGCTAAGTGAAATAAATTATAAAAGGACAAATACAAGGCCGTGGGACTCCATCACATGAAACAGTAAGTTAGATTAGTGGTGGCCAGGGCTGGGGAAGAAGAAACTAGGAATTATTGTTCAATGGCTGTACTAGTTATTGTGACGCAACTCACAGGAGGGAGGATTTATTCTGGCTCATGTTTTGAGAGTACAGCATGGGCAGGCAGCTCCTTGTGGTGGGAGGTACAGCTGGGACTCCTCCCATTCCACATCTTGGTGGAACAGGAAGCAGGGAACAGTTAGGAAAATAGGCAAGCTGTAAACCTAAAGCTCACCCCCAGGAATCCCTTTCTTCTTAAAAGGTCTATGATCTGGACTATAGAGATGGTTCAGAGGTTAAGAGCATTGGTTGCTCTCCCAAAGGTCCTGAGTTCAATTCCCAGCAACCTACATGATGACTCACAGCCATCTGTAATGAGAACTGGTGCCCTCTCCTGGCCTGCAGGCACAGATGCAAACAGAACACTATGCATAATAAACAAATAAATAAAATAAACCTTCTTTTTATTTTTTTAAAGGATCCATGATCCTCCACTCCCAAGTGCTGAGATCACAGGCTTCATCACCACAGCTGGCCTTTTATATGAAATGGCCAGTGTAGGTAAAGCAGCAGATACAGAAAACAAATTACTGTGTAGGGAAGGGCACAAATGGGAAGGAGTCTTAGAACAAAAATAAATAAGGTTTTATGTTTGTCTCAGTGGCTATATTTTTTGTCTTTTTCAGCTCTAAAAATGAATGTGTTGATCATGATATATACCTCTACAACTGTATTGAAAACCATTGAACTGTATTCTTGAAATGAGTGAATTATAAAGTTGCGAATTTTATCTCAAAGCTGTTACAAAAAGTCTACATGGGCAGATATATAGCACATAAAAAGTAGTTCATATGACAAGAGCACAGATGAGATGCCAAGGGAGCAGAGCTGGGGAGGAGCGGGGTTCCTGCACACCATGCAAGTGGGACAGACGCTGATATACTGCTGAATGGCATTACAGTCCCCATGGTAACCACTGAGAAAGTAATAGTAAAGGGAGAGCTGAGAACTCAAATGAAACAAAAGCAAGCATTTTGACATAGGAAGAGTTAGAGAAAAGGAACAGCAAAGTTGTATGTGCAAATCTCACAGCTTAAACGAGTGGATCTCATCCTCTAATTACACAGGGGTGGGCAAAAGGGAGAGGGGGAGGGAGAAAGGAAGAAATGAGGAGAGCGTGGGGGAGTGGGAGGGTGCTGATAGAGAAAGGGTGGATTTTGGAGAAGGGAATAAGATAGCTACATTAAGGGAGTCATTTTAGGATTGGCAAGAGACTTGTCTCTAGAGGGGACCCCAGGTGTCCACAGGGATGTCCCCTGCTGGGCATTTGGGCAGCAGAGAGGGTGCCTGAACTAGTCTTGTCCCATAGTCACATTGATGAATATCTTGATCATCACCATAGAAATTTTGCCTGATGAATGGAGATAGAGTCAAAGACCCACAGTTACATCAGAACAAAGGACTGAGCTCCCAAGGTCCAGTCGAAGAGCAGAAGGGGGAAGAAGATGAGCAAGGAAGTCAGGACCACGAGGGACTGGCCCATCAAATGAGACAGTGTGCCTGATCTATTGGGAGCTCATCAAATCCAGCTGGACATGGACTGAAGGAGCATATGACCAAACTGGAATCTCTGAATGTGGCTGCCAATGGGGGCTGACTGAGAAACCAATGACAATGGCACAGGGACATATCTCTTCTGCATGTATTGGCTTTTTGGGAAACTAGTCTATGTGGATGCACACCTTCTTAGGCTGGGATGGAGTGGGGAGGGCCATGGGCTTCCCACAGGGCATGGGGAGGGAGGAAGGGTGGAGGGGAAGCAGGAGGGCCTGGGATAGGGGAGAAAGTGTAACTTTAAAGTTATTTTAAAAAAAACACACATATTGTGTAGCTAGAAGAGATGGCCCAGTGATTACAAGCAATGGCTGCCCTTCCAAAGGTCCGGGGTTCGGTTCCCAACACCCATATGGCAGCTCACAACAGTTTGTAACTTCAAGGGAATCCAAAGTCCTCTTCTGGACTTTGTAGGCACACACATGGTGCACAGACATACATGCCGGCAAAAATACCTTTACACATAAGCAACTTAAAAAAACACATTATGGGAGTGATTTTTCTCAGAAATGTTGTTTAAAGTTTGCCTTTACAAATCAAATGTTCACTCAACCTGTAACAAAGTTAATGCTGTGCTCTGAGAGCTTTTAGAACCCTACACTCCTTCTGTTGACATTGGGTACTTAGCCTATTTAGAATTAACTGACCTTTAAGAATAACAATGCAATCAATCTTATGATTTAATTAATGCCTACAAGCTCCACTAAACGCATAGCTTTGATTTTTACTACATTCCCTGTTTCTTTGTGATCCATTCTTGCCCCTGACTCAGGACAATGCATGCTTGCTTAAGATGTGGTGGCTAGACTGAAGACCATCTGCTGGAAGCGGTGAGGCACGGCAAACAACTCCTCCCACAAATGTTGAAAGCAACAAGTAGACACAGATTGATAACATCTGATTGCGACTTTCTGAGTCAATAGGTTCAGAAAAACAATTCCTCCCTTTATGAAACTCCTGTAAAAGTTCCTCATTCTTTCTGTGTGTTCTTCTGAAGTATTATTCTCAAGAAATAAATATTAATGCATTTTTGTGCTCAAAATGAAACCTATTTGAAATCAACAGCGAACATGACGAAGGTGTTGTAAGACTGTGCTATACGTCTCCAGCTCGATACTCCCAAGTTAGCAAAGGCATTAAGATCACAGGCTCCGAATTTAATGCAGAGCCACTACCTAATAAGGTTTGCATGCAGGAAGGCTTGGGGAAACACAACCAATACACTGACCTGGTTCCTCCGGGTTTTGTGAAGGTACAGATGTTTTAAAAATCATACTTTTGTAAGAAATTCAAGTGTGTAGAAGTAGGTTGCTAATTCAGAGCTTAGCCAGAAGGGGCCATTTCATAAACATGGGAAGCTTAGTCATTCCTGTTAGTCTGTTGAGCTCATTGATTTTTGTTTTGGTTTCTTTACACCCGTCATTTCACTGTTGAAGTGATGACTATTATTAATTTATTATTTTTTGTTGAACTTTTTATCATAATTGTATTTTTCAGTTCTAAAGTTTTTGTTTGTTTTGTTTGCACAGGGTTTCTCTGCAGCCCTGGAGCCTGTCATAGAACTCGCTCTGTAGACCAGGCTGGCTTCAAATTCACAGAGACCTGCCTGCCTCTGCCTCCCAGGTGCTGGGATTAAAGGTATGTGCACCACCAGTGTCTGGCTAGTTCTAATGTTTTAATTAGCTTATTCATATATCTGTTCTCACTCTCTTTTTTATTCTTTCTTTTTTCTTTTCTTTCTTTCTTTCTTTTTTTTTTTTTTTTTTTGCGGCCTGGCCTCACTACACCAAACTAATGGTCACCACAGGCACTCTTGACCTTACCATCCTCCATGATCCTAAAAAGTTTCTACAGGTGCTTGGGCAAATGGTCTAAACTCCCTCATGTCTGGGCTTTTGGGAACTGTGTCCATGACCCTTCCTCTATAGCTGATGTTTCACAGCCCAGGTGCTACCAGCATGGATGGCCACACTGGCAGACTCCTTGCTTCCAAGGGAAGACCCCAACCCAGACCTCTCCCATGACTGAGCCTCCAGAAACTCTGACTCCCCTGCCCTCTCTCGTCAACCTCCAACTCCCATTTACCCTTCCCTACCAGCCTATCTCCTCCCCTCCTTCTGCCTCATCCACTCCAAAACCCCAGGCTTCCCTCTCCCCTCTTCCTCCTCCCTTTTTCTGGTTTCCATCCTCCCACTGGCCTAGACCTCTTGAAGCATCGACTATGGCTCTGTATCCTCTAGATAATTGATCTAAATGGCTGCCTAACGGCTCTCTGGACCCTCACTCATGTTGTTCGGGATCTTTACACCTTTTGTGACTGCACAGGAAAATAAAAAGAGATCTTTTGTGTGTCTGTTCTTTTCCTTTCTCTGCTTCAAGCCCTCTCCGTAGGCCTCCTGCTCACCATCCCATGCCCTCCTTGCTCTCAAGTCCTCCTGACACTTATGCTTCCAAAACTGGAACTCTGGTCTTCTACCCAAGAGATGATTCCCTCCCCTATCCTTTCCCTTCTTCTGGTCATCAGTTTTGTTTCCAACGATCTCCTTCATACACCACCCTCCCCACTCCTCCACCCACCCAGATTTCACCAAGGCCAGACAGACTAGCTGTGCTGTCCTTGGCTTTCACTCCCCCTCCCCCACTTCCTCCTCTCAACCCATGGTACTGAGGAGGCTGCCCAAGCCGACAGCTTCTCAGGTCATGACCCTCAGGTCTGAACTTCAGTGACTGCTATAGTACCCACTGCCCACAATTTTGGGAGCCCCTCGTCCTCTCCCTGCCCATCTGGTCCCCACCTGCACTCACTCCAATGTTAACCTTGCTCACTCTACATGGCCCAGTTCAGCCCAGCCTGGTGAGGAGGAGTCACTGTCTCAGCTCAGCCTCTTCTACATTCCTTTATAACAGATCAATCCTATGTCCCTCTAGAGACCACACTTTCCTTGGGCTCATGTGTGTGTTCAGGAGAGGGGGTCTTGCTCAACCTCTCAGGGTTGTCCAACCTAAGCCACTGCTTCCCTAAGCCAGCCTCCGCTCAAGGTGGTACCCTTGCCAACCCCTTTTGAAGCCCTCCCTTTTTCAATTCTGTCACCAGCTCAGTCTTCCCTGATCCAGGGGATTCCCCTTTCCTGGGACTCCCCTGGACCCTTGGTTTTCCTTTGGTTACTCGGGTTCACCCCCTTCTATACTAAATACCATTAATCTGCCATCAACAGTCATCCCGGACACCCCAGGAGGGTTCTCTGATGTAACCAGACCCTGTCTAAAAATCTCTCATCCATAATCTCCCCATTCATCTCACTATGATTCCGGTAACACTGGTTCTGCAGCTAACAAAGTTTGCCATAATTTCCTCTTCCTCTTTTAAGCCTGACTTGGGCTGAACATTCTGTGTGGTCTTTCACTAGGTAATAGTGGACATCACTTTGGCCTCATCCCTAATAGTGTCTGGCTGAAGAATGGATGCCATAACATACTCAATTACTACAAATAATAAATTATCTGAGCAACTCTAGAAGGCCACCAAGGACTCAGCGGAGTCCCTAGACTCTCTCCAACCCCAGGTCACTTCAATAGCTCAGGTAGTGTCACAGAAGACAAAAAAGACACCTCCATGTTCCCAGGGAAAGAATGCTGCTGCTACACCAATGAGCCTGGCCTGAAGAACACTTGGGTTGAATCACCCCAGAAACTGGGAAAAGACCTCAGGTGGTATGACCAATCCACTTCCTCTCCCTTACAGTGGTGGCCATCCTCCCTTTGTGCTTGGCTCACCCTCACCCTATTAGGGGACCAGTTGCTCTCGTTTGTCTACTTTTCCTTCTAGTCCCTTGCCTTCTCTGCCTCCTCCAGGAATGGATTTGCAAAGTCTCCAGGGTGGCCGCTGACCAGATGCTTATTCCCCTGCACCTCCCTCTAAACACCAGCCCACCAACTCCTGACTCCCTCTCCCCATGCTGTCCCATGCTGGTAGGAAGCAGCCAGATTTGAACCTGTGCCCATACACCCAAAGAGGTCAGGATGTTCCTTGGTAGTTTCTGGCTTGCCCCTGCACAAGCTGAAAACCCCATCTGCCCTACTTCTCCCATCTCTGCCCATGCTGAAAAACCTCTGAACAAAGGAATGGCACCCAAGTGCCCACCCACGGACCTAACTTCTGATCATACTTGGGCACATTCCCAGCTCCTGGCTAGCATGTCATTGCCCCTTGCCTAAGATCTATAAAACCTCCCCACCTTAGCTTTGAGGCACGACTTATCTGGCTTTGTTCTCTGAGATCAGTGAACATACCTGGGAGTTGCTTTGCTCTCAATAGGTCTGATGCTATACTTGTAATTTGGCTTGATCCATCTTACTGCATCAGCAAGGAAACTTATTATCCTATGATAATGGAAAAAGACATATCTCCAACCAGTATACTCATCCCTCCATCTTGGTTTAGCACTGGCTAACTTGGTGCAAAGTTGTTCCCTTCTCCCAGGTATTGTCCATGGCCAAATGCAAGCTGCTTCACCCAGGTTACCACTCTGGCAATCAGCAGCCAATTACCAGGAGCACGTGAATAATAAATCTGTATCTTTTCACAAAGAAGAGCCTACTGCGGTACCTTGCAGCCTCCAGAGCTTGGAGAGTGTTAGACTCCCATAGAGATGACATTATGCCAAATTGCTCCCTACCCTTTCTCTTCTTCCAGAGAAAACTTTCATGCATATCCAAATCTCTTTAGGCTCTGCTTCCAGGGTCTCCTACCTCAGATTATAGTGTGTGCTGAATAAATTACAGATAACGGCCACGTAGCACCATCCCATTGGCTGTGTGGAGGGAAGGGAAGGCCTTGCTGGCTCTTTCCCCTGCTATTGCGGACCCACATCTGACAGGCACCTCTCCTCACACCTTTCATGCTGAGCTGCTTCAATGGGAACTGGACTTGGAGTTCTGTCAATCTTAAGTATAGTGATGAGTTTTTTTATCACTATGAAAAACTTTTCAGTTTTTAAGTAAAACCAACATTACCTCACTCAGCGAGATGTCTGACAGCCTTTTCTGGCCTGGCCTGACTCTACCGAGCTCCGTGCTGGGGAGGCAGTGGGAGACCTACTCACAGGCTTGCCAAGTGTGGGTATTTGCAGCAGCTGCTCCACCACATTTCACAGTAGCCAGTTTGTCTTGGCAAGGCAAACCTCTAGGCCCAGCTTCTTAAGAAGGAAGGGCTACAGAAGTGGCCCAGAGACACCAGTTTTTTACCACAGAAGCCAATGTTGGTCAGATTTGGATAAGGACCAGTTCAAAATGGTTGGGTTCTCCCCTGAATGGGGTCAGTTCTGGGGGAGGGCATGAATGTACAGTAGGGAGCAGGCTCATGATAGCTATCAGGGCTCCATACAACTGAGATTCCCACCACTCTAGCCAGCCAACAATGCACTGAGACAGCCTTCATTCTCAGACTGGCATAAGAAGGGTGAGAAAAGCTTTGGAGAACTAAGATGCTAAAATGCTGGGCACTGGGGCTGGAGAGAGGAGTCAGTGTTCAGAGTGAATACTGCTCTTGCAGAGGACCCAAGTTCACTTTCCAGTACTCATGCTGCAGTCACTTTCCAGTACCCATGCTGCAGATGGCTTGTAACTCCCTCTCCAGGGGCATCTAACACCTCTGGCCTCTTTGGGCACACACACACACACACACACACACACACACACACACACACACACACACTTTCACATACAGCATAGAATTAAAAGTAAAATAAATATTTAAAATGTTAGGTCTCAATGAACAGCAAACCTGCTATTTGATGGTATCTTCCCTTCCCCTTTTAAATGCTTGGCTTCTTTACTCTCAAGGAACAGAACAATCAAAAGGAAAGAAGCCAAAAGCAGTCTTGTTCTGTTACTCCCCGCTGGGAAGCCTCGTCTTTACCTTTGTAGTCATGAAGTCTATTCCGTCTGTCTCCAGCTGGAATCTCTGCACTCAAAACTCCCCTACTCATCCTCATCCTGTAGCTACAAACCTAGAGCCCCTCCTCCCAGCCCCGCCGCGTGCTGACACCCTATTAGAGCAAGGCGAGGTGCTTGGACACTTTTGTGCACAGGGGCTTCGAGGCAGACCATCCACAGGGATCTTCTGGATCTCCAAGAGAGGAGACCAAGAGCTATGGCATGTACTGGGCTGAAATCACACAGTTAAAATAGGACAGTAAAAACATGAGCCACAGGGAGGCCGAGTGACCATGAGTAATTTGTTCTCATATTTCCTTCTCCCTGGATTCCCAAGAGGTACCAGAAGCTAGCATGGAAAGAAAAATTGATATGGTACATAGATTTCTGCATTTTGCTTCCCAGAAGTCATAGAAACACACATTTTTACATGCCAAGAGGTAGGAAGGACAAGAGCAGGAGAGGGAGAGGAAGAGAATGGAGTCATATTATTATATGCAATTAATTATACTAATTATTTATATATATTAGCAATTAATACACCTGGGCAGAGGGCATGCAGCGGTCCACCATTAAACATGCCATTCAACAGTTAATGCAATGGCTTAAAATCAGACATATAACTAGTGTAATTCAGCACATTAACAAAATAATGCAGAAAATCACTTAAGATCTTAAGATATGCAGAAAAGTATTTTAAAAATTTGGAACTCAGCCATAATTTTAATTGAAAAATTAGATTTTATAATAACTATAAATCAAACACAATAGTTAATGATGAAACACTAAAAGTCTGCCATCAAGAATAAAGATGTTCACTGCCACTACTTTTATTCACCATCAAAATGAAGATTCTACGCAATACATTTAGACATAAAACGGAAATGAAAATAAAAACTTCAAATGAAGATGTTTGTAGATGAAATAGTCATATACTTAAGAAAGATACATACTTTAGACAATATATTGATAAAATATTACTAATTGAAGTGTGTTGCTGGATATAAAAATATTTTTTTAAAAAACTCAGTTGTGCTTCTAAGTGACATTCATTTAAGTATTCATAAGAAATACCTACAAAATAAAATGTACAATTATATACAATACTTCACATGAAAGATGTGCAAGACTATCATGAGAAGTCCTCAAAATATTATTTTTTAAACTTATGTTTTACTTTTTGAGATTATAATAGAATTACATAATTTTCCCCTTCCCTTTCTTCCCTCCAAACCCTTCCAAATAACTGTCCTTTCTTTCCTTCAAATTCATGGCTTCTTTTTTCATTAACTATTACTATGTACATATACATATATATTATAAATACATAAATATAACCTGCTCGGTCTGTATAATGTCACTTTTATGTATGTCTTCCCTAACTACATTCAAAATATTTGTCTTTATACCCACAGGTAGGTGTAGTTCTCACTCCTCATCAAGGAAACTTGTCTTTGCTGCAGAGACCATTACAGAAAACTACAGCCAGCCAAAGGCAGAGTTGTGAATCCCAGTCCTAACAGATACATCTCCAATACAACTCTCATGCCTAGTGACATTTTGGAAGAAGGGACAGAAAGATTGTAAGAGCAAGGATCAGGGACTTTGCTGTGAGATTTTGTCTCCTGGGAATGTCAGAAGCTACACCCTTATTGGGAAGTTTTAAAAGAGTGTGAAATTAATGGAGAGCTACGCAAACAATATTCCTAGGTCAAACTACATAAGTTGCTGGTTCTGTATTAGTTAATTTAGAAATTTTATGTAACCTCAGTAAAAATTCAGCAGGTATTTTTTTGTTTGTTTTGGTTTTTGGTTTTTCAAGACAAAGTTTCTCTGTGTAACCCTAGCTGTTCTAGAACTCATTCTATACCAGACTGGCCTTGAACTCACAGAGATCTGCCCGCCTTTGCCTTTTGAGTGCTGCCTGGCTCAGCAGGTTTTTAAAAATAGTAATAAACAAAATTGTCCTGGGTATGGCAACACACACCTGTAACTCTAGAATGTGGGAAACTGAGGCAGAAGTATCAAAAGCTCAAGACTGGTCAATAAAACCTCTCAGATAGGAAACTAAGTTGGATACCTTGCTGTATGTGCTGACTAGTTTTATGCCAACGTGCTGTGGGAGCTCCTTCAGTCAATAGCCTTTAAGATATCAGCCCACTTGGGCATAGTCTCTTATACTTTAAATGCAGCTGTAAAGCATGTGTGCTATCTCTCTAGCTTCTGGCTCTCACTTTTGGCTGCTAGATTCAGTTCCTGTTCCCCATCTGTGCAGAGGACTGTGATCTAGGACTGTGATCTGTGAGTCTACCCCTAAAAAATAACCCTTTATTATATGTAATTTTGAACTAGTGTGGAATTATTTTGCAACTTCCGCCATTATCTGATGCCCAAAGATGGGGACCAGTCCACCCTTTTGGGGATTGGTTCACACTAGGCACTGACTCTCCCGCCAGAGGCTCTAGCCGGCACTCAGATGCAGCTGGCTGCTGCTCAGTGCTCCCCAGCTCACGACGTGCATTACACACGAGCTCACACACTGCTGCCTGCAATCCCTGCAGTGCACACTGTCTGCAACTTGCACTGATGGAAAACCTGGAGTTTTCTCTTTATCCTGGGCCCCAACTCTCAGAATTGTTTGATTGCCTTAATAATTGCTCTTAATTTGTTAAACAAAGCATGTTTTTCAGTACCTAAGTAAGCAAAATGTGCTGTTCACTGCTGCTAGCATCTTTCAGATGCGGGGCTGCAACTGCAACACCTTCTGGCCAATAATGATTATTACACCTACTCCAATTCATTGCAATTGCCTTACAACAGGGAAGATCTGAAAAACTACAAAAAATACTGATAACATAAGTATCCAGGAGTTCAATAATTATTTTGCTTATACTATGGATGGTATTCCACAAGGCTTATGTGATTTTCCTTCTACATGTCTTTATTTGATACTAGGAAATAGTTTTGTTTTTCATATTATCACATTAAAAAAGGTTTGGCACCAGCATCAAAATGAGGCACTTTTAGAAATAATACATTCCTTACATACTAATAATGGACAGCTAATTGAAAAGATGAATACCATGGAGAAGGAGAGCATCAATTTGACAGAATTACCTGAATTTGTGCTTTTGAGCTTAACAATTAGAATCTGTTGAAAAGTTATGTAGATTAACAGATAAGGTATCTCTCAAGGAAGGTAATATGCACACCATCAAAATTATGTCCAAGAATGAGACGTTATCTTTACTGGACAAGTTTCATACCTTGGAATCCTCAGTGAGGGCATTAGAACAGAACACTGGACAGGAGATTCAGACTTTACAAAAGACAGTAGTAAAGAGAATTGAAAAGATTGAGGAATTTATCGAAATTGATGAGCAGGGATGGAAGTTACAAAGACAGGATTTAGCCTCATCAGTATGTGCCAGACCCTGGAATGACTTACACAGAGTTTTAACTGGTAGGAGAAGCGATTTCCAGTGGTATGAGGAGACACCAAAATGCCAAATGCTTTAATTGTGGAAGAAAAGGACATCTAAAGAAGTGACTTTAGGCAAGGAATTTCTAGGAATAATGTCTCCTCTAGGAATGGCAAGACTCAGAGGACTCAGCCTTCTGGTGTATGTAGAGGTGTGGCAAAGGCTGACATTACACCAATGAATGTAGGTCAACAAGAGACAGACAAGGCAACCTGATATCATCAGGAAACTTCTTAGGGGGCCTCTCTCAGGTCCCCATGTCAAACAAGGTTCAGTCATTCCCAGTCACTGTGGAGAACCTGTCTCACCAGGAAAATTAAGCAATCGAATACCAACTGTAAAAAACCATACTATTCTAGATGATGGAATAGACATGGAGGATGAAGCAGGAGGAAACAGGAAACAGACTTCTATAAATAATCAAAGACTAAAGCTAAGAATGTGTATGAATGACACTGTAATTGAGGGATTACTAGACATGGGTGCAGACGAGAGTATCATTACTCCAGAATCTTGGCATCCAGATTGGCCTCTTCAAGAGGCAGATATTCAATTACTAGAAATTGGAACCCTATCTCAAATAAAACAAAGCACAAGGTGGGTTGAATGTATAGGGCCAGAAGGACAGAAAGAAAGGCTGAGGCCATATGTAGCTAATATTGCAGTGAATTTATGGGGCTGTAACCTATTGCAGCAATGGAATACCCAGGTTAACATTCTTGCAGTCCCAAAAACTCATGTTTCTGGGAAGGATATTATAAGATATAAACAAAGATCACCAGTCATTCAAGCTGTACAAAAACACAAAGCAACTAGCAAGCCTTCAGAGGTACTAATGGCCCTGCCTTTAAAATGGTTAACTGAGAAACCCATATTGATTAAACAATGGCCTTTAACAGAAGACAAACTGCAAGCTTTAGAGCAGCTGGTACAGGAGCAACTAGATGCTTGCCATATTGAAGAATCAATCATCCCACAGGATTCTCTTGTATTTGTTGTTAAAAAGAAATCTGGAAAATAGAGAATGGTGACAGATCTAAGAGCTGTCAACAAAGTTATTCAACCTATGGGCCCTCTACAATCTGGAATTCCTTTGCCTTCTCTATTACCAAAAGGCTGCAGGCCTCCGAAGGGTTGAAGATTAGATAGTCGTAATTACTGTCCTCTTATGATCTATCCAAGCCATTTCCAATACAAGACTTAGACTCCTTAGGACAGAATGTTTATTAAAACATTTAGCATATGTTCCTTGCTCAGTATTATTTATGCTGGTTGTAATTCTAACTTTATATTTGATATCTGTTTTGTATTGGGTTTGTAACTCTTATTTAAACAAAAGGGGGAGGTGCTATGGGAGTTTCTTCAGCCAATAGCCTTTAAGATACCAACCCACTTGGGGATGGTCTCTTATACTATAAATGCAGCTGTAAAGTGCTCTCTCTCTCTCTCTCTCTCTCTCTCTCTCTCTCTCTCTCTCTCTCCCTCCCTCTCTCTTCCAGCTCTCAATTCCGGCTCCTAGTTTCAATTTCTGTTCCCTGTTTGTGTAGAAGACTGTGATCTGTGAGTCTACCACTAAATAAATAACCCTTTATTGTACACAATTCTGAGCTAGTGTGGGATTATTTTGTAGCTTCCATCATCACCAACTTAACACAAGCTAAATTCATTTGTACAGAGGGAACATCAATAAAGAAAATGCTACCATCAGATTGACCTGTGAGAAAGCCTGTACATTTTCTTGACTGATGTAGACAGCACTACTCCTGGGCTGGTGGTCCTGGGTGTTTATAAAAAAGTAGGCTGAGCAAGTGTGGGGACAGGCTAGTAAGTATCACTCCTCCATAGTTTCTGCATCAGTCCCTGACTTCATATTTCTTCTTTGAGTTCCTATCTTGAATCCCTGAATGATGGATTATAAACAGTAAGATGAAATAAACCCTTTCCTCCCTAAGTTGCTTTTGGTCATAGTGTTTATCATAGCAATCGAAATTCTAAGACACTGTAGTACATAATAAAGTTGTTATATATCTAAAGTTGTTAAGATATTGTATTGGTATGACAGACAAAATGACCAATAGACCAGAAGAGAGAATAGAAAATTAGAGACAATTGATTTGTGATTAATCTCCACTGCAGTAAGATGGAAGAAAGACAGAAAGCTTAAAAAATAGAGCTGGGCAATGACTATTCTTTTAAAAACAAGCACATTTGATCCTTTTGTCACAGCCCAGAAGTTGATTCTATCTGGGGGTGATAGTGCACCCCTTGAATCTCAGGACTCAGAGGCAGGCAGATCTCTATAAGTTTGAGGCCAGCCTGGGATACATAATGAGATCCTTAAAAAAAAATAACAAATATGCTGGGTGGTGGTGGTGAATGCCTTTAATCCCAGCACTCGGGAGGCAGAGACAGGTGGATCTCTGTGAGTTCAAGGCCAGCCTGGTCTACAAGAGCTAGTTCCAGGCCAGGCTCCAAAGCTACAGAGAAACCGTCTCGAAAAACAAACAAAAAAAATTGTAAAAAAAAAAATAACAAAAAATCAACTAAACAAACAAATAAACAAACAACCCAAACAGAACTAATAATGCTGTGGAAGAGAATGGGAGCATGGAAGAATGGAGAGGTAAGGACTCTAGGGTCCACATTTATGGTCCATACTGCACATTCATCAGGCTCTCATACTGATGATCTTTTTGCAAACATCAAACTCCTAGGCTCATTCTGTTCCATCATCCACTGGTTGTGGTTGTCACCACTGTGGTGACAGCAGAATGTAGGGGCTTGAAGGTAAAGTGCAAAGGCATGCATAGACTGGAGAATGGTGGCTACACCAGGAAAAGGAGCAGGACTTAAGAATCACAAACCCTGAAAAGTCTGTTCTCTAGGGGAGAAAGATGCTGTGGACTGTGACTGTTCCTTGTGTGGAGAAATTATCTTAGAGAAGATAGACCTTGGGTCTATGTGAACCACCTAAAACGTGCTTAATACCTGTGTCTTCACATACACACACACACACACACATACACACACACACAATCAATTAACAAACAAATAAATATAAGAAATTTAAAATCAATCAACTAATAAATATAACAAGAAATTCAAAATCAATAAATAGATCAACAAATAAATATAACAAGAAATTCAACATAAACTGTATGCCAGGCTGGCAAGACAGTGCAATGGGTAAGAGCACCTCCATGTATCCCTGGAGTGGAAGGAGAAAACGGACTTCTGAAAGTTAGTTCTGACCTCTGACCACTGCACTCACACTGTCACACACACACACACACACACACAAATAATAATGAAGTCTTTATTTTTAATTTAAAATAGTGGTTGTGTTAGTGGGGAACAGACTTTGGAGGTCACTCTGACCGAAGGATGCTTACCTTTCTGCAGGAGAATAAGGATACTATTTCAGGTTTCTCATTTTGATGTAAAAATCTATCTGGAACTGGTGTGTGTGTGTGTGTGTGTGTGTGAGAGAGAGAGAGAGAGAGAGAGAGAGAGAGAGAGAGAGAAGAGGGGTCATGTAAACTCAAATGGTGCAGTGAGTACTGAAATGGAACCACTGAGGAAAGACAGATATCATATCTCATTTAATATTGATTGTGGCACCTGACCCATTTGGGGGACCAGATGCAATCACCATCCAGTTACCAGTTGTTTCCTGTACAGATTACAGTCTGTAGAGACCGGCCTTGAAGGCTTGGCTTGCTAAGAAAGGCTTATATTTGAATGAAACAGGCTTGGGTAGACAGTCTTTGCTTTTCTTTGTGGGCTTCCATCTGAGACAGCATGGGAGGCCAAGCACTGAGGGCGGGGTGACACCAATCACGCATCCCAAGTGAAAGGAATCCTAGATTCTGTTCAAGAACACTAGAGAACAAGTGGAGACCTCCAAGGACAAGACCAGCCTACCTGCTGAAACAAGGATATTTTCCCAGAAGGTTGCAGGGCATTGGTGTGGGGGGCTGGTAAAGACAGGGTTTCCAAATGCGTGATGTCAGATTGGGCATTGAATTTACTGAATAGTGGATTTAAAGGAAAAAAAAAACCCTGGCTTTTAGAAGAGAATGTGACCTTATCTAGGAGTGTGTTTCAGGCTCTGGGAGCCTTCTAGAACTCTGGGTAGGTGAACTGGCCAAGGATTTTTTTTTTTTTTACTATGCTCTTTTTAAACTCTTAGGTAAAGCCAAAAAGGGGTCTGGGGAAGAGGCAAAGGGGATTAAGTGTGATTTGAAGGGGCTTCCTGGGACCCATAAACCACCCACCAAGCCCAAGTAGGTCCTCCGGCCTCTGAAACCAAATTTCATTTCTGCACCCCTATTAACATCTAGGTTAGTATTCTTTTGTTTTTGGAGACAGGGTTTCTCTGTATAACAGCTCTGAATGTCCTGGAACTCACTCTGTAGACCAGGCTGGCCTTGAACTCACAGAGACCCGCATGCCTCTGCCCCCCAATTGGTGGAATTAACGGCATGCACCACCGCCGCCTGGCTCTAGGCTAGTATCTAACATAGTATTTAACATGTTCTGCTCTAGTTCCCAGCATTGTCTCAAAACCCTCATCTTGGTCTTGGCCAGATGGCCAGATGTACCAAGTTCTACATTCCTGATCTATACTGCCCCCATACAACACTGTTGGGATTGAGTTCATCTAGGAGACACAAAGCAGGGGCTGATTTCTCAGCTGGTCACTGGAGATGCTTTAAAAGCCTGAGACACAAAGTTACTCAGGGCATGGATCAAAGTGGCCCTAGGAGAGCTGCAGAGCCGCTGAGAAAAGCAGACCAACAAAAGCAGGCGAGAGAGGCCATGTGGCCACCTGCATCTGGTTTATTGTTCCATTTTGTCCAAACTCAGCAGAGTGTGAGGCCACCAAGGGGCAGCCAGGCTGATCTTTGGGGCCAATTAGAGTTGGATGTGTGGTGGTAGGGGACAAAATTCTTGAAACATCCATTGGGTAAGAGTCAAAATTCAGGAGGCCCTCCTGTGCATCTTCCATGCCTAAATCCCCCCCGCAAGGAGGTGTGATGGGATCTGCATGAATGTGCTACTCTCAAAGGAAGTAGGGGCAGCCATTGGGGTCCAGTGGCTTGTGGGCAGCTCCATGGGAGCCTGAATGGGCCTCCTGAGATGGTTAGACACCACCTTGTTCACGAGAGAAGGTGAGTTGCAAGGCCAGGTGAGGTGAGTCCGATGCAAACAGGACCTCGTCCAGATCACCTCTCCCTGAGCTGTCCTCTTTCCCGTGGTTCCCAATTCTTGCTCATCTTACCAGCATCTCTGGTCTTTACAAAACCCATCTCTTACAGAGGAACCAATTTAGTGGGTAAGGCCCAACATCCCAACACCTCCCTATGATGCTCTCTTGCCAAGACCATCCTCACAGTGCTGGGCTTCTAATGTGCCCCAAGAAAGGGAGGTAAGTATGAGGGTCTATGGGTATGTGGGGCCCTTGAGCACAGAGGTGAAGGCCTCTCCCTGTATATCCCAGGGATTGAGGTCTACCCAAAGTCTTGACCCTATATCTGTTTGTGCTGCCATCCCAGCCATGAACGTGAATCCAGAAGGACCTCCAGTCCAGCCTCATTAGGGGCAGCACCTGCAGACCTGGTGGGACAAGAAGGAAAGAAGAAAATCTTGGAGGAAGGTTGGCTGCAAGGGGATAGGAAACCACTTTTTTCCATGTATCTTAGTCAGCTATCTAGAAGACAAGCAGAAGGAAGGAAGACTTGGACCCCAACTCCCTAACCTTTCCAAACCTATTCCAGGGCTAAATGAGAGAGAGAAACTGAGATGGACACCTACCATAATTAAGAGTATGCCAGGCCCTGGAGCCCCCGGGCTGCAGAGTGGAACTTGTCAGTATCTTCAAAAGGCTGGTCTGTGGTCACCAAGGAGAGAAGTAAATAAGCCTTCTGTGAGCTGGTGATCTTACCTGCATGTTCTTCTCTGGACTGAAGACAGGAGGCAGGTATATAACACCTTCTTCAGGCTGTCAATCTATCTGGCCCTTGTTTGGGACCAACACTATAGATGGAAAGTAAGGGGTACCACTTTGGTGTCTTAGGATGTACAGCCTACACCTTGATTTCCTTACTTCCCTGATCTTCTAGGCTGCCCTCTTCCTCCTCTTCTTTCCCTCACCCCCAAGTGTAACATGTAACTGTGTGTCTGTGGTGTATATATGCGTGTGCAAGTGGGCTCACCTGTGCATGTGTGTGCTGAAGGCCAGAGGTTGGCTCTGGGGATCTCCCTCCACTTGATTTTTGAGACAGGGTCACTCACTGAAACTGGAATTTGCCATTATTTTCCAGGTAGATTTACTGGCCAGTGAGTCTTGGGCATCTGCTTGTCTGTCCCAGGGCTGGGGTGACAGGTGTGTCCTACCACACTCAGTTTTTATGTGGAAGTTAGGCATCTGAACTCAGTGGTTCATGCTTGTACAGCAAATGCTTTGCTCAGATCATCTCCCAAGCCCAGACCCACCTTCTTCAGAGGGCCTGTGACCAGGTGAGGAAGCAAAGGAATGAGGACCAGGACAGTGAGGAAAGGCAGCTTCCAGGTGCACTGATCCACACACACAGCAGCATCCTGTCTGTCACCCACCGGTGGGAAATACATCATTTCATTGGTTCCCACCCCAACTGGTTCCTTTCCTTGAGCTGGCAGGACTCTAGAGTCCTGTCTTCCCCATCTCTCACATTTTAAGCTGCACGCACACACACACACACACACAAAAATTATCCAAAAGTTGGAAATAAGACCAAGAAAAGGGGTGCTGTGCCTTCATGGGGTGGGAGTTGGGAACAGAGTCCTGCAATATGACCCAGGATGGTTTTGAACTTTAGATCTTTCTCGGCCTTTTAAGTTCTGGGATCCCCAACTCCACCTTCCTGACATGGCGGGCAGGCTGCCAGGCCCACCCAGCGTTTGTGTTCTGGGGAATCAAAACTGCAGTCTTCACATTTAAGAGCTTTAGCCTCTGAGCCATCTCCCCCAGTCATCACGTATTCTTTTTTTTGTTGTTGCTGTTGCTTGTTTGCTTTAGAGACAGGGTTTCTCTGTAGCTTTGGAGCCTTCCCTGGCACTAGCTCTTGTAGACCAGGCTGGCTTCGAACTCACAGAGATCCACCCACCTCTGCCTCCTGAGTGCTGGAATTAAAGGCGTGAACCACCTCTGCCCAGCCCTCATGTATTCTTTAAGTTACTTAGTCACCCTGTTAGCTCATTCATGAGTTAAGTTTTTTACATTTATCTATATGACTTATCTTCTAATACTTTGCGTATGGTTTCTATATCCTGACTTCCTTCTCTACACACCTTGCTGGGGCTTCCTCCCCTAGAAAAGGAATTCATTCTTCAAACCCTGTCGTCTGGATTGTCCAGAGGAACAGTCTCCAGAGGGAGAGAACTCATTCTATCTGCAGAGTAGGGCAGAGCACAGCAGAAAATTTTCAGATCACAGTGGGTTGCTGCACTATCCTCCACTATGGCTAGTTTTCCGGACTACTGTGGGTTTCTAGACCACCCTCCACTATAGTCAGTTTTCCTGGTGGTCAGGTGGATTCTCTAACTACTGTGTGTATTTGGCATCCTTAGTTGTCTTCTTTGCCCCAAGAGAGCTTCACACTCCTTCCAGTGTCCCCAGAGTCTCTCATAAAGAGAACCCTGGGGCTCAGAGGCCTTTCAGGGTGCTGTCTACAGTTCTCCCAAGTTCATCCTGCGTGGGGTTGAAGGATGACTGTGGGTACAGCACAGAGGCTTGGCTTCCATGACTATCTTGGCCTCAGCAAATCATATTATGCTTAGGGAAAAACTGGGTTTCCTATGCCCCAAAGATATTCCCAGGAACTAATGCCCAAGATGTTCTCTTTTAAGATAAATTTTGTGCCGGGCATGGTGCTGCATGCTTTTAATCCCAGAACTCAGGAGGCAGAGACAGGTGGATCTCTGTGAGTTCGAGGCCAGCCAGGGCTTGTCTCAAAAATAAATAAATAAAAAATAAAATCTGTGCTCTAATAAATTTGTTTTCTTAGAAGAGTCTTAAAGTAGTTCAGTTTACTGAAGACTGGATGAATATTACCATTTACTAATGAACATGGATTCTTCCCTGAGGAATGACCATTACTATCTGGGAGACTATCCTGTAGGGAGTGTTCCACCCCAGCCTCTGTCAGCTCACTTGTCCATCAAACTGCAAGGAAACCTTCGAGAGGTTTCTGCACTCAACGGGAGGCCTTCTGACCCCACACTCCCTAAGAACCTAACTTCCAGTTTTTAAGCACTGACTGTGGGGTAGGTGCCAAGCCAGGCACTGAGCTCAGGGCTAGGCTCTGCTTTGGGTCCCAGGAGAGCCTTCCAGACATCTCTGTAGCTTCATCATGAAGGCCTTCCAGTCTTTTGAACATGATAATCTCATCTAGCTCTGCCCCCAGCTATCCCTCCCAACTCAGACTTGCTCTACCCCACATCCTGTTACTTTTACCTCCTTCCCCCACAGCGGTCTCTACGGAGCTTCCAGTGACTGTTTGGGTGGGGAAAGCTCTGTGGCCTGTGTGTAAAGTGAGAGAATGTCCCTTTCACTACTGGGACACAGGAGGGGGACTCCTTCTTAACTCCTAATCTGTACATCGGGGAAGGGGAAGTTAGGCTAACCCTTCTTCAAGGTCAGTGCCCTCTTGTTCATTAGATAACCCAACATCAGCATGGTAAGTATCTCTGGGGGACACAGGAGAAAGACAGGACACCTGTATGGGTTCCTTCATCTCGTAGGGTTAGGTTTTTGTTCTAGGCACCATTGAACAGGGCTGGACTACAGGGACTTTTTCCAATGGGGATTTCAATCTCCTTGGCAAGTGGCCAGTGGAATGGGTCTAGACAAAGGCCAGGGCACATCTAGCTTTAGGGCTCAAGGTTCAAGGAGGTGGAGTTCAGATGGCCTTCCTGGACCCCCACAGAACCTCTTGCTGGGCCCTGCATGGGACATTGGTGATGACCAGATGCAGTAGGCCTTCCCTCAGGCCACTGTGAGGCAGCCTTGATTGCTCACCTGAAAGCCCTTCTCTGTGGGCTCTGGGGCAGGCCTGCGATGGGGAGCTGGGTGGGCGCAACACAGGGGCGAAGGCACTCCTCTGTTTGACAGCGGAGATCATGTTGACAGGCGAGAAGGAGAAGACGCTGGTGGTGGGGGCAGCGGCCGGAAGGGACATGGAGGAGGCAGCCGCCAGCGGGGGACTAGAGGGCATGACTCCGGGGCGGGGCGAGGAAGGGGCAGGTGCAGCAGGGAAGGCAGTGGGAGACACAACAGGAAGACAGCACCAGAGTGAGCAGCAGGACTGGGGTGCCACGTGGGCAGTGAGTCCCGTGTGGGTTGTTGACCAGGCTGCAGGCTCAGACCTCCCTGGGGGCTATGAGGGTCCTGAGAAGACCAGGACAAGTTAATGTCTAGAGGTAAGATGGGAGCTGCTGGGTGCTGGACCAGTCCTTGCCTTTTCAGGTGTTCTGAACACCATTTTCAGGGCTGGAGATGGCAGGATCAGGCCCAGGGAAAACAAAACAAACAAAAACAAGTAGTGGGCAGTGCTCTCAAAGATGGGAGATAAGAAAGAGATGGAAAGATGGAATTCCTGCTGAATGCCACTGGAATTCTGAACCACTAAGAAATGTTTATGGGGCTGCGCTGCCAAGACTAGTTCAAGGGTCACATCAAAATCGGAGTAAGTAGACAGGGATGACGTTTTGGTGTCTATGCAGGCTCCTGTCTAAAGCTGTTCTACCATGAACGACAGATCACACAAGCACCTAAGCTCATCTCTAGTGAACACTCCTACACAATGTGCCCTGCACTTCGTTTTTCTGCTCCCCAACCCTGGGCACTGTTTCTTTCACTTTAATTCAAGGCCTTGCCATCTCCAGCCTGGACCCCGGCAGCCTCTTGTATCTGCTAGGAATCCTGTGTAGCACATCTCAGTTCCACCTTCTATGTTTTCATCTGACCCAATTCCCGGCTTCGCTCTTCTAAAGACCAGCAGGTAGGATTTTTAATCTTCTCCAACCAGCAGGCGAGGGACAGCAGGTACAGACTTTCTGGAAGAAATCTGTGGCTGAGAAGGCTACTTTGACATCAGAACACCCATTCGCTGACTGTGGGTATAAAAATGACTGCAATAGTATCCTGTTCTCCACATCCTTAGCCTGTGGTCACCATCTCCTAGAGAAAAATGCTCAGTGCTACCTGATAAAGACCTGGGCATTACGGAGTGCTTAACACCAATTATATAAAAAAGAATTTTTGTGGTATCTGCCAAGGCCCAGAGAACTAACAGTCACATTCTGCAGAGTTATGGAGTTCTACAAAAACAGCCCTAGATCCTCTGACTAGGACAATTCTGATGACATTTTAGGGACATCCTGGCAAACTCTAAGGATGATACTCTATGTAAGTGTGTCACAAAGCACCCCACACTCAGGGGAATGGATGTGGACCTGATGAGTAAACACTTTCTGAGATGGGAACAGGCCTAGGTAGTGCCCTGAGTGACCCTGCTGAGGGTGAAGCAGGGCGTTAGTGACTCTGGAAATTCTGGTCTGGCTGACTAGGGTGACCCCGGGGAGACTGTACACTGCGGCAGCTCCCTTTCACTGCTGACACTGTGTCTGGGAAAGGGTGAGAGAGTCAAACACAACAGAAACCAGAAGAAGGCTGTGAGGTCACTGTCTTAGAACTGAAGGGATGGGGAGCAGTGGAAGCTGGCTAAGTGCCAGGAGAGACTGGCCTTGGGAGGGACACAGGAAGGCTATGGCCTGTGTGGACTCTGGCTTTGGGGGATGTTGGGTTCCACAAATTATGTCAAGGTCAAAGGAAAGTGCCAGACCGGATTTGTAGCCAGTGAGAGTAGCACCCCTGGTAAGGAAAGCTAGGCAGGTGGCTAGATGGTTATTTTAGGTAATGAAAAACAGCAGGGAATGGAGATGCAGAAGTGAGGGAATGGCAGGTAAAGCCACAAAAGCTCCTTCTTTGGCAGATGTCACTATTTCTCACATTCAGTAGTGCCCCAGGCCTTGAGGGACAACCTCTCTTGTGACTGATAGAGAGGTTCTTGCTGGTGAGATCGGGTGGACAGAGAACCCCTAAGCTTGGTGCTTTCTCACCGTGTGGATTATAAGTACCTGCCAAGTAGCCATTGGTATTTCAAGAGACTGGCAGGCAGTGTGAAATGATAAAGCATAAAAATCTACTGTCCATCCATCTATCAGAGAGCTACCTTAACCCAAGATGCCAAGCAACTACCATTCAGACTGGGCCTACAAAATCATAACATTTTTTTCCTGAATTTTGTCTGGTTTTCTAGAGACATATTCAGATAAGAGAGCTGAGGTGGGGGTAGGTGAGGTGTTGTTGATCTTGTTTTACTGAAAGGTGCAACCTGTTGAATGTCTGACAGCTCCTGGCTAAAACACTCAATTCTGAATTCAATCCTGAACACAAGGAATTCTCGTTTTGCCTTAACCATCTGGGAGAACCTGAGAGACTGCCCAAGGCACTAAGACGGACGGGACAGGAATAAGTGTCCTATGGGTGAGGGTGTGAGGAAGCTCCTCCAGGGCCCCGCCGAGCCCCTAGGGGCCGCCACTCGGTCCCACCGTTTCCTCCCCTGCCCCAGGAAGTGCTGCTGAAACCCGGAGCCCCACGTCCCGGGGCTGCGGGGCGCTGGAAGCCTGAGTCTCTAGAGTTTCCTTAGGCTTCCAGCAGGGGCCGCCAGCCTCCTCTCGAAGTCCCGGCGAAGGACCAAAAGGTTGCTGTCCACCAGGTTTCAGCACAGGTCCCCCTAATTAAGGGCGGCTCCACAATCATGGGAGGGCTAGAAGCGATGTGTACAACTGGGGTCAGCAAAGAGGGCTTAAGGTGCAAGAAGTTTGGCCCCAGGATCCCAGGGCTCCCCGAGGAGTGAGGCAAGGCCCCAAATCAGGGAGTGGGCGTATGGAAGGAGGACTGAGGGCTCTCCATGACTAGGTCAAGATCCACCCGCATAAGGCAGGAACTGGAAGCCCTCACCCCAGAATGGGATGCAGGCAGGGCTGAGTCTATTCTGCTTTCCCAGGTTGGCCCCACCCTCTTCCTGTGGGCTGGGGACACTCACTGGCGAAAGGTGAGGTTGCAGTGGAGCCATTGAGGAAGCTAGGGGACCCGGGCACGCCGAGGCCAGTGACACTTGGCGCACCATAGCTGCCGAGGCCAGCTCCAAGGCCACTGCCATAGCTGCTCTGCTGAGAGCCAGGGCTGGGCGCGAACCGGGGCGACGCGCTGCCGCAGCTGCGGGCATAGCCTGCGGAAGAGTGGCGGTTAGCCCAGCTAGCGGCGCTGGGCTCTTCTGATGCACCGCAATTGAGGGCAGGGGTGGCGACACGCACCCGGCTCCGGGGTGGCGTCCCCGACGGCGATGGCCAGAGGGCTGCTGAAGGCGTTGATGCCTACGACGGCGGGGTGTGGGTGACCGGGGGCCAGGGGTCCGAGGGGTGCAGGTGCGCGCGGGGCGCTGTACAGAGCCTCAGCCACGTCCGCTGCACGCTTCAGGAGGAGCTCCTGCGAAGACAAGAAGGGGGCACGGCCGGGGCAGCGGCAGGCGCAGGGTCAGAGCCCCGGGCCCTAGTGCTGGGAGGCGGACCGAGGCACCATACCTGGTTACTGCTGGGCACTCCATACAGGGCCTCTGCCAAATCAGCCGCCCGTTTCAGCAGCACTTCCTAGGGCAGGGGAGGAGATAGAAGGACCAAGGGGCAGATCCTGGGGCGCAGCGGGGCCCTGGAGGGGCTTCCTCATCCCCCCTCGCCCACTGGACATTATTATTCCCGACCCACTCCTCTGAGTACCTTAGGCAGCCTCTCAGGGTCCCCCGGATGTCTGGGAATGACTTTTTGTAGCCTCTGGAATCCATAGTCAATGGTAGGCTCATTAAGGGCTGCGGAGAATGGCAATATTTGGAAGACACCCCTCCCGGAACAGAATTTACCTCCCCCAAGTCCAGCCCCATGTTGCCCAGAAAAACCCTCGCTCAAATATTAGTGAATGTCAGGAGAGTCATCTCAGTTCCTTTAATTTATTTTTGGTCAGAATTAATTTAACAAATATTTACTGAGTCAGGCTCCGTGCCAAGCTTGGCATACACACACACACACACACACACACACACACACACACACACACACACACTTCTATACTTCTAAAGGAAGGAAGGACTCGGGATTTTTGCATTTGGTCATATCAGTTTATCATTAAAAAAAAAAAACCTTAACAATCTTTATCATGGATCAGGCAGCTTCTCAGCAACGTGCAATTATCAAGGTTTGCAGGTACCTCAGGAAAGGGAGGGGCCAAAACCATGGGCTCTCAGGAGGACACAGTGCTCTGCTCCTGGCTCTTCCCTCCTCATCCCCTTAAGCTCCTTACTCCTCCCTGGTCTCAAAGCTCTTTCTTCACTTCCAATGCTAGACTTAGTTTCCTTTCCTTTCCCCAAAGCATGAAGTGCGCACTTCCTGGGCTTTGCTCTAGCCAGTCTTCTGCTACCAACATCTCCCTCCCTGTTCCTCTGTAGTTAGAGCTTAGCTAGTTCAGCACAGACTCCCAGGGGTGGGTTTTCCTCTGCCAAGTTCTCTACTCTGTAACTCCACCCTCCCACCTATCCTGGGTTGGCAGTTCAGGATACACGCTACCTGAGGGTATCCTGAACCCCCATGCCTCAGTGAGTATGGGGGGGTCAGATGCAAAAATGGCAGTGAATGAGGATTTTTGCCAGGGGTCAAATGGAACCCAGTTTTCAGTGCATCCCCTTGAGCCTTGTGCTAACTGTTCACTGAGGCATTATACAAGGGTGTGTATGTGTCTGTGGGCTCACGTACCACAGTGCAGACCAGAAGACCCAAGATACCCAGGAAAAATTAGGAGAGTAGTGAGTCCATTTGGAAGCATCTTAGAGATGAAAAATCGAAACAAAACACAAACAAAACTCTTGAAGAGGTTCTGAACTCCAGAGTACATGGCTAGGAGGGAGAGACATCCCTTGGGGGGAAACACTTGAGGCAGAAGTTGCTGCCAAGGTGCCAGAAACTCAGGGAGAGAAACAGGCCAAGAGGAAAAGAACTTTGAGAGATCACTTAGTAGATGTGGGCAAAGGTGTGTGGGGCACGAGGAGCAACTGCTTAGGGATGTAGTGCACCGCCCGTAGATTTCTGTCAACCCCTGCAACTGTGTTTGAGTTTTGAGCTCAGAGTGTTATCTCTGTGGATCTTAGGCCCTGCTTCAGGCGTCTTATTCCTTACCTGTGTAGACAAAGCGGCCGGGGGCTCCTTTACAAAACTGTTTGGACTTGTAGGAGAGGGTCACTTCTACCACCCCAGGGATGTGTCGCGGTGGCGTCTGCACCCGGATGGCGTGAGGAGTGATGAGCTGTGAGAGGAGAGGGGAGGCCTGCAGGTCTAGTCCTGTGGGGAGGGCCTAGCCCTGAGACTCGGAGGGAGAGCGGAGGGAGACCGGCAGGGGTTGGCCCACCTCGCTCCACAGGAGCACGTTGCCAAACACGACCTGCAACCCGTCGAAGAAGTTGTCTCCGATGATAATGACGGTGGCGCCTCCCGTGGTCCAGCCCTCCCCGGGGCTGATGGCCTTGATGCAGGGGGTGGCAGCTGGGAGGTAGGAGAGGACCCAGGTCAGGGGGCTGCACCAAGATGGAGACTGAGGTTGGCCAGGGCTGGGCCGGGAGTCCTGACCTTCAGAAGGATCCAGGCGTCGGGCCCTGCGGCCATGTTTGGAGTTGTTGTGTACAAACATGTTGTCAGACACGGCCAGCACGTGTCCGTCCACACTCACTGTTGTGGACACCACCACCTGTGTGGACAGAGAAGACAGTCTGGCTGGGGCCCTGAGTGGGCCCTATTAGGGAGAACTAGCACCTTGAGTTGGATGACTGGAATTCAGAGTGTCCTTAGGTGAGGGGAAGTTCGGTTGGATTGGGTCTGTGCTGGTAGAGCTGGTAGAATCCAGCCAAACCAGGTGACAGCCCCAGACAAACGGACTCTCAGGAGCTACAAAAATCAAAAGCCCTCCGCAGGCAGAGAGAACCGCCGATTTCTGCACACCCGGGAACGCTATTCAGTATCACTTTCTAAAGTTGGGGCTCAGATCAGTTACAGAACCCATCAACAGAAGCCCCCACTTTATTCTGGGCAGGAAATCGGTGCCGCCTTCTCCCTACCCCCTGCTTTGGGAGAGGTGTGCAGGTTGGGGATGTGCTAAGGGCAGCTGTTCTCAGCTTCACACTATGCAAATTACCTGGGTCGTTAATCATGTAAAAATGTCACAATTAGCATCTTCTTAAGTGGGACTCTAATGAAGCCTCCCTTGGCAGCCAGCATAAGTTGAGATGGAGCTGCCCCACCCCCAGCAGGCACCAGACCCTGAAGCTCAGGGCTAGGCAGAGATCTGCTCTGGCAGGGTCACAGCTTTCCCTTCACCTATCAGGAAAGGGTAGATTTGCATGGGGTGAGAGGGCTTTTCCCAAGCCTACCTGGAAGCGGCGCATGTCTCGGGGATTCCCTGCATTCTTCAAGCAGTTCTGGTTGCATTTGAGAAAGAATTTGAGGAAGAACCTGAAACAGTGAGGTTTGGAGGCTCAAAGGTCTGGGGGTTCTGTGAACAGATGAAGATCATGGCTCCCTGCCATGCCTCCTCCTAGCCCAGTGACACCCCTTGTTTGCTTACACACAGGTGCACACTCCATATTCCTATCTCAAGCTGTGTGTACACAGGGTGCCCGAGATGGACCAAACAGATCCGTCACCAGGACTACCTTATTACACAGATGCACACACTGTTTATTTGTCTATAAAGCGTATATTTATACACCTGCGTAGTGTATATCCATCACAGAAGGTGCCGATCATAAATTCTACAGTATATGTGTGTACCTATTGCACATACTATGTATATTCCACATGTAGTTATACTCACATATGCCCAATACCAAATGTAAACCTTTTACCATGTATATCTGTCATAGCCTGTGCCCACTATACACAATATATCTGTGATCCAACACATCTCCTCCCCAGATGATGACCGTCACCTATACAATATGTACTCAGCATAAACTGTATCATTACAGATAATGCATTTGCTTTATTTATTATTACTCACAAGATATAGCCATAACACAAGCATATATTTCACATATGACCTATACTCATCAAACATGAGGCTGGGCAGTGGTGACACACACCTTTAATCCCAGCATTTGAAAGGCAGAGGCAGGTGGATCTCTGTGAGTTTGTGATCAGCCTGGTCTACAAGATCTAGTTCCAGGACAGAAACCAAAAGCTACGGAGAAACCCTGTATCGAAAATCCAAAGAAAGAAAGAAAGAAAAAAGAAAATAATACACCTACTTGTGTTGTATATTTTAAAAATTGTCATTGAGAATGACATCCCCCTTCAGCAGATTCCTCTTCCACAGATTTTATATTCATTATACACAGAAACCTGATAACGGGGAACACATACTTACCATATACACACACCCCATGCAGATATGCAGATTAGCTTCTTTGTTTGTTTTTGAGACAGGCTTTTTCTGTGTAGCCCTGGCTGTCCTGGAATTCTTTTGTAGACCAGGCTGGCCTCAGACTTGCAGAGATCCACCTGCCTCTGCCTCTCAAATGCTGGGATTAAAGATGTGTGCCACCATCACCCAGCTCTTTTTTTCCTCATACAACAAATACCACAGCATATGCCGTGAAGAGGCTAATCCTCCAGCCTCCCAAATAGTTGGCAGGAAGCCACACATCAGTAACCATGGACAAAACTCTAGACACTAGAAATGCAAATACTACAATGTGTTTCTTTGCCCTATGAGGCTCTGTGAGCATCTTTGGACACGCCCTACATGTAAAGGGCAAGGGCTAGGTCCACGGAGGTTCTTGGCATGTAGCAGGCTTCCTAGGCATCTAGTGGGCTCTTCTAGTTAGTGTTCCCAATTCCAGTTATTTGGAAGGCATTTTTACTATGCTGTTTCTTATAATAAAAGGCACATAAGGGTCTAAAATTAGAGTGATATTCTGAAAAAGTACATATTGTAGCTACCTATATGCTGTTTATACACATTTCTCACTGATGTGGGAGTGTTCTCCTGTATTTTGTATTACTCTTATTGGTTGAATAAAAAGCTGCCTGGCTTATAAGATAGGCCAGCCCTTAGGTGGGCGGAGTAGACAGAACGGAAGTTCTGGGAAGAGAGAAGGAAGTGTGCCAGATGACACAAGCTGCCGTCGCAGATGGATGCAGGTTAGACCTTTCCGGTAAGTCACCACGTGGTGACTTACAGACTTTTATAATGGGTTAGTTTATGAGGTGAGGGCTAGCGAAGAAAAGGCTAGAGATAATGGGCAAGGCAGTATTTAAATGAATACAGTCTCATGTGGTTATTTCGGGCATAAGCAAGCAACCAGCGGCTGAGTGGGCCAGCGGCTGGGGGCTAGGAGCTAGGCGCTGGGAACACAGCCCACACCTCTCCTCTTAATTACAACATCTCACCTGTTAAGACATTGTATGAAATAGATGCCCTAGAGCCTGATGCATACATAGTTCTCATACGTGTCCCACACTCAGATGGATAGTGTATCAGCTCCCGAGGCAGAGTACAGACTGGTTCATTAATTTCCAGTAAACAGCATGCTTTATCAGGGGCTAACAGGAGGGAAACATCTCAGACTGGGACACAGTCCCTATGCTGAGAGGATTCATGTTAACTCCTGAATATCATGGATGATATGGCCAGCATGGTGGTGGTGGGCTGACCCAAAAGGTACTTCCTTAGTATCCCCACTTGCTCATGGTACCCAACTCCCAACCCTGTAGAGCTGAGAGGTAGGGTTCCTGGGATGTGGATGAGAGGTGGGTACCACGACCAAGTGCTACTCTGTACACTGTTAGCTGGAGGGGTGTGAGTGTAACCACAGTTTTCAGAAAGCATCCAGACCAGCAACATTGCAAGGAAGCTTAGTAGGAGTGCAGAAGCTCAGGCTCTGCGATAGCTAGACCTGCTGAATCTAAACAGTTTTGCTGGGGCCCAACGTCTGTGTTCTCTTAAGTTCTCTATAGCACTGAACCTCTTGGAATGTAGCTAATCTCAATCTGAGATGTACTGCAAGTATGAAATACATATTGGATTTCAAACACTTCGAAAAAAGATTATAAAACAACTCATCCAAAAAAAAAATGCTGTGAGGTGATGGTGCACACCTTTAATTCCAGCACTTGGGAGGCATAAGCAGGCAGATCTCAGTGAGTTTGAGGCCAGTCTGTCTACAAAATGAGTTCCAGGACTGCCAAGGTTACACAGAGAAACAACCTACCTCCCCACAAAACCAAAACAAAACAAAACACCCACCTCAGGAGTTAGCTGGGTATGGCAGTGCATACATGTAGTCTTAGCTCTCAGTGGGTACAAGCAGGAATACCAGGAGCTCAAGGCTAGCCTCAGCTATACAGTGAGTTTAAGGCTAGCCTGAGCTACATGAACTTCACTTCCCCCAAAACACACCAGTCATTTTTTATCACATTGGAAGAATAATAGTTTAGATACATTGGATTAAAGAATATATATATTGGGGCTGGAGAGATGGCTCAGAGGTTAAGAGCACTGACTGCTCTTCCAGAGGTCCTGAGTTCAATTCCCAGCAACCACATGGTGGCTCACA
>JAQHUG010000170.1:1716920-1745078 GCA_028555095.1 Dicrostonyx torquatus | reverse complement strand
ACAGGCCTGGGAAACAGTGTGCAGAGAGAGAGCGAGAGATGGCGCATCCAGCTTTTAAAAGCTGCCTAGCACATGCGCACTGGGGGTTGATGTGACTACGTCACACTGATGCAGATGACGGGGCGACTCAGGCATGTGCAAAAGTGTTTAGCTGAGTCATATGTGGATGTAACCACGCAAGTGTACACGTGGGTCACCTGGGCCCTTTGTGCCTGAGGGCCTGTCCGCACGTGCCTGCCTTTAGAACCAGAAGTACAGCCTTAACTGTGGCTGAATAATTACAAAAAAACAACACAATAAAAGGCAAATTATTAAAAATTTACAAATCACAGATGAACATAAGAAGCAAGCACCTTAAACATAAGATTGTCAGGGCAGCTAGCACGGCAGATGAAGAGAGCCAATCCTCCCAGGCTCTCTACACCATGAGCCACGTGGTATTAAACTTCGCTGACATTAATGGGGATGCCCACAGCATAAGCATGAGACCTGGGTTTGATCCCCAGCATTCATGTAAAAAGGCTAGAGGTCACAGACTTCGGTAACCCTAGTGGAGGGGATGGAGCCAGGCAGATTCCGGAGCTCACTGGCCAGCCCATCTAATCAATCTATGCACAGCAGCTTCAGTGAGATACTATCTCAAAGGTACGGTGGAGGAGATGGAGCAAGACATCAGCTTCAACCTCTTACCTCCACATGTGTGAACACAAGTAAAAAACTCACAAAATCCCATTAACGTAATTCAGCACAGTAATAGGTAAATAGATTAAAGGAGAAAAGCTATATGATCAACTCAAGACGTGCAGAGAAAAGCAACATTTTAAATTCAACATCCATTCATGACTTAAATGGAAAACCACCTTTCTTAACCCAATGGTATATAATCAGCAGATAGGTAGCTGGAGTTAACATTCTTTTACATTGTTGTTTTGAGAAAGGGTATTAAGTGGTACAGGGTAACCTTGAACTTGCAATGTAGCCAAAGATAACCCTGAACATCTGAGCCTCCTCCCAACTGTGTGCCACAGTACTGTAGCAGTGATACACTGCAAATGTTTTCTTTCAGATCAAGAACGGAGCTGGGTCTAGTGGTCCAGGCCTGTAATCCCAGAAACTTGGAAGGTGGAGGCATGAGGATCACAAAGTTCAATGCCTGATGAGACACAGAATGAGACCAAGGCCAGCCTGAGAAACTTAGTGAAACCCTGTTCCAAAATAAAAAGTAAAAAGAGGAATGAGGAGTGAGTCATGGGAGGAAGAAGGGGCAGTGAGGAGGGGAGGGAGGGAGAACCAACCTATCAAACAAAAGAGAATCAACCAAATAAATAAATAAATATATTGTCTACATGCCAAGTAGTCAGGACTACACAGGAAGGCACTATTTCAAAACAAAATAACAAGAGTGCCCATTACAAGCCAGGCACGGTGGCTTACTCCAGCACTTGGGAGTTTGAGGCTGAAGATTGAGGCTAGCCTATATAGGGAGGCGCTGTCAAAAACAAACAAACAAACAAACTTGGTTACTTTTTTTTTTTGACAGGTTAGCTTAGAACTATTATACAAACCAGTCTGACCTCAAACTCACACAATTCTGCCTGCCTCTGCTTACTGAGTGCTAAGATTAAAGGTGTGCACCAGTATGCCCAGCTTACAATGTTTATGACACTCAAGTCTGTACTTGTAGTCCTATATAATGCAATAAAGCAAGAAAAGTCATACACAAAAGGCCTGAATAGTTAAAACAGCTGTTTGAGTAAAATGGCATGGACACAGAAAATAAATCAAAGTAAAGCAAAATATCACATATGAAAATCAGTTGCATACCAACAATAATATGTGGGCATGGTGGCTCAACAGGATGGAATTTCATGCTTGGTTAAGAGTCCATAGGTGAGGCTGGAGGGAAGGACTCATCAGTTAAGAGCACTGGCTGCTCTTCCAGAAGACCCAGGTTTGGTTCCTGGTACCCACAAGGTGGCTTACAATCATTTGTAACTCCAGTTCCAGAAGATCTGATGTCCTGTGATGCAGGCAAAACTTCTGCACACATAAAATTAAAAAAAAAACCCAAAAACTGTAAAAGTCCATGCTGGGTAAGCACAGGCTCTAGGGTTGAACTTGCTATGGTTTTGCTAAGTGGTCAGACTGTCAAAATGCCTTCTCATAGACCTGGGCTGATCTCAACCTTGGTCTGGAAGCTACTTCATACAGTGGGTTCTAGCCAGTGGAGCATAACTGGTCAAAGAGCTGAGAATAAGAAACTGAATTCTCAGTTCTAAATGTATCAACCCTGCCACCAAGAATGAGTAGAAAGAGTGTCAGTGCCAGAGTAGAGGTTCTCAACCCAAGGGTCGTGACCCCTCAAAGACAATTGGAAAACACAGTTATTTACATTACAATTCGTAACAGTAGCAAAATTACAGCCATGAAGCAGCAAGGACACTAATTTTATGGTTGGGGATCCCCACAACATGTGGAATTGTATTGAAGGGTCCCAGCATCAGGAAGGCTGAGGATGACTGAGCCAGAAGATGGGTTAATGCTGTGAAATGCTGTCTTTTGGACTGAATATGGCCACTGTAATCATGAACCCACAGCATCTATGGTTACCTGCACAAGATCAAGCCACCCAAAATCCTAGCATAGATGGGGTAAACGATCTCCAGGCCCCCACTCCTTACTGAGGAGTTACTGTTGTTGACAGTTGCTGGGAGAAGGAGAATCACTTTTTTCGATGATTGGTGTGATTCCCCTTGGTGTGATTCCCCAGATTCCCATACCCCAGTGTGTGACCCCACACTCCCACATTGGTGTACATGTGCTGTTAGTGAGCTGTTTAAAAAAAAAAATGTTGGCCCACTCCTCCTACAACAGGGATGGTAGTGGTAGTGCACAATTTTAATCCCAGCACTCAGGAGGCAGAGGCAGGCAGATCTCTGTGAGTCTGAGGCCAGCCTGGTCTACAGAGAGTTCCAGGACAGCTAGGGCTGTTACACAGAGAAACCCTGTCTCAAATTTAAAACAAAAACCATGAAGTTGGGGGAATGTTAAGGGGAATATGGGTGGGTTGATGAGTTGGGATAGGGAAATCGGGGTAAATACAATCATATTTATTGTACATGTATATGAATTTCTCAATAGTAAAAAAATTAAAGTTATAATTTAAAATAGGAACAAAATATATAAATGGTCATGAGAAGATATATATGTCTGAGTGGCTTATTCCTTCATCTCTTGAGGTCCTTCCTCAAATGCCACATTCCCAGTTAAGTCAACCGTGACCATTCCATTTAAAATTGCACTTCTCCATCATAATTATTTTCACTTGTCCCTATGTCCCCCATTTCCTTCTAAAAGACTTAAACTTTATATAAGTAGATTCTAAAATTTACATGAGAACACAGCAGGCCAAAACAGCCAACATTTTTTTGAAAAACTTATTACCTAACTCCCTGCACTTTTTTCTTTCATAAGGACAGGTATTTTTGTTTACGTATTCTTTTATATTTATATATAAAGCCTTAAACTGTTCCTGGGGTCTCTTGGTTCTTGTCTTCTTGAAGAAAAGAATTCAGTCAAGAGACATAGACAATTTAAGCAGAAGTTTATTTAATAAAGTAAGTAAAATAAACACTCCAAAAGAGATTGTAGTGGACCTCCTCAAGGCAGGGAGCAGTCCAGGAGGTTCTGTGGATTCTGCATTTGGATTTTAAAAAAAGTTTTCATGCATATTTATGAAATTAAGAGTCAGACTCATGACAGAAGGTAACCCTTTCCCTCCCAACCTTGGTAGACCAGATCTCCCTTTTAGAGTACTGGTTCCCATGCTCCTCTAGAAAATCCCACACATGGGTGTCAAAAGCACAGTACAGGGCTGGAAAGAGGGCTCAGAGGGGAAGAGCTCTTGATGCTCTTGCAGAGACCCAGGCTTTATTCCAAGCACCCTCATGACAGCTCACAACCATCTGTAACCCCAATTCCAGGGAATCCAAAGCCCTCTTCTGACCTCCTCTGGCACCAGGCATGCATGTTACGCACATACATACGTACACACAACCAAAATACCCATAACACATTAAAAACAAAAAGCCACAATGCAAGTAATATTATAATGATGTCAGGTCTTTTGAGAACATAGACCCTCTGTGAATGCATGTTCAACGAGTTATTGAGTGAACAAGTGAGTGAGTGAAAACAGTAAGTACATGTGGCTTTGGAAAATTACACAACTTTACTGAAAGTCATTAAAATGGACAGATATTATTGCAATATTACTCAAAGATTATTACTACACACTTAGTGTGTGTGTGTGTGTGTGTGTGTGTGTGTGTTTGTGTGTGTGCGTACAAGCATGGACTGTTGTGAGAATCTATACAAGTAGATTCTAAAATTTGCATGAAAACACTAAAGGCTAATGTCCATTATTCTCTTAAAATATATTTAGGGAAAGTGAGGGGCTTGTCTTATATACTTTTCCTACATCGTCATCATCACCATCATCACCATCAATCTATAGTGATCAAAATGACCCAACTACATTGTCAAGGGCGTTTAGCCACAAAGAGACACAGTCGCCACAATGCGGTTGCAGTTTTCTTTGGTTACTTCATCTCTAGTTCCTAAGAGGTCACTAAATCAGCAGGGAGCTGTGGTGTCAAACATCTACGGCCCCAGTACTGTACTAGGGAGGACAAGAGAATCATAAGTCCAGTGGCAGCTTGGGTTACTTAGTGTCTCAAAAATAATAAATAACAAGTACGTAAATTAGTAAATAAATACATAAACAAGAAAAAACCTAATAATTGAAAAAGAAAAATGGAGGCAAGGCACGGTGGTACATGCCTTTAATCCCAGTATTTGGAAGGCACAAGCAGGCAGATCTCTACGAGTTCAAGGCCAATCTGGTCTATATATCTAGTTCTGGGCCAGCCAGGGCTACACAGTCAGACCTTGTCTCAAAACAACAGTTAAACAAATAACAACCAACACAACTCCAACTACATAACATATTATTTAGAGATTATACAATCCATGATAACTCAATTTAGAAATAAGTCACACTCATCTCCACAAGAGGACTAGACAATGGTACGAAACAAGAAAAAACCGGTTGCAGTGAGATTTTTAATTTTTGTTTATTGTTTTGTGGGGCAGGGTTGCCCTGTGTATCCTAGGCTGGTCTCAAATCTATCCATCCTGTGGAATGTTTCATGATTTTTATTTCATTTTTCTTTGGTATTTATCATATAGGATATAACATTTTTGCTTTAAAAAATAAATCCCTTATGTGAACATTTGCCTGAGTATGTGGACATATACCACATGTGCGTCTGGTACCATAGGATGTCAGAAGAAGGAGCTGGATCCCTTAAAACTGGAGTTACTGATAGTAGTAACCATCATGTGGGTGCTGGGAACAGAACCCAGGTCCTTGCAAGAGCAACAAGTCCTCAACCACTGAGCCATCTCTCCAGTCCCACAGGATAAACTAAAAGTAATCTTAGGGGTGAGGGTGTAGCTCAGCAGGAGAGTACCGCAGAGGTTCTGGGCTTCACTCTTAGCATCTCCAGAATAAAATAAAATGATGTTAATTTAAAAGCCTTTCTAAACACAATGAAAATCTAGAATATTTTTTTAAATGAAAGACCAGACAACCTTCATCACAACACCGTTCAAAGACAACAGCCAAATAGTACAAACACGAACAGCTCATAGCAAAGAACTGATTTCTTTCAGATAAACCACTAAGAAACGCCAACTCTTAGAGAAAACTTAGCACAAAACATGAACAGACCAGGAAAAAGAAACAAGAGGGTAGGCTCAGCCATACTCAGAGAACGAGAAACAGAAGTTGCTGGGACGCGACTGATGGGTTACTGACGGAGACAGGGGAAGCAGGGGAGCCATTGCTTGCTGCAGCCATCTGTCACCCTCACGTTCCATCAGTCCTTGGAGCTTTCGCGCCTAAATCACAATCTACAATCCTTGATGACTGCAATGTCAATTCAGGCTTTTTTCTTCCGATACTCTCTCCACCCCATTCCTTGAGCATTTTCCCCCTGTTGACATTGCTCCCTTCTTTTGCTGGCCACATGTCACTAACACATTTAACACAAAATCCTCCCACCCATTGGCAGTCTACTCACCCGCTTCTGATTTCCTGCCTGTCACGCATCTCCAGCAATTCTTCAGTCCCTTCTGAACCTACGTTCCCTCTCCTGTACTTCTCCCTTTAGTCCCATTTCAGACTCCCATTTCAGCTCTGTACGGCCATCTTGCCCAGGCCTTTCACTGTTTTACCACCCCAGCTTTTACTGTGCTCAACTGGCAACCCCTCCCCTGGGGCTCACACAACCACTCACCTGTTCTGCAGCTCTACCTGTATGGTCCGAGATGGCCAGAGAACTAAATTTATGGCCACAGAACTCGGGCAGGCCCTAGCGCTGTTTGGCAATTATGTGAGATTTCCCACACACTGTTCACCCCTCTAGACAAACATTTCATCCCCTAGTGTCTCCCTCTCCATCTTCATCCTCAGTTGTTGACCTGCCTTCTTCACTGAGAAAACAAAGCAATTATAAAACAAAACCAGAAGGCAATCAAGAAGAGAGTATTGGCAAGCTCCCACGCTAACCCACTTGAGAGGCCATGTTCTCTGTCTTCCCCACCGCCTCCCTGGACCAATGGTCTGGGTTCCCAGACAAACCAGAGCATCCACCCAAGTACCAGAGCCTACCCCTTTCACTAGCTGCAGGACAATAGCACAGAAATCCTCCCTTCTTTTTCTTGCATACTGGATGCTTCTTCGGGTATCATACTGGGGTTTTCCTTGCCCTTACTTAAAATGTCCCCGCCTCCAACCTGCTTCTCTGGCCCCTAAGGTTGCTCTGCAGTTGTTTCTGAACTCTACAACCCATTCTACACTCTAGGGAGCGAGTTGAGTCCTGACTGTACTGTTGACATGGGCTGCTGTTGACTCCAGCAGCTCAGTCCCATAGGAGGGGCAAAGGGAAGGCCTTCCTTGGGTCTGGGTTTGAGTGTTGACAGTATGTACAGACCCACACCTACCACACCTACCATGTGGACACCCAGTGTCCACATCCCTGCAGAGATTGTTCCTACTGAGGTTAGCTAAACCTACCTCCTTGTTCAGCTGTATGTAACAATCCCGACTGCTTGTTTATCTGTATGTAATAACCTCACCTCCTTGTTCAGCTGTGTGCAACAATCTACGTCTCCATGACATCTAAATACCGTTCAACTGTATATGTTAAACACACTGAGCTTCTGGGATGCCGAGGCTCCTCTATGAGACTGAGCACAGAACACCCAACCCAAGCTTTTCTGTGTGCCATGTGTCTGTCATTGACTTCACCAGCTGCCCAGTTAGGTCAATACCTGGTGTTGCAAGGGCTTGGCAATGCACCTCAGCTCCACTAAAATATCCCTGCTGAGGTCATCGGTATCTTTGACACTGCTAAAGCCAACAATCAGTGTTGAGCAGTGCTGGTTACAGTTGCCTGCTGCCTCCTCCTTGGGGCATTTTCTGATGTAAGCTCTAGGACATGGCACTGCCTTGATTTGACTCTTACCTCACTGGCAGCTTCTCTGCGTTCTCCTTTGCTGGTTCTACATCTCCATGACATCTAAGCACTGGACAGCTCCGGTGCAGCCCTCAGAACTCTCCTGTTTTCTACCAACACTCCTTCCCCCAAAATCTCATTTATTCACATTGTGTCCACAGCCTGCATCCTTCCCTTAGGACCCCCAATTGTGTTTCCAGCTTCTTTTTAAACCTCTCACCCGGGTGCTTAGTTAGCCTTCCAAGCATGGTATGGCTACAAACAAACTCCTAGCACTTCATCCTGCCAACTTGCTCTCCCCCAAATCTCCTTTCTAATGAACTTGCTCTTCCAAGTTGATTGGATCTGAAACTCTGTAGACACCTTTGAATATTACCTCTCTCTGTGTCTTTGACTCTCTTGCTTCTCCCCTTGTATAACCAAATCCAGACACTATGATGGGCATGGCAATGCACTCAGGAGCCAACAGCACAGAGCACCAACACCTGGCCCTCAGCAACCCCACTCTCTGTGTCTCTCCTTAGATGTTCTTCACCATCCTGTCACATCCTGATTCCTCTCTGGTTCCTTTGCTAAATGAGTTGGGGACTGCAGCTCCAGAAAACTTGTCTGAGGGACTTCTCTTGGCATTTCCTTGGTCCCTTGGGAAGTCTCACTGACCTCAGAGCCACCCACATAGCACCTTAGGAAATCTCTTGGCTTCTACCCCTCTGCTGCATGCTCAGTGGCTCGATCCAGGTCCCTCCCCAAGCCGGTACCTGTCAATAATGACTGGATCTGAAGGCGTCTCATTCCGGTTGCCACAGCTCTTGCGGTCACAGCACCGGCTGAAGAAAAGATGAAAAGACAGAAAGAAATGATGAAAGAGTGTGAGGGGCCAGGCCCAGTGAGGGATCAGATGTCCTGTTCTGGGTGTAGAATTCCTGTGTGCAGGGATCTCTTGCAAGAGAAAGCCAGGAAGGGTCTTGGCAGGACCCTTGGCAGCCTAGTTCTAGGAATGGGTTTAGCTGTGAAACCTTGGGGTTAGCTGTGAAATCCATTAGCAGTGGATCATCTACAGTGTCTCTTTGATGACCACAAAGTGAACTTGCCCCCGTAAGAGGCATCCTGACCCAGATGTGTCCTGTGACCGGCATTCCAGGGGCCTTCTCTAGCTTTTTAAAATTATTATTATTTTAATCATTTTTATGATTAAAAATCATAAAAATCATAGGGTAGTCACTGTCTCAACAACATGTTTCTAAACATATTTTCTTTTCCACATATTAGGAACTGTCTCTGAGGCACTGGAGGACTGACATATCCGGGAAAGCCCTTCAGGAAATGCTAAGCTCTAGGGTAAAGAAAAGGGGGAGCTAAGGGCTGTTACCTTCTCCCTACCCCCAACTTATCTACCAAAGAGCTGCCTGGCATTTCTCACTTCTAGGCAGCTTGCTTTCCTCCACCAGGCCCCTAAGCAAATCCCAGAGCCCTCTGTGTTGCCCAACCCAGCCTGTCCCCATCTTCCCAGAGAGCTACTCCCTGGAGCTTTATTAGTTAAGCTTCCAGTAGCAGTAGGAGGCCTCTCTCACAAAAACACTAAGAGAAGTTGCATAAACAGGCCAGGCTAATGGGGCCTCAAGGAGCCTCTCCCCTGCCCAAGCTTCCCCAGGGACATGGCGGTTGTTGTGAAATAGAAGAAGGCTTGACAAGGGACTTGGGCTGTAGCTCAACGAGGTACACCATCTTGTCAATGTCAAGGTACACCTGGAGGTTGCCCATCTTACCTGCACATGATCTCGTGAGTGAGCAGCACTCGGCACATTTCAGGATTCTTGTCCTGTCCCTCATAGATGATAGCCTAGGAAGGAGGAAGTGTGTAGGCTGGCGGGGAGGGAGGCTCCTCTCAAGTCCCGGTGGCAAGCACAGGTGAGCCTATGGTTCTACCCTGGTGTCTCCCAAACCCAGGCCCAGGAGAGGTCCCACCCCAGGAAAGATCATGTCCTTTGCCCTGATCTGAAGAGTCTAGGGGTGGAAAGCAGGAACCTGAAGCCTGGCTGCTCAGGTGAAGAACAGCCTTCTACCCTCAAATATGACCATCACCTAGGTGACAAGAATGGCACCAGGACTGCAGATTCCTGGCTGGTGGAGCAGAAGGCTCCTGGTCCCACCCTGCATTATGCTCCTATCCTCACCTACTCCTAGCATCTCCTTCCGTGCAGGCTGCTCCACGCTATGGTGGGCTTCTGCCTCTGCTCATGCATATTGTCCCTCTTTGCAATTCCTGCTAACTAACAAAACAGGCCACTAAGCTGCCTCTTCCCACCTCTCTATCACTTCCCCAGCTCAGACCAGCATGTTGCCCTTGGACTGTTGTTGCCCCTCTTGCACAGTCCCCCAGCAGCCCCTGTCCTGAACAAGAAGTGAGCTTCTCAAACTGTAAATCTGGCTCCCAGCTCTAGCCTCTGGACCTTCCAGCCTTCCTCTGTCTGTAGGTTCTTTTCTCTGTAGGCTCCCACACGCCACCCAGTACCACTGCCGTTGCTTGGCCCACCTACCCTGTCAAAGTGACTGAGAGTTTTCTGGATAAAAGCCATTCTGCTTTGCTTTGATGGAGGCTGCTAGAAGCGCCTGTCCAAACAACAGCATGCAAGTTGCCACGTTTCATTCCAGATCCACTAAACTGGCCCATTTACGATAGGAGCTCCTTCTCCCAGCATGTTTCTGAAAGGCCCGAGACTTGGGCTGCCTCTCAGAGTGCATGGGTTGGTTTCCCTGAGCTGCTTTGATCAGTGCCAAGCCTCCTTCCTGGGACCAGCATATCATCACCATGCTGAGTGTCTGCAGGACAAGCTCTGGGGCCGCACACAGGTCTCTTTTCTGACCCAAAGCACCCATCCCCCTTTGCAGTTGGTGATGACACTGAGGACTTTCTCTTGAGAACTGCTCTCAGTGGAGTTGCCTCTACTGTATGCTCTTGCCTTAGGCATGGTGCTGACTGATAGAAAAAGCAAAACATCCAGCGGTGTTTCTATTCTACTAATCCCTGTGGATTGGGCTAAAGCTGAACTCTACCTGAGACAACCTGCTTCCTGGGTATCTTCCTGTCCTGATCTCTTTCCTCTCCTCCTGAGGAGGGCTTTTCCTCCTCACCAATAAATGGCACACCCCTGATTTTTGTGTCTAAGATTGTGTTGCTAAGGGATATAACTTAAACCAGGGTCTTTTTATAAATGTTTTCTTTTCCAGACTGGAGAGAAAAAGCACAACCTTCTTGCCATAGGCAGGGAACTGGGAGAGCTAGAGCAGTGAGAGTAAAGCCATACAAAGACAGAGGGGTTAAGAATGTTCACTCAAACCAAGTCTAGGATGGGCCTGAACATCCCCCAGGCTGGCTCACCTGCTTCGACATGGAGTCAATGAGACGCACATAGAGGTCTTGCTCTGTCCGAAGTCCTAGGATGGGAAGGTAGAAAGAACTTACTGTCAGGGGGGCAGGAGGATGCCACAGATGACTATACCCACACCATTTCCAGCCCTGATGAGGGTGATATGTATTTCAAGGTGCTTTAGTACCCAGACTCTGCTTACCGTTGTTATACACCAGTCGAAGGCGGTAATGGATCCCGTTGTTTGTTTTTTCTGTCCCAGGCTCCTGCAAGGACAAGACAGGAGGATGTTCAAGCGCTCAGGGCCTTCAACCTCCGTCACCCATACTCTCCTTCACCCATAGCCTCCTCCACCGAATCCCACTGTCCTTCTTTGCCTTCCAGCCATTCACCCACGCTTTCCCACTCATCTTCCCCAGTGTGTGGGTGTGGGTGTGGGTGAGTGCGCGCGTGCACATGTATGTGTGAAGTGGCAGGGTCCCTGAAGCCCTCCCATCACTCCCAGTGCTAGCCCCAGGCCAGCCCATGAGCCTCTCACTCGATCCTTTTCCACGAAGTCGATGAAGGCTGTGCGCTCCACCTCCACGGGCTGCCCCTGCCGGTCGTACATGGCCAGCACGAAGTGGAAGAAGTTGGACTTCCTGAGGTTGGAGGGGGGCTGCTTTTCAAAATGTGCTCTTGCCAGGCCCACGCCACTGTGGGAGGAAAGGAACTGGAAAACCACTGGAAGGGCCCTCCAGTGAGAAAGACCCCACGGGTTCTGGCCAGGGAGGTGGCTGGCCAGGAGTAGGCTCTGACATGCCAAGAGTTTGGATAGGTGGTCAAATTAGATGGGCCCTTCCATCCTGGACAGGACCATATCAGTTCCATAAGGAGGCCTCCAACGCTGAGGCCCCAGTGTGCTTCCTTGAGAAGAAGAAACACCACAGGTGCTGCATGAAGGCATCCTGCCAGGCTTCTCCCTGAGACCCATATTCCGGAAGGCTTATCTCTAAAATCAAGTGTATAAACGGTAATACTGTCCAGAGGCATTTGGGGCATCAAAGGGGACCTAAGAGGTTCTGGAACAAATTTCCCACTGAATGTCAACTTTCAGCTAGGGCATCACTGAAACTATGGCATTGCCTAGGACGTGATGTCTATCAGACTACCAGGGACACTGAACTGGCTCCAGGCTATCTATGTCTGCCCATCCTAGACCTTGGGCAATGGCTACAGATGGGGAATACCCTTTCTGGGTGCAAAAGGCATGACTCCAGCTTCAAGACAGCAAGGCCTCTAGACAGGAGAATCTCCTAGTTTGGCCTTACAAAAAGCTTTCTCCTGGCTCATCAGAAACTTTGCTCAGAAGCAAGGAGGAAGAGAAGAGCGAGGCCTTGTTTACCAGATTGCCCCCAAACTCTAGTGAGACACTAAATTCTGTAGCATGCAGCATGTAGCACTGGAATTAAATGCCTGGAAGAGGAGGGAATTCACAGGCAGAGAGTTGGAACAAGGGTCCAAATATGCCATCATGTAAAAAAGCAAAGGAGGAAAATATTGTTTGGAGTTTTGGTGGTGGTGTTGTTGATTTTTTTGGCTTTTTATTTGGTGTTTTGGTTTGGTCTTGTTTTTGAAATAGGGTCTCACTCTGTAGTCTAGGCTGGCCTGGAACTCACTATGTAGTTCAGGCTGGCCTCAAACTTGCTGTGATCTTCCTGCCTCAGCTTCCCAAGTGCTGGGATTATGGTATGAGCCACCACACCTGGCAAAAAACAAAAACCAAAAAAACAAAGGATAATAATTTTTTTGTGGGCTATGGGAGAAAGTTACAGGTTCTGTGGATTTCTCAACACCCCCAGGGAGTATAAACTCAGAAACCGGAAAAGGCAAGAGAACAGAACAAAGAGCCCCAGAAATATCTGTAAGGGCAAGTCCCAGTGGGTCAGCACTGGGTGAGGGATGTCGCTCAGTTGGGAAAGTGACTGCCTAGCATGAAGGAAGCCCTGGGTTCAAAACCAGTGTCACGGACAACCAGGACTGGTGGTGCACACCTGTAATCCCAGGACTCTGGAGGTCGAGACAGGAGGATTGGAAGCTCATCCTTGGCTACATAGTGAGTTGGAGGTGAGCATGAGATACAGGAGACTCTGTCTCAAAAGAGAGAAAGAAGGAGGAAAATAAAAGGAGGTGGGAATAATGGGAAGGGGCTGGGGAGATGGCTCAGTGCTTAAAGCGCTTGTCACATAAATGTGAGGACTTCAGAGCCCCAGAACCCACAAAGATGCTGGGTGGACATGGCATTGCTACAAAGGCAGGGACGGGGGTACACATCACAAGCTGGCTAGCTAGCCTAGTCATATGGATGAGCCCTGGGCTCAAGTGAGAGACCCTGCCTCAGAGAGTAAGCTGGAGAAAGATCAAGGAAGACATTAATCATGCACACATATGCACGTACACCACATATACATATTCATGGGGGTGTAGAGCAAGGAGAAAAAGGTTTGCATTGGAGGTTCCTGGCAGACTGTGTAGGAATATGAACACTAGGAAAAGTCCAGACTTTCTTCTCCAGGCCGGGTATTCCAAAGCAATGCTCTTACAGGTTTCCTTATCTTCTCCCTAGAAAAGAGTACTGCGGCCACACTGCAGGGAAATGTGACTTACAGCCCAGATGGGAGCCTTTAAGACACCCTACAAAAATGGAACCTGCTTCAGTTTGCTCAGGCTAGTATTCCACATGCATTAGGTATCTAGACTTCAAGATGATGGTTCCCAAGGATTCTGCCTCTTGATACTCATGTGCTTAAGCAGGTTCCTCTCATAATCTGTTTCTGCTGGCCCATGTGGCCAATAGAATGTAACAAAAATAATAGCACATGCCTCCCACATTCGGGTCATGAAAGCACGGTAACCTCTGCCTTATTCTTCTCCTTGACTCATTACACAGGGGAAGGCAGCTGCTATTAAAACCCAGTGCCCAGGACTGGGATGTGGCTCAGTTGGTAAATTGTATGCTTTATTAGCATGAGGACCTGAGTTTAGACCCCCTAGAACCAACATAAAAAGTCAAACATGGTGTTGTATGCTTGTAATCCCAGAGGTGGCAAGATGGGAAGCAGAGATAGGGAATCCCTGAGGCTTGCTGGTCACTTGGTGAAGTCCCAGGCCAGTGGGAGGCCCTGTCTTAAACAGAAGGTAAAAGGTACATGAGGAGTGACAAGCAGAGGTTGTCCACTGACTTTCACATATATGCACCCATACATGAACACACACTCATGAGTGCGCGCACACATACACACACACACACACACACCAGCATCCCAGATGCACATAGTCATGCTTCCTTGACAATGACTACTAAATTCATTGCTATTTAATATTTTCTTCTACACAATTTAAAATCAGGAGCCAGTGAGCTAGCTCAATGGGCAGAAGGCTCTTGCTGCCAACCTGAGTTTGATCCTAGAAAGCTACATGGTAGGAGAGGACCAACTCCACCACTTGTCTTCCCACTGCTCTAAGTGCACATAGCACATATGAGCAACACCACACATAGCACGTGAGCAACCCACACATAAACAAATAAATAAATGCAAGAAAATCTTTTTTTTTTTTTTCGAGACAGGGTTTCTCTGTGGCTTTGGAGCCTGTCCTGGAACTAGTTCTTGTAGACCAGGCTGGTCTCGAACTCAAAGACCCTCCTGCCTTTGCCTCCTGAGTGCTGGGATTAAAGGTGTGCACCACCACTGCCTGGCTGCAAGAAAATCTTTAAAAAAAAAAATCAACTTACTGTTTTCTTTGACTTCATACTAGGCCATTGTATCTAGGCTGTCAGGAAATGGGTCAAATGCTATGTTTTCACTCATACAGAATACAGCAAATTTAAAAAAATTATAAAAGAACTGTTCTTTCTCCTGGATCCATTCTTGGGAGCCACAGTAGCCATGGGAATGGGTGATATAGGAGGCAGATGTGATGAATTCTCTTGTCTCCAGAGCAAGATGACAGGAAGGTGCCCAACACTCTTCCCAACCAGAAGACCCTTCCCCAGGGGTAATGTCCTCTCCACATTCCTCCCCATTCCCTCCTGGCTAGCTTGCCTTTCAAGTGGGGACTTGACCACCCTCTGTGGGCTTCTCAACCTGGCTAAGAGGCAGGGAAGCCCAAGGAGAGCTTTAGATCACAGCAGGTCTCTGATTACTATGGATGAATATGCTAATGAGACATCAACTCTGAACTCCGTCCTCCTGCTCCCAGGGCCAGCTTAGCTTGAACTCCCAGGGCCAGGGATGGTTTCAAGAACCATCAAGGGGAACAGATGACGGGATGACCTTGTAGAGTAACCCATCACTGCTGCCCTTTATTCCTATGCTGAGTCTGGGAGGCTCTCAGACAGTGGGGAGAAAGTAGACAGGAAGGCCTTGGTAGAGGAGAAGTGGGTGTTGAGAAAGTACAGAAACCCCAGGCCAGCCGGGCTGTGGTGGCGCACGCCTTTAATCCCAGCACTCGGGAGGCAGAGGCAGGCAGATCTTTGTGAGTTCGAGACCAGCCTGGTTTACAAGAGCTAGTTCCAGCGCAGGCTCCAAAGCCACAGAGAAACCCTGTCTTGAAAAACCAAAAAAAAAAAAAAAAAAAAAGAAAGAAAGAAAAGAAACCCCAGGCCACTCAATAGGCCTTTTCTGTGCAAAAGCCCTTACTGGCTCAGGGCTTTTGGTCTGGAGGAAACTGATGGTGACCTGATGAATTTCCCTTGACAAATGGACATATGTCAGTCAGTCCAGAGTCCTGTGTATCCCTGTTCCTGATGGTCTCCTGAAAATCAAACCCGGAAGTCTTCCTTAAGCCCAGGCCACACTCCCTATGCTGGGCCTACCCTTCCTATGAACAGGATTACTCGGGAGAGAGCACAGGGATTAAGGAAAGGGAAAGCAGGGTCCTCTATGGGATATGGGTCAGTATCTGGTACTACGGGGTGAGGCACAGAGAAACTAAGCCACCTCACCTGTCCCATGGCATCATCTCACTTCACCCAGCTCTATTCTTCCCAAGGCAGCCTAGAGTACCACCCAATTCTCCACCTTGCTTAGATGCACAGGCTTCCGCGGGGCATTTCCATTATCACTAACAATATTAATGACGGCCTTAGCTCCCATCAGACCTAAGCTGGCCAACAGAATGGGAGAATTCCTGCTAGGTGCATCCCCCGCTCCTTGCCTTGGGAAGTCTCCAGTATACCTCAGTCATGCCTCGGCCAGTTAAGTGAGCAGACTGGGATACAATGGGAAAAGACTTTGCTGAAAAGAGTCTAGCATTTTGTATGTTCAGGACACAGAATAATACAAGGAATGTGCTGTACAGAGGAACCGAAAGCAAAAGAAAACGGAAGCGGGCCGGCCCATGTCTCCCGTCAGTGGCTGTCCTCTTTGTTCCTGTACCTGTAGCCGCAGTAGGGGATCAACACCTGTTACACAGGACTGCAAGCTACAAAGGGAGAAGCCTAGGGAGGAGGAAGGGAATGTTTTTTCCTTTTCTCCCCTTGGGAGAAGCTGCTGCTCTTGTAATGAGAAAACAAACCAGAGTTAAAGAACAGAGACAAAGAGATGTCCTGGAATAATGCACAAAGTACACAGTGATCTGAGAATCCCCATGGCCATAATCTGGGCATACACATGGGAGCTATAGGTAGCACTGAGGGCTCTCTGCTCAGAACAAAAGACACAGATGAATTTTGTTCTCTCCAAAGTGGAGTTGTCCAAGACAACCATTGGAGCGTAGGAAGAAACTTGGAGATGCCTAGGCAGCCAGGCAGTGGTGGCTGCACGCCTTTAATCCTAGCACTTGGGAGGCAGAGGCAGGCGGATCTCTGTGAGTTCAAGGCCAGCCTGGTCTACAAGAGCTAGTTCCAGGACAGGCTCCAAAAGCTATAGAGAAACCCTGTCTCGAAAAACCAAAAATAAGAAAGTAAGAAAGAAAGAAAGATGGATGGAGGGATAGGAGGATAGACCCCTGAATCCTGGAGAGGCAAGGGTTTCATTTATGTTCTCCTAGAAGCACAGAACTTCCTGTGATTAAAAACCCAAATATCAACAGCTTATTGGATTGATTCAAGGAACTGCTGAAGTAGAGGGCAACCCAGAGAGCTACCACTGAAGGCAGCCAAGCTCGAGCCTGTGGGGAACTATGAAAATACACAGAATGAGTACTTCAGACTTACCTCACCTGAGTCAGGGACGAAGTGTGTTAGGCACTGCCACCTTCTAAGTCATCACCTCCTCATCCAGATTATTTTATTTACATGTATTTGCATGTACATATGTGTAGGTGTGCCCAAAGAGGCCAGAAGAAGGCATCAATTCTCTCAGAGCTTGAATTACAGGCATTTGTGAGCTGCCTGATGTGGGGGCTGGGATCCAATCTCTAGTCTTCAAGATTGAGAAGCAAATATTCTTTTAACTACTGAGCCATCTTTCCAGCTCCCACTGCTGGGTTTTGTTGTTGTTATTTTTGTTGTTGCTGCTGCTTTTCTGTTTTCCTGGCTGCCAGCAGAACAAGCTCTGGTCTTTGCAAGTTTTCAGGCATTAGAAAAGTAAATGCTAACTGAGGTAACTTTTGCCAACCAAGGGTACTAAGAAGATAAGCATGGGTTCCAACTGTCAGTCACCCAGAAGCTCCTGGACTCCAAGGGAAGCTCTGGGTTTGATAAATATGGGTGAACACTGGCCTATTTAGAATGTGTACTGCTGGAGCCCATAGTTAGTGACATTTCATTCTCTTAGCATCATAGGAAACAGTATGTATCCTTTTCAGGTAAATGCTGCTGAGTGACAAAAACAGTCACACAGCCACTTTTTTAAGAATCCAAAATAGCCAGGTGTTGGTGTTGCACGCCTTTAATCCCAGCATTTAGGAGGCAGAGGCAAATAGATCTCTGTGAGTTCAAGGACAATCTGGTCTACAAGAGCTAGTTTCAGGACAGCTAGGACTGTTACACAGAGAAACCCTGTCTCAAAAAAAAAAAAAAAACCAAAATAAACAACACATTCCCTCAGTTTTTCAGAAAGGCTGTTGCAAATGCAAACATGATGTCAAAACCCTTTCCTCTCGGCTCTGCGGGGTGTTGAGGTGATAGAGAACTCACTTCTATTCTAGAGAACCCAGACTTGGAAGTCTTCATACCAGGGTTTCCCACCACGTCCCATCTTCTAGTCTTACACAGGCCCAGGATTAAAGGAAACTTTCTGGGACACCAGAAAGAACTTAGTTTGCCCAAATATCTTGGACAGAAGAGTCATGCCTCGCAGCAAGCTTTGGTATGCAGAGATTTCCTGAGCACTGAGTTGGGTCTTTGAGGTCAAATGAACAAGGACAATGTGACCTTCATAGGCTGGGCCACTAAGGTGAACAGCACTCCAGAGCACACAGGGACTTTAGCTGGCATAGTAAGGCAACAGAGTATCTGGTTGCTATGATTGAGCCTACCCAGCAGGTCCCTGGAGATGTTCCCCTGCAAGGCTAAGCATCCAGAACTCTTAATAGACAAAGCCCCTGTTGCAGTCTCCGTCTCCACTCACAAACCACTCATGCTTGATCATATATTTACTATAAATAGCAATTTAACAATAGCCACCTGCATCCCTTACAAGGCACCCCTGGGGGCTTCTGCCTTCCAGTTTCCTGCCAAATGTGAAGTCTGGCCTACCTGACAGCCCACGATTCTGAGCAGTAGTAGCACTTTGGCTTGAGCCTGAGCCATCTTCTTCAAGTCTGAGATGTTAAGAAGGGGACACGGCCTGAAGTCATCAGCATTGGAAGCAGGCTCTGCTGACCACCCTCTAGCTCCATCAGGGGAAAGAAACAAAAATGTATGCCTCTCATATCTCATCGCTGGTCTCCAAGCTGCCTCAAGTTCTTCTGCTCAGTCCAGCCTTCTCTTCCCTATTCTGCCACCACTACACAGGTTCCATGGTCCTTTCTTCCACAGCCTCCCTTCCTTTAAGCATCCCCTTGGTGCTCAAGCCCTCTCTTAGGCATTCTCTGTGCCCAAGGGCGGATAGTGACCATCATGCTGTGCCTGCCTCCAGCCAAGACCCCTTGGCCCAGCCCTGCCCAGGCCCTGATAGGCTCAGAACCTAGCCATGATGTATATCAAAGATAAAAGCAATGACACAGAGGGGTACACCCACCCCAATGGTACCCACAGAGGAAAGGCCTGGTGGCTAATGGCAGCTTCCCAGAACCTGTGTGTGGATGAATCTGCTCAAGAGGAGCTTTGGGTCAGGGGAAGCTTCGGGGTCCCCCTTTCTACTGCTCAGCACAATTCTACTTAGTGACCCATGTCTAAATGGCAGGCAGGTGGGGACGGGGGCATGGGGGGGTGTACTCACACATGTGCTCTAGTGTTCCCCTGCGGCTCGGCGCCTTTCAGTTCCACTGACTACTCGCCTGGTTTTTCTTCTCCCTACCCTCTTACCATCCACCCACAGGCCTGCCTGCCAGCCAGGTTCCAGGATGAGGAGCAGCTATTAATTATTAAAGCAAACAAAAGCATTTCCTAGCAGGGAGGCTAGCCTACAGCTGCTTACAGGAAAGATATCCCCAGCTGCCCTTCTTCTCTAAGGCCTTGCTCCTGTGCAGTGACTGCCGGGTAGAATGGGCTGTAGCGTTTCCCAGGACTACTGCAGGAGTAATCCCGGCTTCTCTAGACTCCCCAGCCCAGAAGGATGAAAGTGCTGCTCCTGTGCTAAGCCCACAGGCAGGAAGACTTGTCTGAAGAGGAGGATGGGGAATGGGCTGGGGCTAGGTCTCAGAGAGGAATTCCTATTGGTCAGGTCAGGGGCAGTCCCAGCAAAGGTTAGGGGTCTTTCAAAGGTTAGGGGTCTTTGAGCAGACTCCCGGTTAGGGAGCCCCCTGCGGGGAGAGGAAGCCTCCTCTACAGCCTCCCCTCCCCTTCCTGTGAGCTGGGTATTTGGTTCCAGTTCTTTCCCTACGTCCCATGCTCAGAATCACGTTAACAAGGCCTCCCTCACTGATCCTGGCGAGCCTTCCAGACCTTTTCCTCCTCATCCACTTACTTCCTTTAAAATCTTGGCATTTTGGGGGAGTCTAAGTTGTAAAATTGCAGAGGGTAGAAGGATGTAGGGCAATTGCTGGAACATACTGAGGTGAAGAGAGGCACCTGATATCCCTATATCAGGCTTTCGGACCAGCTAGGCAGACTACTTAAGCCTGTGGGTGCTGTGGAAAGAAGGATGGGTGGGCTGCCATCTTTGCCCTACAAGAAAGCCTCAGCTAGCAGAGCCAGAAAAACAGGGATAGGCAGAGGACAGCAGAGCCTGGCCTCTAGAAAGCATCGGTAGGTTAACATTAGGAATGGCTCTCCTAGGCAGGGAGGCAGGGAATAAACAGTCAAGGCTCGCCAAGGCTCTATTTGGTGGGTGGGATTCTAAGGGCTTGAGGACAGTTTGAAGAGAAAGCAGGTCAGGCAGCCTTGCTCACTCTCCAACACCACAGACCATTATCACACAGAAGCTAGGAAAGAAAGCTGGGTAGACGGTGATGAGCCCTGAATGCCAACTATCTGGGAGATGGGGATGTGCAGTGACAGCATCCTTAGCACTAATCATGGTCTGGGCAGGGTTGGAAAGCACAGGGCACAGACACAGAGGTGCTGTGACACAGTGGGTCACTTTTTTTTTTCTTTAATTAGGGCAAGGACATGATCAGAGAAAAGTGCTTTGGAGTCTGGTGTAGTGCTGTGTACTTGTAATTCCAGCACCTGGGAGGCTAAGGCAGAGTTGGAGGACAGCCTGGGCTACACAGTGAGACCTCCCCCATGTCCCCAAAGTACCTTGGAAATGTAGCTTTGGTGAGTAGAGCAAGGAAGATAGTTTGGAGGAAGTGGTGAGTCAGAGGCCAGGACCAGGAGTCTTGAGTTATCCTTCAAGCCAGGGAGAATGGGGCACGGGAGCATAATTGTTAAAAGTGGTATCTGGGGACACTGGGCTTGAGACCAGGCATCCAAAAGCTCTGGAAATCAGGTGGTTGTGGGTGAAGGTGAGGAAGGCACAGGTCATCCCCACAGAGCAACCTTGCAGGTGAATGAAGCCGGGCAGGGAATGGAGATGAAGGGGAGGATGGGAGATAGAGGTTTCTTGTTATGTTTTGGGATGGGAAGACCTGAGGCCTAACTGAGGGAGAAGATATACACAGGAGAAACAACAAACACTGAGGAGAGAAATGAGAACCAAGAATTAGCTTCCCCTCTGGGACTGGGAAGAGAATCATACACATGCTTCAAACCCTCAATCTATGTCCTAGAATGGAGATTTCCAGACTTGGGGAGAAGCAAGCTTAGGCCTGAGGAATGTCCTGTTCAAACTTCAGAAGGCTTTGGGCTTCAGTTATGTGGCCTTGGGGATCCAGAATAACACCACTCAAGAACTTTCTCTGTGTAGACTCCCCAGATTTCTTGCCCCATCACCCACCCTCAGGATATCATCTTCTGCTTCTCTCTCATCTAATCTGCTGACCCTGGGCAGGCAGAAAGCAAAGTCTGGAAGAAACAGGAACTTCCACTCTAATACACTCGATGCTATAACTTCAAGAAAAAGCCAAACCCAATGGAAAAGGAGGCACACAGAGTTAGAAGCATTATTAGCACAAGACGTTAAAGGGGGAAATGGGAGGGAAATAAATTATCACACCCATAGTCGTGTTAAACGACTGTGATTTGTGTTTCTATAATCTCTAGTTACATCACTCTTAAAACTTACTGGCTCTGGCTCATCTGCAATGTCGTTTCCTGTCCTGGAGAGATCACTGGACAAGCAGCCCAGTGCTCTCCCTGAAGGCTGTGAGACAGCTGTGCAAAAACACTGCACCCCTTGGTCCACAAAACACTCTTGAGTCTACTGCTGGGTGAGGTTGTGGTGCACCCCAAGTGATACCTGAACAAGTTTGGATATGTGGATCAGAGTGGTGCCAGCTCCGGTCTGTTTTAGGTTGAGGTCCTTCAGAGGATGGGTTACAGCTATTTAAACTTCCTGGAGACCCAGTGCCCACCCTGCCCTGGCTGCCTGCAGGGACAATCCCGACCTAGTGCTGGGCACTATGAACTCCCGATCTGATGTATAGCCTCCAGTCCATGTTGTATGATTGCGGGGAGTGTTACAGAGACCGAGTTCCAACGACTGTGCGACTGTGTTAACAAGCCTTCAAAGTCTCCATCCAAATCCTGGAGTCCATTCCTTACAGAGCTCTCCTGATAAACCCCTATGCCTCCCCCTGAAAAGTAACCAGAGTGGATTCTGCTAATTCCCAAGAGCTTCCTGACTCCCTCAGGATCTACCATCTCACACACACACACACCGACAGAATAGTCCAGGCCCCACTCTCAACCCCAAGCAATTCTGCAGGGTCAACTGCCCTCTGAGCCCCACCTACATCTCTGGTCCTACACACCACCATGCCCTAACTCTGAGGAGCAAAGAAAAGAAAAGAGAGGCAGAGTTTCTTTCCTTTCTTGTCGGATAGTTGCGGAACTGGACAAGCGGAACAGTAGAGACTGCCCAGGAAAAGAGGACTGGACATCTCTAGATGGCTAGTAACTATGGGTCAAGACTCAAGGTGCACAGGCTGATGTGACACCTCCTTCGGAGCCCTGGACACTATTGAGCAACCTTGCCTCATATTCTCAGGAAAAAAGTCAGTCAGATTCAGGGTTAACAGGAGACTTCGTCGGGACGGTCATGTGTTAGGATTCCCTCCATCCCTTGCTCCAGTAGCTAAGGCATGTTCGAAGAAGGCGACAAGAAGCGGTCCAACCAGAGTGCTAGGTCGGGTGGGGCTCTTACCTCTGCGCAGCGGTGCTGGAGTCCAGGATGCCCGCGCTCTGCATCCAGGAGCGCACGGAGCCCAGGCTGGAGGGCAGCAGCGGCTCCTCTTTCAGGTGGAGCCCACCGCGGGGCAGAGTGTCCTGTGCGGAGAACATAAGGACCCGCAGTTCGTGGGCGCCCCCCACTGCCAAGGATCGCTTCCCGCCGAGGCTGTGGGCGTCGCAGTTCAGCCCGACCCGACGGCACTAGAAGCCTCCAGGAGCGCAGCGCTACACGGAGTCCCGGAGCCTCAGTGCACGCTCGCCTCTCGGGTGCTCTCTCAGTGAATGCGGGTCCCCGGGCGCCGACGCTGTCCCCTCCCTTCCCGGGGCGCGGGGCGGGGAGATGGAGGGATTCCCCCGCGGCCTGAGAGCCGGTGAGCAGACTGAGAGCGGAGCCTGCACCCTCGCACAGAGGCGCCCCAGAGGCGCGCTCTGGCGGCTGCCCAGAGCCGCGGTCGTCGGAGGTGGGGGGGCCGAGCGCCCCGCGAGCTGCCCGCCCTTCCCCCCCGGCCTCCCCCCGCCCGCCCGCGGCGCCCGCGCGGGTAGCTGATTACCATCCGAGAGGGGGAGACTGCGGCCGTAGAGCTCGGCGGCGGCGACGGCGGCGGCCGGGGCGGCAGCAATAGCAGCAGTCGCGCGTCCCGGGGAAGAGCCGGGCCGGCGCCGGGCCAGCAGACGCAGCCGCCGCCAGGTCCCCGAGTGCCCCGGCGCCCCGAGCCTGCCGCTGCCCCGGGCGGCAGCACCTGCAGCAGGAGCAGCAGCAGACCGGCCGACTCCCCCCGGGCCCCGGTTCCCGGGCTTCCCCGCCGCGGACGCCGCCGCCCGCCGCTCCCCGGGGCCTGGCCGCGGGCCCTGGCCATCCCGCCGCCGCCGCCGCTCCCTGGGGAGCGGGAGCCGAAGGGAGGGAGCACCGGCAGGAGGAGGGCTGTTGCAAGCGGGTGGGCCCAGGGGACTCGGGGCCAGGGGAGGCGGGGGCGGGGCGCGAGGCCGGCCGAGGGGCGGCCAGGGACGTGACATCATCGGGGGAGGAGCGGCCGGGCTGGGGCCGCTGCGGCGGGGCGGACCCTGGAGAGTCGGTAGCCGGTCTGGGGGCCACGGCCTCGGAGAGGCGGCGGGAGAGCTCTTGGAAGCTAGCCCGGGCCGGGGAAGGCGAAGACAGGGAGGGCTGGGGGCTGCGCAGCGTGGGAGCCTGGTCTAAGCAGTTCAGCTCATCACACCGCGTTGGGGAACCACCACGGCCTCCGGGTCGCCACCAGACGAAGCTCCAGCATCTTTTTGATTCATCCTTCCCCCTAGTATGCACCGCCTCTCCTCTACCGAGGCTTGAGTCTGGGAGTTGCTGCTCATTTGGTACCTTCTGACTTTTCACTGGCCCTCCCAGCACCCTCGGAGAACTGACCTCGGTTTAACTTCTGCGCCTTATTGCTCAAGGGTCTCATTGTGTAGTAGGTGGCGGGCCCCAGGCCAGGTGAGCTGTATTAGTCCTGCACCTCCTATCCTTATTCCTGTCCTTGGATTACCCAAACTCAAGTTTACATTCCCAACTGCGCCTTTCAGAAACCTCCTGACGCCGGGCGGTGGTGGCGCACGCCTTTAATCCCAGCACTCTGGAGGCAGAGGCAGGCGGATCTCTGTGAGTTCGAGACCAGCCTGGTCTACAAGAGCTAGTTCCAGGACAGGATCCAAAGCTGCAGAGAAGCCCTGTCTCGAAAAACCAAAAAAAAAAAAAAAAAAAAAAGAAAAGAAAAGAAAAGAAATCTCCTGACTTCTGATGGCGAGTTGGACACGTGGGACTCAAGCTTAGGGTTAAGAACCAAGCAAGCTCACCACCTTTTCCCCCAGCTTTCTTTCTGGTTCCATTTTATTTCTGCACAGAAATCATCTGGCCTTTGACCTTAAGGCATAGCCTTTTCTGTGTGCCCTGCGGGCTATCAACAAACCTTGGATCGAATCCAGCAGTTTCCCTCAGAACAGCAAAGAAGGAATAGGGACCACCTACCCCTTGCTGTTGCTTGCAGACTCAGATCTCCATCCTCCTAGGAGTGGGATGGGGCATGCTCCAAGTCAGCTCTTCATATCCGGCCTAATGCTGACCCAGAGAAAGGATCCCAGAGACACTTTTGGGTCTTCTGTCTTCCCAGAGTTCTGCCTCTTGGTTCTTCACTATCCCTTCTCCTTTATGTCCAATTTTTCATCACCTGTCACCTTTGAAAGAGGAGGAAGGGACACTGCCAGTCCCACCCAGACTTCTCAAGGTCTCAGTTTTTACCCCAGGTAGAATTACCAAAAACGGGGCTTTAAAAGTGAATTCTTTTCCAATCGCCCTCCTCATCCCTTTAACTGACTCTAAACCTTGCCCCTTGTAGTATGGCTCCTGGATCAGCAGCACTGACATTGATAGCTTGTTAGAAATGCAGACTTGAAGGCCCTCCCAGACCTATCTCTGAGAGCCTGCCTCAGAAAACTGGAGTGCTGGGATCACACATGCCAGCCACTACTGCTGGCTAAAACTTCCCATTCTTAAAAAAAATCTGTCCCCTTCTCCCCACCTCCTCCTGCTTTTGTGGAAGTTCACAGAAGTACTCCACTGAGGATGCTTTGCCAGTGTCCACCGCTTCTCCGGGAAGCTCCCAGTCTGACTCCTCCCTGCTCTGGCTCTGCTCTGACTGCGTGGTCTCTTGGGGTTTGGGGCCCTCTGATCTCCTTGCGGCATCTACGCACCACAACTCTTCACCCTTCCTTTTTTTTCTTCAAGAGTTCGTTTGTTCTCCCAGGCTCCTTCTCTAAGGCTGTCATTGGGAAGACCACATCCCAGCCTGGGCTTCTGTCTCCCTTCTGGCTGTGCTGACCATCAAATGGGAAGATTAGAGTTGAGTTGGACCATGGGGCAGGAAAGAAACCCTGCCCCAGGAAGAATCCTCAGCACAAGAGTCTCTGCTCCTAGGCCACAGTGGCACAGTTCAGTTCCCACATGCCCACCCTCACAAGCTGTGCACCCCCTGTGTGTATCCACAGCACCCCTTCTGCTGCACACAGGTTTTGGAGCGGGGGTAGGGGTGGGGGTAGAGGGTGGGCATCTCTGACATCGTTCTCTTCCACCTACAACTACCACTTTGTCAGATCTTCCACACCCTTCCCTCTGCTCCAGCAGAGGAATATCTCTAATAGGAACACATTTCAACACTAGATTCCTCCCTGCTTGAAGAAGATCCATTCCCTGTTCTGCTGTCAGCTTCATTTGTCTTCATCCTTCGCCTGCAGGTTTTAAGTGTCGCTGTGTATAACCGTCTTTCTTAGGAAGAGTTCAGTGTCTCTTATGGCTCCTCACACTTAGGGACCGTTTTAGGAACATTCCTGGCTGATCCGGTTTCTCTCACCAGTCTTCTTGCTGTGTCAGCTCCTTGCTTGCCTGACACCAAGATCCCTTTAACATACTCTGTGCTGTCCCTTTACTCTGCTGTCCCCTCCAGCAGGAATGTTTAAGCTTGGCTTTTCTTTCCAAGGCACAGTGGAGTCCCTGTGCCTGTTTTTGGTGTTGCATTATAACTCTGAAGAATAGATTTGAGGGATAAGTGCTCAGAAATAACCTGGGGAAGTAGATGAATCAGTGGAAAAATGGCATTGAGAGAGAGCGCTGTCATACATGGGAGGCCTCCTGACTTGTATGCATTCAACTCTACCCTAATTAACCCTGTGGAATAGACAGAATCCAGCCAGGAGGATGTTTGAAACGTAGCAGACCCTGAAGCCTCTGCAAAAGGTTTCTGGGTTAGAGCTGCTGAACCAAGAAGCAGAGGTTCAGGGGGATTCAGGGAATCTCTGGACAAACATTAGAACTGTCCTTGGCATCAGAATTGGGTGTCTGTTCTTAAGATCCAGCCACAACTCTGCTTCTTGGAATGACATTTTATTTTCCATGATTTTTCTTGTTTGGGGGGAAAATTTTTCTTCTTTCTGCATACTGTGATTGCTCCACAGACAAGAATCTAAGGATTCTATAGGCACAGTAACAGACAGAGGAGGCTTGGTCTGAGCCTGTAGAAAATGCTTAACCTCCTTTGGCCCAGGCCAAGTCTCACTTTTGGAACCGTTAGGCCAAAACTTCTCACCTCACCTTTTTGCTTCTTGGACATTAATGCTCATGTTCAGAAAGATTCTCGTCATGTGCCCAGTGCTAGAGAATAAGTGGGAAAATAGAGCCTAACTGTGCCCTTCTGAAGCTCACACAGTAGATGTATGAGCATTCAGAGTTATTCCAGAGTATGCCAGACTATCATAGAAGCAAGGCTGGGTAATGGGAGAGATAGGCTTACCAGCCAGAAGGATGAACCTGTGGAACTGGATGCCTGGCTACACTTGCTTCAAAGGTGGAAGGTGCCAGCACCCGGTATCATGCTCAGATATCATGCCTAGGAGTTTCGGGTTCATTTTCTTCCTCCTATGTCTGGTCTTGAGATAATACTTTTTAAAAGAAGAGCTATTTCCTCCAAGCCTCAGCCCAGTGCTCGGGTAGTCTGTGTGTTGTACTATAGTGCCCTCTAGAGTCCCCAGCGTTAGGTTGCTGTTTGGATCCACTTCCTAAGTCACCTGATAATTAGAAAATAATACCGAAGTTAAAGCATGTACTAGTTGTGGCTTGTCATATTCTCCCACAAAGTGAAGAAAAGGGTCATTTCGGAAAGCCATCAGGAGGTTATGTTTCCGCTCTCGGTCTTCCTTGCTATTGACTCCTGAAGTTTCAGTCACAGCAAACACATCATAAAAACGTGTCTTGCCTGGGGATCTATTCCATACCTCGACTGGGCTGGCATCTAGGCTGAAACATTCAGTCCTAAATAATAAAACAATGGACAGTCATCATAAATCTCAGAGACAACCAGTCCTGTCCTTACTGCGAAATAGGAAGTGATTGCTTTCCCTCATATTTCAAGGAGTGTTCACTCCATGCTGTTTGCAGAGCCATGCTGCCTCTTTGGTTTATCCGCCGGTTTGGAGAGGCCAGAGTCTGTAACCTTCTAACCTAACACCAGAAGGGAAGCTAGCACTGTGTCTGAGGGGCTGCTTCTTAGCGGTCTACAGGCAGTGTCAAATAATCCTTGAGGTTGAAAAGCTCCACATGGCTACTGGATTTTTTTTTCTTTCAGTGGCCATGACTATTGTTTAGGCTGATGAGGAGGTCAGATTCTCCTTTTTTAGGGATATCTGTCTATGTGCACCAGTAGTGTTTGTCCCAAAAGGAAGAATAAAAGTAAATCCATGAATTGTTCTATTTATATTTTGATTACAAACTGGTTGCTTACTCGCTGTGGTCAGGTTTGACTTAAATGGTTCAATAACAAATATAACAAAT
>JAQHUG010000170.1:1679799-1706751 GCA_028555095.1 Dicrostonyx torquatus | reverse complement strand
TCTTAACCTCTGAGCCATTTTTCCAGGCCTGACAGTGTTTTCAATTTACAATCTGCCCATTGTAATGTAATCCTGTCATAAATCAAGGGACATCTATGTTTGATTAAGGTAGAATTTCCTGCCTGAAGAAAAAGGTGTATGTAAGGGATGCTGAGAGAATAAGCTAAACTTTTGAGGGATGAAGCAAAGTTATCACTGGGAGACAGAGAGATGGCTCTGTGGTTAAGAGCACTGGCTGCATTTCCAGAGAACCCAGGTTCAATTCCCAGCACCCACATGGCAGCTCACAACTGTCAGTAACTCCCGCACACAGACATACATGCAGTCAAAGCACCAATGTACATAAAATTAAAAGAATTTTTAAAAAAAATTATAAAGTTAATATGTTTTATATTTTATGAAACCAAATTTCAGATAAATTACAGTAAATACAAAACCGTAACAGCATCAGAAAAGATGCTGAGCATATGCCTGTCATCATAGGATAGAAAAGACACTTTGAAAGAAAGGCTTTCTGGGTATGTGTGATGTGGGCACAGACCACTCACACAGCTCCAGGGAGTGTTATTAGAGGGCCAGCAGGTGTCTGCTCTTCTTTCCCAGTTTGTTTCCCTCCTAGCTGTAATTTTGGAATTGGAATAATTGTTTGAATCTTGAGTGACCTTGGGAATGGAGTACAAAAAAGTGGTCCAGTGAAATAAAGAGTGTCTTTGACAGGATAGAGGGCCGTTCCAGCTGTGGATCACTTATCATGGAACTCTGTGTGTATTTTTGTTTTTAGTTCCAGGAATTGGACCTTGTGCATATTTAACAAATATTCTACCACTGAGCCACATTCCTAACATATCACTGAATTTATGTGTGAGAATTTAAACTCTCTTTTGTTTAGTTGTGAGTATGTATTGTGGAAGCTGAAACTAGTCATGGTTCACCAGTCCAGCCCTGAATGAAGGATAACTGGCATAAGCCACTGGTTCCCACTCTGACTTTCAGAGGCATCCAGAGGATTTTAAAAAAACAAACAAGCCAGGCGGTGGTGGCACACGCCTTTAATCCCAGCACTCGGGAGGCAGAGGCAGGCGGATCTCTGTGAGTTCGAGGTCAGCCTCGTCTATAAGAGCTAGTGCCAGGACAGGCTCCAAAGCCACAGAGAAACCCTGTCTCAAAGAAAGAATTTTTAAAAGGCCTCCTAATGTGCAGTCAGAATATGAATTGGTTTAAGCTAACCTGGATGAACATCTTTCCCTTTAGCTTTCTTTACAGTGAGAAGAGTAATAGGTCTGGTTCTGGCCCATGAGACCCAAGCAATTTAATGAGAATGTTTCAGAGAAAACTTTGATTTTTTTTCCTGCTGTGGTGTGTGTGTATGGGTATGTATATGTGTTGGCATGTGTAAAGACCAGTAGGCAATTCCCACAGTTGGTCCTCACCTTCTGCTTTGTTCTGAGGCAGGGTCTCTTGTGGCTTCTGCGGCATACTCCAGGTATTTTCCTGCCTGTGTCCTGGGATTGCAGATGTGTGCTAATGCCTTCTTTTTATGTGGGTTCCAGGGATCTGAACTCAGGTCATTAAGCTTTCACAGAAAGTATTTTTATCCACTGAGCCATCTCCCTAGTCCCCGGCCTTGATATTTTGGGTAAGAAAGAATAGAGATGGTGGGAACTGTTCTTTTACCTATTTTCTACCCGTGATTGAAAAAATGACAGCCAGAGCATCGGCTGCTATACTGTGACTATGACACAAGGATGAAGACATCACACAACCCACTGGAGCTCAGAGAAGGGATGACGGAGAGCCTGGATCATTACTGAGGGGCTAAATCAATGTCAGGAACTCTTTCCTTTTGGAAGTAATAGGAGAGAAAATGGCCATCATGTTTAATGGGTTTTCTATTTACTGCATCAGAACACCTACCAAACTATCATGAACACACCATTTCATCTGAAATACAAACATGGCTAGAGGCGTTTTGTGGGCTGGCTGGAACCTTCATCATATGTATAAAGGAACATGTACAGGGATATACACAGCAGTGTTGCTGATAACAGCTCAAAGCAGAGTTCATACTAAGTATTTGCCTATTAAAGAAAGGATTAGTTAATTTAGTAAATTTGTATTAGAGCATACTATGCAGTGGAGCAGAATGGTTTTTGTAGGGCATGGTGGTGCATACTTTTAATCCCAGGCAGATCTCTGATTTACACGCTCAGTCCTAGGACAGCCAGGGCTACACAGAGAAACCTGTCTCAAAAAATAAAAATAAGCCGGGCGGTGGTGGCACACGCCTTTAATCCCAGCACTTGGGAGGCAGAGGCAGGTGGATCTCTGAGTTCGAGGCCAGCCTGGTCTACAAGAGCTAGTTCCAGGACAGGCTCCAAAAGCCACAGAGAAACCCTGTCTCGAAAAACCAAAAAAAATAAAAAATAAATAAAAACAAATAAAAGGTAAATTATGTAATAGTAAGTACATAGAGCATGAAACTATTTATTCTGAAACATACACTAAAACCAATATTATATTCTCATGTGTATATACATGAAAAAGCTTTGGCAGGACACGTTGCCTGTGGTTTGAGTGACAAGAAGCTTTGTTTTTATTTACTATTTCTATTTTTGAAAAGAATTGATATCATTTAATTATTAATTAAAGATACTTATACTAGTTAAATATTAATTAGAGTGAAAGAGGCAAGTCTCAGTGAGTTTGAGGTCAGCCTGGTCTTCATAGTGAGCTCCAGTTCAGCCATGGTTATATAGTTAGACCCTGTGTAAAATACTAACTCACAGAAAAATTCCTGCTTTGAGGAGCTCTTCCTCGATATATTCTTTCATTCTTTGTCATATCTGACTTCCTGGAATGGCACGTGGATTCTTTCCAGGAGGCCTTTCCAGTCCTGGCTAGCAGTAAGGATGACCAGTAGTACTGTGAATCTGTGTCCTCATCTGAAGGTTTCCAACTTCCCCATCACTGCTGCCTGTCTGACTTACTGCCTTGTGGGAGCATGCGTCTCTCTTCCATCCTACACAATCAACAACTCCTGTAAGTACTACATTTGAAATCATTTGTGACCTTCGATTCTTTTCTTACCTATCAATTAGGACTTTTTGATTGTTTTTCACTGATCTCCTAATTCCATTTTGCCAGAAGCCTCAACTCCATGTACCTTTCTGGCAAGAAGGCTCTTTATTTATTTATTTAAAGATTTACTTTATTTATTTATTTATTATGTATGCAACATCCTGCCTCCATGTATACCCGCACACCAGAAGAGGGCGCCAGATATCATTACAGATGGTTGTGAGCCACCATGTGGTTGCTGGGAATTGAACTCACTACCTCTGGAAGAGCAGCCAGCGCTCTTAACCTCTGAGCCATCTCTCCAGCCCAAGAAGGCTCTTTAAAAAAATTCCTTCTCCCAGCTGAGCAAGGTGGCAAATGCCTTTAAGTCTATCACTCCAGAGGCAGAGGAAGGTGGATCTCTTTGAGTTTAAGGACAAGCTGCTGGTCTACAAAGTGAGTTTCAGGATAGCCAGAGCTGTTACACAGAGAAACCTTGTTTTTTTTGGGGGGGGGACAAGGTTTCTCTGTAGCTTTGGTGCCTGTCCTAGAACTTACTCTTGTAGACCAGGTTGGCCTCAAACTCAGAGATCCGCCTGCCTCTGCCTCCTGACTGCTGGGATTAAAGACATGCACAACCATCGCCCAGCTACACAGAGAAACCTTTCCTGGAAAAAAAAAAAGTGTTTTGTTTTTATTTTCAAGACAGGGTCTATGTAGTCCTGGCTGTCCTGGAACTCACTATGTAGATCAGGATGGCCCCAAACTCAGAGATCCTTTTGAAGACGGCACTTTTAAAAGAAACCAAATGTTTGCTTTCTTGATAAAGCCACTTACAACTAAATAAAGATAATTTCCATGGTCGTCAGGCTCAATAGTATGCTCCTAAATATCTGTCTCTTCGCTCAGGTTTAGAACTTGCACCAACCTTGCTCCTCATTACCCACTCTGTGTGCCTTGTCTCCACATGAGTCTGCTCTCCTGTTTTCCAGCCATGGAGCCCAATCCTACCTGCAGAGCACTGCAGCTGCCACGCCGAGATCCTCTTGGCCAGAGGCGCTACCCAGTCCCTCACCATTAACTACTGACCACTCCCTCTTTCTCTGAGAGCTGTCCTTGGCCTATGTTACACTGAAGCAAAGCAGCCTAGGAAGCCTTGCCTCAAATCAGAAGACTCTTGAGACATTCACACTTCACAGCTCTCCAGGGAGCCAGACTGGGGAGACTCCAGCTAAGGCTGCCTCTTGCAGAATTCCTTCTGCCCTTTTTTCCATGTTGATACATTTCTCCTGAGAACACCCTCCAGTCCGTCACTGGAACAACCCCTTTCCATTCCACTTTTGCTTATAACCCACTTTACTCTGGATGGAGAAGAGTCGCTTCTGTAAAATCCAGCGGATTCCCACAACCACAGGCGTTGTACTCCCTACAAAGTCCTCCCAAACTCCATCTTCAAGGAATTGCCATCATTATTTCCCTCCTTTGCTTGCTCATGGTTGTAGGGGGAAAAGACGAAACCGGTCCTAACAGAGAAGACATTTTGAACTCTTTGTGTACCCAGGACTTCTTTGGAAGAACATTGAAACTCATGGGTCATGTCTTAGAGGTCTTTTAAACAGATAAAGTAATTTGGATTACAAAGAAAACTCATCATGTTGGCGTGATAATAAGAAAACTAACTTGGAGTTAATGAGATGGCTCACTGGGAAAAAGGTGCCTGCTACCAAGCCACCTTGAGCTTAACCCTTGAAAACTACCCAATGCAGGAGAGTACCAGCTTTCTGAGTGGGCCTCTGTTCTTTGACCTCCACTCTAATAAACAGAAAGCTAATTTGCAATACAGTTGCATTTTTATTGCTTTTCAATTCATTGACTAACTATCTATAATCTAACATTGGGTCAATAATGTTAAAGTAGGTATGAGTTTTACACACACACAAACACACACACACACACACACACACACACATTTTGTTTTTCCAGACAGTGTAACAGCCCTGGCTGTCCTGGAACTCGCTTTGTAGACAAGGCTGGCCTCGAACTCACAGAGCTCCACTGCCTCTGCCTTCTGAATGCTGGAATTAAAGGTGTGTGCCAACATGGCCAGCTAAGAATAAATGATATTTTAAGATACACACCACAAATGAAATGTGTCGTGAAAATATATTCGTGACGAAGTTCAAGCAAAGAATAAGATCCTATAGTAAAAACAAAACAAATCCCCAAAACAGAGACCTGATAAATACTCGGTAACAGGATAAAAGGCGAAAACAAACACATCTCCCATAACATAACAGAAACGTTCAGACTCTCTAGAATTCTCAACTTATTGTTAAACTCACATCCTCGTTGGGCAGATAGCCACATATTCTTTAATGTTGTATTGAAGTTTCAAAAAAAAATTTAAATCTGACGACTGAAAACAAAGCAAACAAACAAACAGGCTGTGTGTCATGATTCTACATTACTAAACAGAAGGCCAGAGGTAACTGAACCGGTATACCCTCCCGAATGGTAATAGAGAAAGAAAGGCCAAGCCCGCCAGGGCCGACAGGAAGTCCAGCTCCCATGGTCGAGCTCGCTTCCTGCGTCACTTCCTGCGCGACTCTTTCCACGGAAGATGGCAGCGCTGAGCAATGTCCGCTGGCTGACCCGAGTGAGGCCGGGGACATGTTGGGCAGAGAGTGGGTGGGAGAGCGGAGGGTTTGTCCGGAGTTTCCAAAAGAACGCAAGGTCAGCGCGGTGTAAGGGGTCTGGGTGTCCCAGATCTGACCTTTTGTCTGTCGCAGGCGGTGGTCGCTGCTCGGAACCCCGGGGCTTGGAGAGGTCTCCGAACATCGGCTACGGCTCACGCCTCTTCACAGAGCCAGGTATGCTCGAGCCCGGTTTCGCTGTCGTCCATCCTTGTCGCTCCCCTGGGTTTCCCCTCCCCATCGCTCTCCCTCTGATTCCTGCTTCTGATCCTGCTCCATCTCCGTTGGCCCCACTCACAGGCGGAAGATGTGAGGGTTGAAGGTGCTTTTCCTGTGACCATGTTGCCGGGAGACGGCGTGGGGCCAGAGCTCATGCACGCTGTCAAGGAGGTGTTCAAGGTGAGTAGCCTGTGGCAGGGGATGGGTGGTCGAGTTGCCTGCAGGAATGGGTGGTTTGAGATGGAAAGTTCATTTCTGACCCAGTCCTGTGCTTGGACTGATCCCTGAAGGCCGCTGCTGTCCCCGTGGAATTCAAGGAACATCACCTGAGCGAGGTGCAGAATATGGCTTCTGAGGAGAAGCTGGAGCAGCTGCTGAGTTCCATGAAGGAGAACAAAGTTGCTATCATTGGTTTGTATGCCACTCAATCTGTCATTAAAGTCAAATGAGTTCATAAGTCTCTCTCTCTCTCTCTCTCTCTCTCTCTCTCTCTCTCTCTCTCTCTCTCTCTCTCTCTCTCTCTCTCTCTCTTTCTCTCTCTCTCGGCTTCTTGGTTTTCCCCTATAGGCTGTTTTCCAAATCTGTTTTCTTGGACAGTCTGACTACCAGGGCCAGCTTTTGGAGAGGAAAGTCGGTTCATTATAATCCGGCCCCTGACTTTCCTGTTTTCCTTTCTACAACCTGTTCTGTGCTTTGCTCACCATCAGCTGTGCGAGTTGTCACGTATATATCCCACCTTGACTTGTGCTCTTCCCTCTGCTGACACCTGTCAGAGTCCTCACTCGCTCATACTCATTTTCTGTGGCTGCCATTGGATGCTACAATTCTGTGGCTGAAAATACTCTCAGTTCCGAGGCTACAGTCCCTCTGAAGGCCTAGAATGAGAACCCTTTTCCTGGTGTTCTTTGGTTTGTAGAAATTATTCTCTTTTTACGATCACCTTTATCTCTCCTTTTTGATTTACCACTGGATTTAGGGCCCACCCTCAATTTTATCTCAAGACTCCTAATTCTATCTGAAAAAAAGTGTTTTTCTAAGTAAGATCACATTTACAGCTCCCCACCCCCATCCCAATAAATTCTGTTTATGGTTTCTTAGCATAAGGGTATGGGCCTGTCATTTTGGGGATCACTGTTCAGCCCACTCCACTTAACCAAGGAACTAATTAAAAGTGTCAGCTTTATAGCATTCCCTAATATTATCAGAGAGGATTCCTCCTCTGTGCACCTCTGTTTATTATTAATCCATTCATTGTCTTCCCCAATGCATTATTTGCTTGTCGAGGGCAGGACTTGATGTGGTTTTGATTGCAGTCGATTTTCCGTAAGTAGTAGCTGAGAAAATAGCAAGTCAGTAGACCCAGGAACATAAGGAAAGCCACTGATCCCCTAGGGCTGCTTTTCAGCTTGTTATTAAACACAGGTTCTTTGATTAAAAACAAATAGCCCTTAGGTCATTTTAAAATTCCAACATAGATAAAGTGGCTAAAACTAAAGCATTAAATTTAGTGTTGGCATTTTAGCTACATTATCTGTTCTCCTTTACCTCTTGCGAGGGGCAATAAAGGGTGAGGTAATTGTGAGTGGAAGCTGGGAGTCTAGGTTATATGACATCAGTGGGAGATTGGACCCCGGATTCTGCTTGACCTCTAACCCTACTTCCCCTACACTTTGTTTCCACAGGGAAGATCTATACCCCAATGGAGTATAAGGGCGAATTAGCTTCCTATGATATGCAGCTGAGGTAGGTGGATGGGTAGGCTTGAGTCAGAGGGGTGCTGGGCACCGGCACAGAACTGATGGCTGTCTACCCTCAGGCGTAAGTTGGACTTGTTTGCCAATGTAGTCCATGTGAAGTCACTTCCTGGGTACATGACTCGGCATAACAATCTAGACCTGGTAATCATTCGAGAGCAGACAGAAGGGGAATATAGCTCTCTGGAACATGAGGTAAGGCCCAGAAACTGGGGGGTGAGGATGGGGCATGGAGAGAGGCAGGCAAGAGGTAGAGGCCTCTTTGCCGTCTTTCCAGGTGTTTGTCATCAGTCACTTCTCTCGCCTAGAGCGCAAAGGGTGTCATCGAGTGCCTGAAGATCGTCACTCGAACCAAGTCTCAGAGGATTGCAAAGTTTGCATTTGACTACGCCACCAAGAAAGGGCGGAACAAGGTCACAGCTGTCCATAAGGCCAACATCATGTGAGACGGGGCTTTTCGTGTGCCTGGGTTCCTGGAGAGGTAGCCCTTTAGCTCTCTCGACTGATTTTTGTCTCTTTGGTTCATGAACAGGAAACTTGGGGATGGGTTGTTCTTGCAGTGCTGTGAGGAAGTCGCTGAACTGTACCCCAAAATCAAATTTGAGACAATGATCATAGACAATTGCTGCATGCAGGTGAGGTCGCAGAGGGAGAGCAGGGAATGGAAGTCTCTTTTTTTGTTGGAACTCTTCTTCATTCTCATAATCTTACCCCTAGCTGGTGCAGAATCCTTACCAGTTTGATGTACTTGTGATGCCTAATCTTTACGGAAACATTATTGACAATCTGGCTGCTGGCCTTGTTGGGGGAGCTGGTGTGGTCCCTGGTGAGAGCTACAGTGCAGAGTATGCAGTTTTTGAGACGGTGAGCAAGATTATTTTTCCCCTGGGCATAGTGGTGGCTTAGGACTTGGGAGGCAGAGGCAGGTGGATATCTGAGTCCAAGACCAGCCTGGTCTATATATAGTTCCAGGATAGCCAGAGCTATATAGTGAGACCCTGTCCCCAAAACCCAAACTAAGAAAAAAAAAAGAAATTATTTCCTGTTATCTGTACCCAGCCTTCTCTTGGGTAGGTGTGCTGTGTTCCCCCTTCTCCATCCCAGTGCTGCTTCCTCTCCCACCCCCTACACCTCCCAGTCAGTCACCTTGGCCTGCCCTCCTCCTGTGCTATAATGCCTTTTGCAGACCTTCTCCTCTGCATGTGCCTGTCTCCTTCCAGTGATTCTGGCTTTTTTTTTTCCCACAGGGTGCTCGGCACCCCTTTGCCCAGGCAGTGGGCAGGAATATAGCCAATCCCACTGCCATGCTGCTGTCTGCTTCCAATATGCTGCGGCATCTCAAGTAAGTTTTGGGAAGCTGAAGTGGGGTGGAGGGTGGGGTGCTCTGGTTGGATTCTGAGTTTCTCCTGTCTGTGTTGACAGCCTTGAGTATCACTCCAACATGATTGCAGATGCGGTAAAGAAGGTGATCAAAGTTGGCAAGGTAAGTTCAGAAGGGTCTCAAGGGCTCAGCACCATCTGCTGGGGCGCTTCCCCCCAGGTCCCCACAATACCTGCTGTGATCTCGGGGTTATTCACCTCCCTTCTCTGGCTGTTTCATCCTCTTGGTCTTCTTCATCTTAGTTCCATCTGCTGTTCCTTTTCCTGCACCATCCATTGAGCCTTTCTTGGGCCATCTGAATGCAGCTTTGTCTGGGGGTGGAGGTAGCAGGCAGGCAGGAGTAGGTCCTGCCTCTTTCCTTCCACGTATTTTTTCCTGTTCCTACAAGGTAACCTCATTCTTTGATCCGCATCTCCCCATCCCCAGTGCCTGTTCCTGTTCATCTTCCTGTACAGCCTTGTCTGCTCGGAAGTGAGCAGGCCCTTGTTCCTCCACACCTGTTCACCTTCCATTCTTGCTACCTTTTTTCTTGGCCTCCATGTCATATTGCCCCCATCTTCATGGGCTCTCTTTTCTTCCCCACGGCTATTGCTGGTGGTGGCTGTAGGTTCGGACTCGAGACATGGGCGGCTACAGCACCACAACTGACTTCATCAAGTCTGTCATCGGCCATCTGCACCCCCACGGGGGCTAGAGCTCTTACTCCCTCCAACTTCAAAGGACCATACTACCTACACATCCCTTCAATACAATGTGGACCAGGGAAGAGAACATCTATAGACAGTAGACAATTGCTTTTCTGAGGCTAGGCTGTCCTGGGGGCTGGCATTAGGGGTACCAGTACAGGGTGGGTGTTAGGACTGGGTCCAAAACACAGGATGATGACAGCTTTTTCCTACAGGTTCGAACCTCAGACATGGGTGGCTATGCCACTTGTCATGACTTCACTGAAGCTGTCATTGCTGCCCTATCATAAATCCTACACATGCACATGTAAAATATTCAATAAATAAACATACAAGCTATTTTTTTTCCTGTGTTTTTATTGGGGTTAATCATGGGTAGGAACTGTCACCTTCAAGGTATGCCCCTCCCAGCAAGCATGTCCATTTTAATCTTCTTGGGATGCTTTCTGGGACTTTTTCTTTTTCTTTGTACTCTTTGTAGAGCTAGCAGCAGCTTCAGATTCCTCAGAAAATTTCCTTTTCTTCTTGGGGACGATGGGGCTTGTTGCCTCTTCTGGTTCACTGGCCATTTCCTCCTTCGGTGAGGATTTCTTCCTCTTGGGAGGACTTAAGCTGCTAGTAGCCACCTCTTCAGGGTCACTGGTCACCTCTTCCTTGGGAAAAGCTTTCTTTTTCTTACTTTTAGGCAAAGAGACAGGTAGATCTTCCATTCCATTTTCCTGTGGAGTCTCCTGGGGTTTTAACTTTTTCTTCTTCTTAGGTTTTTCATGTGTCTCCTGAAGGGAATAAGACAAGGAACATGTTGCTTCTATTTGTTAACAGCTGCAGTTCCTATTAGATCCAGGCAGAAGAGCCAACAACCTAGTCCTCCTGATGACTTTGGTAATCCAGTCTCAAAGCTATTCCCAGGTAGAGAAAAATTTAGTGGATTTTCTTGACCCTCTTAAACCCTAGAGAAAAACCCCTGTATGCTGGTCACAATAGACATCATGCAGAGCTCCCAGGGGACCCTGAAAAGGAAATACTAATAACTCAGGTTGAAAACCCTGGGGGACAATTCTAGACTATCACATTAGTGACCTCCCTACCCCCATCATGAGACACTATCACCTCCAGACACAGAACAGGGAGAGCAGGAATTCACACTATCCCCGGTTGAGGACTCCTGGGAGGCAGCCAAGGACAGAGCACACTTGCCCATGGAATGGGCCATGTGCTACAACCAGCACAATGGGCTCTTGGTCAAGTTCTCTCAGCACCTATCTCCTCCCTATAGGATCAAGAGGTAGTTTTAGTCCAAAAAGCCCAAGCTACAGACCATGGTTTGATGTCCTTTGTTCTACTGTCAAAAGTCCTACAACTTAGGACTTAAGCAGAGGACTGACCTCGCACTCCTCTGGAGTGCTACTGTTTTCTGAAGATGCCTGGGCCAGTGCAGCCAGTCGCTTCTTTTCCTTCTTCAAGCGTTTCTTCTCCTGTTTTTCCAGTTTCCTGGTAATTTCAGCAGCCACTTCCTCTGCCTGGCAAAAAGGAAAGCACTGAAACCCTGAAAGACCCCTGGCTTGCCACAGCACTTCTAGTTCTGCTGGATCAGGCTCATTAAATCAGTTTTTTTGCCTCCATTTCTTAAGAATCAGGCCAAGGCAGTTCATCACCTCCAACACAATTAGTGTTCAGCTATTCCCAAAGAACATACTGACCTGAACCATGGCTTCCTTCATGACATCCAGGTTCTTCCGTGGAATCTCTCCAGTCTCATAGAAAGACAATCGCTCCTCAACTTGTTCTCGGAGTTTCTCCCCAAACACACTTGTGGGTACCTCTAGATGAGTGTGTGTGTATAAACAAAGCCCATTACACCCTTGAAATAACAAAGTATCCACCAGTCCCTCTACTCTCAGCTTCACTCAGACCCAAAGTGTCAACACTCACTAGGTGATCTCTGTTGACGAAAAATATTACCATCATTGTAGAAGCTGGGTTCAGTCCCGCCTCCCGTAACCCCTTCCCTCAAATATCAACTTCTCAACCCATACCAGAGAAGCAGTCAATTCTTGATGCAATACTGCATTTATTTGCTAGATATCGGGAGATGCGGCCTTTGTTCTTTGCAGCTGCTCGACCAATGAAGGTGGAATGGAAAATGAGTCCATATTTTGGTGTATTACCTCTTGTCTTCAGGGCTCTGAGAATAATCAGTCAACAGTTTAGCGTCAGAAGACCTGGCCCAACTGTCCAAGTTCCCCTCTCCCCACACTCTCACACCAGGCTTGGCTGGACTTTCTACCTCGACAAATGCCAACCCAGTTCCCAAAGGCAGAGAGGGAAGGCATCCAATGTCGCTGACCTGGAAACTTGGTCCCTTTTTGCTGGGCCCTGGGAATCACTCAGACACCAGGACTGGCCATCACCCCCATAGCAGAGGCCTGTATAGGTCAGGGAGTCCTGGTCAGCCATCATTGTAATCCCCAAACAAAGCAGTGGGCACCAGAAGCAGCACCTGACATGGGCAGGCGCCCTCACTGGTACCTGAACAGGGCCTTTTCAGCCCCAAGGATCTGTACTGTGGATGCTGGGTACTTGGCCAGGTTGGTGAGACTGCCAGCATGAGCAATGAGACGTGCACCTACCTGGAGAAAGATCCAAGGAAGAAGCAAGGTGAGTAAGGGGGAAGTAACCTGTGGTTTCACACCCTATTCTCCCCACCATGCAACAACTAGGGACAACATGGTAGCCAGAAGTATAGCGGTACGGAACGTTAACACTTTTATTCCCCCATTTGTGTTCCCCATGACGCACCGCTTCCCCAATTAAAGCTGACAGGCTGGGGGCTACTTGGCTCATCTTGGAGCGAAGGTAAGTGTGTAGGCTCTGGCGATACTCTGACAAAGACACCACACGACTGGAGAAGCTCTCGATGTTTATCAAGTCGATAGCAGATATGTCCATGCCTAGGAAACACCTAGTGTGAACAGGGGGACCAGATACTCAAGGAGTCTCGTACCTTATGCAGGTGGCCGGGTTCTACACTGACCCATGGAGGACCGAGAGGCATCCAAAATAGCCTTAGCCTTGGCCCCATCCATCGTCAACTCTTCCAGTTTCTCCAGCTTTTCCTCATTCAGCTCCCTGCGGTTCCCAATGAACTGAGCCAGGCGACAGTATGTGGCATTGTCATTGATGATCTTCACCAGCTCTGGAAAATGGTACCCATACCACTCCCTGCAGAGGAACAATTATTCCCTGACCCAGTCTGCCAAACCTCAAATAAATCAGATCCCAGGCTCCCTCAAATCCATGTCTCCCCATTCACAATACAGACCAGGCACAGTGGCCTGGGCTGAGGTGTACATGGGGTGGCTTTATTATGCCTCCTCTTCCTATACAGCCAGTGTAAGAACACAGCCTGTGGTAAGCACAAGGAGGCCATTATTCTACCCATAGGAAGTTATCTATCACCCCTGCTTGACCTGGTTAAGTTTGTAATAGCCCAGGGTTTGGTAGCCTCTGCACCGCATCTTACCTGACACGCATTGAGAAGGTATTGATATCTTTATCCAGTTGGTCCAGAAGACTTATGGACTGGATGATCATGTTGTCCACTCGGTTCACATTAAATTTAACTTTGGCTCGAGAATAGCTGTGTCCCAGCCCTAGCTGGGCTTTACAAGCAGACAGGTCTGTCAGACCCTTTACCAAATTATGGAAGTGCAGACGAACTCCTGAAAGGAAGGTAGGACTGTGCATAAGTCTCTTCTAGAATCCACGTGGCCACTTACAGTTGATAACCATCTATCTCTAGTCCCCCTCTACTGGCCTCTGTGGGCAATGCACTCACACAGCAAGCATAAAAATGCAAACACTCCTACATATAAAAATCTTAAGTTAAGGAACAGTAAGTAGGGTTATTTTACCTCGAAGGACCTCAGCTATCACACCCCCAGTCTGGCAGTTATATCCCAACTCTTCCTGTATTGCAGCACCAATCTTGGGGTCTCCAACGCCCAGCAGTACTTTCTTCTTTTTAGATGGCAGGTAAGTCTCCAGAAGCAGGCGGAGGTCCTCATGAACAACACCTTGGGACAAAGAACACAACTCCCACTAACACGCTGCTGAAGAATACTTTCCCTGTAAAAGAGGACCTAGCCTCCACATCGGATCATGCAGTAACACCCACCCCTCCAGGCATTTGCTCAGAAACATAGAGTCATCAGTGAACACACTCAGTGGATTGACAGATTCTCAAGTCATCATTGCAAAGCCTGGCTTTACCACAGCAGCACGAGGGAAGCATCCAACTTCTTAAAGTCAGATTTTTTTAAGGTGCTATTTTGTAGGTCTCAATGCCTAGCACACATCATGCTTTGAACAAAATCATCAAAGGACATTGTCAAGAATCACATGGCACTCAGGGGCTTAACTCACCTTCAGACACGGCGTTGGCATTTTCCAAGGCAACCTGGGACGAAGAAAACGGACAAAAGGCCACCAGACGAACGACACTGTGGAATTTGCCAAGGTTAAGTACACACTCCTCCACCTGTGGAGAGGATGAATGGGTTTTCTTTCAATTTGGCCTCTACAGCGCAGTAAACCAGCAACACCAGCTGTAATAGTAATTGGACCACTGGTGCTAAGCCCCACATCCCGATTCTACTTTAGTGCTCAAGAAATAGAATTTGAAAAGTTTACTTCCAACCTCTAAGATTACATGGATGCGAATTAAGGATCTCGTTCCAGGGCTTTCACACCCCCCCGCGCGCGCCGGTGCGGTCGGCCACGTGGGAACACGCGGTGCATGATGGGGTTCGGCGGCCTTAGGGGCTGCAATGCAGCACCGTAAGTCCACGGATTCCACCCACCTGCGGCAGCAGCAGGCTGATTTCCTCCACTTCCTTCAGCGCCAACAGCGCGTAGCCGACCGCATGCTCGAACAGCACGTGCAGCAGAACCTGAAACGGGAGCCGGCGTGCGGCATCAGTCAAATTTCGAGTCCGCTGGGCCGCTCCTTGAGCAGGTCCCGGCCCAGACTGCGACCCGAACCCAAAAACAGCACACCCAGACCTGCAGCCTGGCCTTCACGTCGATAAAAACCCACAACCACTCCTCACCATGGCGCCTGCTCCGTGCCCAGCACGCAATGCGGCTTGCGCGCTCTGGCGCGCGGAACCAGACTGCGGAGGCCACGCCTCCTCCCGCCTGGCCAATCAGAGGCTGGGGACGGAACCATTTTCATGCCTCAGGAGGGGTTCGCGGGGGTGGTATCGCCCGTCGGGCGGGCTGGACTGGAGCGGGCGCGAGCGGACCGGCCCAGCCGAGCCTCTGCGGCTGCGCGAGCCGGTGCGGTGACCTGGGACGCATGGCGTCGGTCCTACCTTGAGGCTATAGGGTGCTCTGGGGACCGCCCTTCTCCATCTCTCGTGCTTTTGTTCCCCGTGGCCCGAGCGGCGGAACTCGAAGAACAGGGAAGAGGCTCCCTGTCGAGCGTCTTAGGCTTCCCGCTGGCCTGCGGCCTTTGCTGACAGACAATGTCCTCGCCTGTCGCCTGGGCTTCCGTCACAGACGCTGCAGAAATGGCGGCTCCTCGCGGCCTGCCTCCTCCTCTTAAATTTTATTGCTCAAAAAGTGACGGTGCGAGCAATAGCGTAGACAGGAAGGGCGGTTTACTCCTTCCTAGGTCTGTTCCCTGCCCTGCTCCATAGAACCCAGCGCTGCTCGGCGCCACGTGTTGCTCATCGCCGGGTAGGCCCCAAATTCTTCCAAGGAACAGCTTTGCCGTTCTCCAGGGCTGCTTTTAGGCACATCGAAGTGGCTAATTTAAAATTACTTTTTCTTTAGATTAAAAAAATTACTTTAAATAATGTTAGAATTATAAGCCCCAAACATGGTTATCTATATTAAACAGTCTGTGCCTTAATGAATTAAAAATAATAATGCTAAGGGAGTTTTTCCTTTCCGGTTCACTATTTTCTTCTTCTCTTTCGGCCCCCTCCCTCTTCCTCACCTCCCATCACTCTTTCCTTTTCTTCCTTTCTTTCCCCCTCCCCTTCCTTCTTCTCCCTTTCTCCTTCCCTCCTTTTTTTTCTTTTTTCTTTTTTTTTTTTGAGGCAGGGTTTCTCTGTACCTCCTTCCCTCTTTATCTCTCTTCTTTCCAGGACTGACTTTCAGTCGACTCTGTAGCAGAGAATGATCTCTGATCCTCTGGCTATCTCCCAGCCCCATGCCATCTGTTAACTGAATTCAGTGCAGGCTTGGAATGCACTCACTCACCAGCTCTACTAAACTCCTTGAGGGATTGTTAAAAGTCTCAAAACTATGAGGCACATTTGTAAGAAAGGTCTGTTTTGTTTTCTTTATTTTTAAAAAAATTAAAATTAATTTTGGTTTTTGGAGGCAGGGTTTCTCTGTGTATTATTATTATTTTGATACAAGTTCTTACTATTAAACTCTGCTGGTCTGGAACTCACAGAGGTCCCCCTGCCTCTTCCTCCTAATGCTGGGATTAAAGGTGTGCTCCACCAAGCCCAGTTTATTTTGTTAAATTACTAAGTGCTTTAACAAAATGTGCAAGATCTTCATAATAGCTTTTCTTTTTGTTTTTTGTGGTTTGTGACGCTAGGCGAGTGTTTCATCACTGAGCCGTCTTCCCAGCTCACTTTTTTGGTTCATTTGCTAATAAATTACACAACATTTTGTGAGAGAATTTCGTAATACCATTTTTACACATCCTCCTAAACTCGTTTTTAAAAGTTACTTCAGTCATTCACTTACATGTGTAAACACATAGTCTTTAAATGAATATAATTTTCACATGGTAAAACAGTTACCAATACCATTCAGCTTCCAATGGCAGTAGATGAATATTTACTTTCGCTGATTAAGTGATAGGGACTGGAAAATCCGTTCAGGTGGGAAATTTGTAATTGTTAGTATCTTCATCCTTTCTACTTTAAACAGCTATGTTAAAAATCCATTAAAAAATCCGTTAAAAAAAAATTCTCTGAGCCGGGCGGTGGTGGCGCACGCCTTTAATCCCAGCACTTGGGAGGCAGAGGCAGGCGGATCTTTGTGAGTTCGAGACCAGCCTGGTCTACAAGAGCTAGCTCCAGCGCAGGGCCCCAAAGCCACAGAGAAACCCTGTCTCGAAAAACTAAAAAAAAAAAAAAAAAAAAATTCTCTTACTTGGCTCTTTAAAAAAAAAAAAGGCATTTTTCACAACTTATTGCTGGGGACAGACAGTGATATATCAGGTCTTTGTGCTCAGTCAGGTTTGAAGGTTGTATCTTTGGCCATTAGTTTTACTGTAACATGGCCTATGCAGCTACTCTGTCCTCTTGGTCTCTGGTTCCATGCTATAGGGTGTCTGTTCCCTTCTGAGGCCTGCACTTGAGGACCAGTCTCCTTACTACAGGACTTACTTCCTAGCGCATCTCCTTCACTGTGAAGCTTTAGGTTAACTACGTTCTATCCAAAATACTTGGGACTAGTGGTGTTTCACAGCCATTAGGTTCAATTCGCAGTCAAAGGGAAGGGAATTAGGCTTCACCTCTTGAGAGGTGAATTTATAGATATTTAACAAAAAATTCTTATTCAGGCAGTTGTTTTTCTGAAAAGAGTTTACTGAGGAGTTTCTGCTGAGACAATGTCCTAAATGAGCAGCATTTCTGAGTGGGGCTATGGGCTTTCAGGATGGGTTTCTGCTTTGAGGTTTTAGCCGTAGGCACGTAGGCCTCCCCACTTCTGTGTGGATCTGACTGTCCTCTGGATCAGACACTAACTGTGTCATCTTTGTTAGCCTGAAGTTTAACTTTCGGTCAACACTGGTGACAGTCTGTGGCAATAGAATGAACATTTTAAACTCCAACTGTGAGAATTCCAGGGAAGGAAACTTCAGGGAAGTCCCACAAGGTGATGGTACTTCACACGTCTGGTCAGTGAGAAAAATCACATCCCACTTGAAAAGGCTTCTAGCAGTTCTGAACCCTTTTCTCAAATGTGGAAAGAAGCCCCCCAAATTCTTTGAGAGCTCTTCACATAGACTTGGGGAATAAGGGCAACCTTATAGGAAGATCATTTAGCCCAGTGGGCCTTGTCAGTTATCAAGTCTTACAGTCTCAGATGATTATGAGATAAATGTTTCATTCACTTGATGCTCTGGTATTCATCACTTAGGCCAGATGACTGATCTCATCCAGACCTGGTGCTGTGTTATTGTTGGGTACCTGGCATGTTGTAGTCTTACATGCATCAATTTGTTGAACTTCATAACACAATTTTGAAAGTTGGCCTTATATGGCCCATTTCCCAGACATGGTTCAATGATAGAGGTATCTCAATTTTTAAAATTCTACATTGTGTGTGTTTAGTGGATTAATGTGTATGTTTTCACATATGTGTGCATGTGTGTAAAGATGTACACACATGTAGAGGCCAGACATTGATATTGAATGGCTTCTTTTATGGTTCCCCATCTGATTTATTACCTATATGCCTATCAACCTATCTGTCTATCATCTATTTGAGAGAGTCTCACTAGGTAGCCCTGGCTGGCCTGGACTGCAGTATGTTGACCAGGCTGGCCTCAAACTTAAGAGAGATGGACCTGCCTCTGTCTCTTAGTAAATCTCCGAATATATAGGGTTTCATTTTCTGAGACAGGGTTTCTCTGTGTAGCCCTGGTGGTTGTTGTCCTGGAACTAGCTCTGCAGACCAGGCTGGCCTTGAACTCATAGAGATCCACTTGCCTCTGCCTCCCTAGTGCTGGGATTAAAGGCGTGTACCACCATCACCAGGCTGGGCTCAGGGGATTTAACTCATGGCAGAGGATGTCTTTACCCTCTGAGCAATCTCACCAGTCCAAAAAGGAGATTAAGATAAAACAAATCCAAACAAAACCAAATCCCGCAGCTGGGAAAGAGAGGCTGAATGCATACTCTACATCGGCATAAATAGTATAAGAGGCCACACCCCAGTGGGTGGGTAACTACTAGCTGTAAGACTTCCTACAGCACCTCTCCCTTTTGTTTAAATAAGAGTGTTCTAAGCCTAATAGGAAATTTTATACAATAAGAACAAATATTTTCAATAAATATTTATCCTAACTAGTTTAAATTTTGTATAGTAAATAAGTTGGCCAAGTGATGAAAGTAACTACAACTATCTAGTCTTCAACCACATGGAAGATCTGAGAAGGGAAATAATATTACTTGAGTAAGCAGGAAGTGCAATCAAGCAACTTCCAAAATGTGCAACAAATGACAGAAACAACTGGCTACCTAGGCAATCACCCAAAGTCTCATTTGCAGTGTTAAAGCAACCAACTTTGGCTAAGTCCTAGAGTAACTGACAGACCATTTTCTTTCTTTTTTTTTCTTTCTTTTTTTTTGTTTTTTTTTTTGGTTTTTGTTTTTTGTTTTTTGAGACAGGGTTTCTCTGTAGCTTTGGACCCTGTCCTGGAACTAGCTCTTATTGTCCAGGCTGGCCTCGAACTCACAGAGATCCACCTGCCTCTGCCTCCTGAGTGCTGGGATTAAAGGTGTGCGCACCACTGCCCAGCGACAGACCATTTTCAGAGGGAGGAAAATTTTCAAAATTGCTTTACCCTGTCTTGGCAAGATTTGACAATCCTGCTTATCCATTTCCAAATAACATGTACCTTGTCAGTGGTTGAAGCATGGGCAGTTCTTTGCCCAAAGGCCAGTTTTGCCAAGAAGAAGCTCCAAGTGGAGTGTCCTTGGTGCTCAACATTCTCTCAGAAATAGATCGGTGCTACCAGGAACAATCATGTTTCACTTCAACAGAACTCTAAGTTATTTAAGTGACATATTTTACAGCTCTTTGAAGTGGTTGAAGATTACTTATCTATGCAGAATATAATCTCTATGAATCTAAAGAACCTTATTAGTCTAACTATAAGTATGACAAACATAGATGACTATTGATCTATAATTCTTAATACCTATATAACTTAAAGACTAAAAATTCATATTAGAATATTATAAAATAAATAACTGTGCAACAAGAAAGGACAATGAATGTAAACAATGTATAAGTATCTTGGTCAGAGGTAGAAATGTACATTGCAATATGATAAATATATATCAATATATAAAAATGTTTTAAGCAGAGGATACATACAATATTCAATATAATTTAACTTTATATCAATATACAAGAATCTATACCAATGTAATTGCTTATAAATAATAGCTCACAAGTATTCACTCTTACTATTATTATTAGTGTGAGTAAACTCACACTAATGTATTATCCTATCCAATTCCCCCCCCCCAATTTTTTTTCAAAGAGATCCCTGAGCCTATAAAATTCCCCCACCCTTGGGCTGGAGAGATGGCTCAGCAGTTAAGAGCACTGCTCCTTCTTCCAGAGGTGGTGAGTTCAATTCCCAGCAACCATACGGTGGCTCACAACCATCTGTAATGAGATCTGGTGCCCTCTTCTGGCCTGCAGGCAGACATCATATAGACAGAACATTGTATACATAATAAATAAATCTTTAAAAAAAATAAAAATTTCCCCCAACCCTATACCAATTATGATCAACTCCTAAATGATCTCCCTAACCCTGAGGACAAACTTTGCTGGGAGATGGGACGTCGTCTTCTAGAATTACTTCCAGCTGTCATGGAGGTGATGTTCTTTCTATGAGATCCTGTGAAAGTACAATGATGGTTTAAGTTCCAAGATTACTGTCTGATATAATTGCAAATAGTCTCTGAGTATTTGGTAGGGTTTTTCTGAGGTTCCTATTTGGAGATCTGGCCAGAATGTTGTAAAAAGTGCACCATTTCAGCTAACCAAGTAGGAACCATCTTGAGCAGCTGGTACCCAAAACAGGTCTTATAGTAGTGCTATCAGCATCATGATGTCATATCAACCAGGTGGAGTTGTTGTGGGGGCCCCATCTTCCTGGAAACTTCAAAGATTACTGCAAGAAAATTCATTGTTCACTGTGGAAAATTTAAACATTTATATAGACATATACAGACATATATTCTTTTTTATTTTATTGATATTTATTGAGCTCTACACTTTTCTCTGCTCCCCTCCCTGCCTCTCCCCTCCCCCCTTCAATCCTCCCCTAAGGTCCCCATGCTCCCAGTTTACTCAGGAGATCTTGGCTTTTTATACTTTCTACTTTCCATGTAGATTAGGTCTATGTAAGTCTCTCTTAGTGTCCACATTGTTGTCTGAGTTCTCTGGGATTATGGTTTGTAGGCTGGCTTCCTTTGCTTTATATTTAAAAACCAGCTATGAGTGAATACATGTGATTATTGTCTTTCTGTGTCTGGTTTACCTCACTCAAAATAATGTTTTCTAGCTCCATCCATTTTCCTGCAAAATTCAAGCTGTCATTATTTTTTTCTGCTGTGTAGTACTCCATTTTGTAGATGTACCACATTTTTCTTATCCATTCTTCGATCAAGGGGCATTTAGGTTGTTTCCAGGTTTTGGCTATGACAAACAAAGCTGCTATGAACATAGTTGAGCACATGTCCTTGTGGCACGATTGAGCATCCTTTGGATATATATACCCAAAAGTGGTATTGATGGGTCTAGAGGAAGGTTGTTTCCTAATTTTCTGAGAAATCGCCATGCTGACATCCAAAGGGGTTGTACCAGCTTGCATTCCCACCAGCAGATTTAATCACCTTTATTAGCCTATCAATGTTACACTCACACATAATGTCTAGTCATCTTCTCAAAGGGCTCTTATTTTTAGTACATCATGTTAATAGTAAATAGCCAAGTGTGATGGCTAAACCTTAGCCTGACTTTTTTTTTAAAAGATTTGTTTATTTATTATGTATACAATATTCTGTCTGTGTGTATGCCTGCAGGCCAGAAGAGGACACCAGACCCCATTACAGATGTTTGTGAGCCACCATGTGGTTGCTGGGAGTTGAACTCAGGACCTCTGGAAGAGCAGCCAATGCTCTTAACCTCTGAGCCATCTCTCCAGCCCCAGCCTGGCTTTTTAATATCCTCTGGGAACTAGAAAGTCAATCATTTTACACACAATAGTATTCCAAAAATAACTCGGAAGCTGCTACAATTTTAAGCAGGGGAGGAAACATTTCATTTTGGTCTTTTTGCGTTTGTATTCCAGCAAATTATATTTTCAATTAACAGCAACAATGATATCATAAAAATTGCTCTGCTTTTTAAATTTTTGACCTTCAATACAGTACAAATTGAAACAAAACAGTATTGTAGTCTTTTGGGAGGCAATTAGCCGTCAATAGTGTAGCTGAACCTCCTTATCGATAACCGGGTCCAGGCTGGGTATAGCCCTGACCAAAAGGAGGATGGTTACGTGCATAAGGGTTAGGCCCACTGGTACCTGCAGGAGATGGCATAAAACCTGGTTTGGGTTGGTAAGCACCAGGTTGACTTGGAGCCATTCCAGGCTGAGCACCAGGGGGCATAGTAATTAGCAGGTTGACATGCTTGGGTGGTATAAGTTTGTGGAGGATAAGTGCTAGCCTGGTACTGGTGTGGTTGAGCGTCATGCCCCACTACAGACTTCCACATCTGAGGGTAACAAGTGATGGGATTAGGAAGGAGAGAGGAATCGAGAGGAAGGATGATAAGAATGCTGGTCAACTACCCAAGCAATTCTTAGAAGAAAACGAGAGCTGAAACAAAGCAGATAGAAGTTCTAGGGAGGCTTCTCAGTTGGAAGAGAAAGGAGTGGGAGTTATTTAAGATAAACCAGAGTGGTCTGAGTCCACCCACATATGGAGGGAAGTCCGTGTAGATGGAGGCACTGAGCAACCTCTGTCAGTGTGCCAGGACTGCTTACTGCGTCCACAGTTTGTAGTATTTGACAACACCTTCTGCAGGATTGGGGTGGCATCTCCCTCAGATTTTCCCGTGGTTTCCTTTCTAGTTGTTAGGACATAAATGAGTTCACGGTCCCTCCTGTCTGTAATCTGTTTAGCTACATTGAAATGTTTTCACCTATCCACGGGATACTGCCCAACATTCACTCTAAGACACACTCACAGAAGAACTGTCGGGACAATTGGCTGAAAGACCCACACTAGTGGGGCTGGAGAGATGGCTCAGTGGTTAAGAGCACTGCTTGCTCTTCCAAAGGTCCTGAGTTCAATTCCCAGCAACCACATGGTGGCTCACAACCATCTGTAAAGAGGTCTGGTGTCCTCTTCTGGCCTGCAGGGATACACACAGACAGAAAACTGTATACATAATAAATAAACATTTAAAAAAAAAGACCCACACTAACTAGTTAGTTGATGCATGGGGAAACATTGACAGGAATCTCAATTTCCTAAGGGAGAAAACACCGAGGCTTTATGTTTTACCACTCAATTAAAAACACTGCTTAACTGTATTTAAAGATATACATATTCAAACACCACATGTAACAGATCCCCTTTTGGAACACATGTGGGATTTACCAACCAAGGAAACATTGCAGAGTTTGAAGAAAACTAGTTGGCAGGGGATCAATCATTCCTCCACTGGATACCCGTGTTTTACTGAGCCTTGCCAAGGTAGTGTGAGGAGGAACTACCTAGTCACACTGTGGGCTTCTGAGCAGTGGTGTGGCAAGGTAACAAGGGGCAGTGCCCATCTGCTCTGGTAGCCTTTGGGATTTCCTGGCTCCACTCTTACCTACTGGCTGGCAAGTCCCTGCTTACCCTTCTTTCTGCCGGGAGACCATTCTGGTGTTCATCACTCTTTCCCAGAGGAGACATTCTTCAATACCTATCTGCAGGACTCTGTCCATTTATGCCCCAAGTCTCCACCGAGATGCACCTGGAAACCTCCACCTGTTGGGCCCCAATTTTGGGGGGCAACTCACGGGTGTGCACCCCAAAGACCACCAAGAACCACACCAATTGCTGCAAAAGCACAAGGTTTAATCTGATAACGTTTGCAAACGGGCTTGCCCTCCAAAGCAGAGCAAGCCCCGATCTACGATTTGAAGTTGTATTTATAGGAAAAAGATCACAAGCACAGCTCACAGGCATGTTATAGGGGTCATGGGCATATGTGATAAGTATTCGCTATAAATCAATAGAAGGCCATTTGGCCAGTCCAAGTTCCTTTGATCCCTGGGGAAAGGGGCTCCTCGGACGCTCTCACAGGATATCAGCAGGTCCACCTGGACTTTTTGGCTTGGTCAGTCCTGTTTAGATAAGCAGTTAATTGAAGTTATTTATGACCTTATCCTGTTCACCAAAAAGGAGCTCTTCACACCCTTGCTTCTGTTTTCTAACAACCCCCAGAAGATCATCCCTGGGGAAATCTGAGGAGGGGAATTAAAAATGTGCTAAGAGGCAGCTAGGGAAGTGGTGAGCTGCTAAGAACAATATCTCCCTTACTTGGCAATAGCTACTGATAGGGGTTAGCACAGGTAAGGATGACCTGTGAAACACATCCTTATGGCCTCTCTTTGACATGACCTGGCTCTTGCGCTGTTCTGCAACAGAGTGAAACTGGAAAGGAGAAGTCACCTGTATTCATGGGCAATAAGGAAGCAGTGGGGTCCGATGGTCTCATCTTCTGTTCTATTTTCCCTGTCCCCCAGCCTCAGCCCATCTCTCCCATCAATCTCACACACTCCTTTTTAATATCAAAATAACTTAATATGCTTGCATTGTTGATGACTCATCAGTAAGGTTGCTAACTTGAAGCAGAAGGCTGGAGAATAACCTGGTGAAGGACAGTGAATGCCAGACACATCCAGTGCCTGAGGACTGTGTTGACTTATGACAACAATAGTCCATAGACACCTCAGTAATATGACAGCCCCATGGGACCACAGCCAGTCACACAACACAGAGTATGTACCTCTTAGCCAGATACTAAACTAAGCACTTCGCAAATATTGATTTAAATATTTGTACAACTCCCTGATTACTGTGATTTTGTTCCCCAATGTTAAATAATGAAGAGCTTAGCATAGCTGCCTTTCTCCAACACTCTGGGATTCCCACAAACACAGAGAGTTATCCCAGCTGAAAAATCATGCCTGCATTTGGTCCCTAAATGCACTTGGCTCAGCACCAGTGTTCACGTGGGTTAATTCCCATTCCCTTACATTTCCCATGTGTATTTTATGTCCCTGATAGACTATACAGAAGTCTTATTCTTAGCTTAGTTCCCAGGGCCAGCCAGTCCTTAGAGTGGGATGTGTAGATCCTCAATAGAAGCCAGGGCATACTTGGCTGTGCCCGTGGTCCAGATGGCTGACCAATCACGTCCCTGAGTGCAGGCCATTTCCTTGTTCCTTTCTTCCCACACTGTCAACCACTGCACGCAGACCTTATGGCCATCACAAATTCAGCACCAATTAGCAAACTAAGTGCTATGTGGATTTCTCTTCCACACTTCCCTGTGCTCCCCAAGTCTCCCAGAGCTCTGAGTACCCACCTTCACCACTGTTTGTTCGAGCTCCCAGCTCCGGCTCTTCAAATCCACACCTGGCGCCCCCACCAGCTGCTGCCACTTCAGGGCAAGAAACTGAGCAACGGCTTCAGTTCTGTTTTCAGGTTTTCTGTCATTTTCTGCCACATTGTCCTCACAGCCACTTCCTGAAGTTTGAGTCAGTTCCTTAAGCTTTAGGTACTTAAAAGGGTGAAGTGTTTCTGTGTCTAGTATTTTGAAAAGTTTTTTCAGGTTGTGGGATAGTTATAAAAATGGCCAATGACCACCGAGCCACATCCCTAACAGTTAAGACACGTTCAGGAATGTTGTAGGACCACTCTGTGTCCTACAGAGGACAGTTGCATCTAAGGTAGTAAAAGAATTCAGAACAAGTCAGTATGTGTGGTGGCAAACATCTGTGATCCCAGCACTCAGGTGTAGCCTAGGCTACAACACTGTTTTAAAGGTCTGGTCTGAGGGAGGAAAAACAGAAACAACATTTGATGTGGGCTGGAGCAATCAGGAGAGGCTTACTGGGAGATTGATCTGTATGTGACTCTTGAAGGGCAAGCCTTAAGAACACCTCTTCATTCCCTATAGCACTTACAATGAGGCTCACACAGAACTGATGTCAAAAGGATAACTCCTGACCGGGCGGTGGTGGCGCACGCCTTTAATCCCAGCACTCGGGAGGCAGAGGCAGGCGGATCTCTGTGAGTTCGAGACCAGCCTGGTCTACAAGAGCTAGTTCCAGGACAGGCTCCAAAGCCACAGAGAAACCCTGTCTCGAAAAACCAAAAAAAAAAAGGATAACTCCTGAGAAAGGAGGGAGAAAGTTCCCTAGCTTTTTGGGAAACTGTGTGGAGCCTGAACTCATTGATAGAAGTCTGATTCCAGATGAATTTCTCCAAGAAGCAGGAGCTGTGAACTCTGACATACTTCATGCTGTTAAAAAAAAAAAAATCCTGTGGTCCTGACATGCGCAGTGGTGCTCCTCGTCAACGTCTGCATTTCTCCTCAGACCTGGGGATGCCGCTAGAACGCTGGAGCCGGACGAACAGTAAGACGCCAGGGAAGTAAGCCAGACCCGGGAGCGGCGGCACGCCCCTCAAAAGCCTCCGGTTCCTCCCAAAGGGCACCGCAGGTCTGGCAGAGAGCGGCCCCTAATGCGGTCACCGCGGCGGCAGAGGAGGAGGAGCCGGCTTTGGCAGCAGAACAGCCTGGTGGAGGACCACAAGCCGGTGTCCGGAACAGCTGGTCTTCGGTGGCGACATCTAGGTCGATGAGGTTGCGCTGCTGCTGCTGCTGCTGCTGCGGCTGTGGAGTTCGCGGGGTCAAGGACAAGGAAGCTCGCTCGGATGACTCTAAAGTGGAAGATGAAGCAAAAGATGATCTTCCTCCTCAGAAGAAGCCAGTTTGGGTGGATGAAGATGAGGAAATAGTTGACACGATGAACAGTTGGTTTCGGAAAATATAATGAAAAATGCCAGCGAAAGTAAATTCTCAAAAGAGACTTTAAAGAGGAATTCCAGCATGCCATGGGAGGAGTACCTGATTGGGCAGAGCCTGGGCACAAGCGGAGAAAATCTGCAGATGATGAAAGTGAAGAGGATGAAGATGATTTGTTGCAAAGGACTGGGAATTTCATATCCACACCCACTTCTCTTCCAAGAGGAATTCTGAAGATGAAGAACTGCCGTCCTGCCAATGCTGAATGGCCTACCACTACTCAGATCTCATCA
>JAQHUG010000170.1:1667515-1679319 GCA_028555095.1 Dicrostonyx torquatus | reverse complement strand
GGAGAAGTTTATGTGTGGGATGTGAATTCGAGGGAGTGCGCTAACAGATTCCTGATGAAGGCAGTGTATATGGATCAAGCACTGCCACATCAAAGAGTGGGCAGTATGTGGATGTGGCTCTGAGAGTGGAGTGGTAAACACACAGTCAAGAGTCTTGCCTCCAACAAACCAACACAAAGCCAATAAAAGCCATAATGAACATGGTCACTGATGTCACTTCCTTGACCTTCAATCCCACTACAAAAATCTTCAAGAAAAATGAAAGAAGCTGTCAGATTGGTTCATCTTTCTTCCTGTACAGCATTTTCTAACTTTCCGGTTTTAAAAGGAGTGCTATTTCTCGTGTTCAAACCATGGGTTTTTCTCCCAGAGGCAGATACTTTGCCTTGGGGAATGAGTGAGGCAAGGCCCTGCTGTATAGGATGCACCATTACTCAGATTTCTAAAGATGTTTCCTGAAATCCAGTTGAACCCACCTCAGTCCATCTTCCCAGAAATTTCCCAGTGTGTGTGATGATAATATGGATGATGACTTGTGGCATCCATGCTTAAAACTAGCAGCAATGTCTTAATAAATATATAACTTTTATTTGAAAGGAAAAAAAAAAAGATCTGTGGCCCTTCCCTTCTGTCCTCAAGTCAGACATGCTCAGGTGACTTGTTTGGGCCAATGAAATGGACCCTTTCTGAGGCGAAGCCCACTGAGAGTTTGGAGGCCTTTACTGGCTGCTTTACAAATAATCCCCCAGGGGCACTCCTCTGCCAGCCTGGGGCCCTCAGTGACAAAGACAATGCAAGATAATCCTAAGAATTTGTTATTGAATCAGACCCAGGCTCTTCTGATCTTGGTGGGCTTAGAGATAATGAACCCAGAAAGGGTCCCAGACTGGTTTCTCCAGTCTTGGACTGAAGAGAGTGTTTCAACAGAAGAACAGAGCATTTCTGCAGGAGAACAGAAAGCTTCTAAGGTCACTTCCAAATGGACACTAGACTTGGGACATTTTATTTGTTCTGTTAAAGCTATTTTAAAGTAGAGAAAATGTAGAAAGGGGAAATCTTCTAGCTAACTTGGAATTCTAAGCCAGTGTCAGAATTAGAAGCATCAGAGCAGACACATCATATGGCAATGCAGTTCTCTGGAGAAACCACAGGACTTTAGAGATGAGATGGAGAAAATTCATTTTCCCTTTACAGATATCCCGTGTTCGTCCCTTGAGTGGAGTGTGACATGCAGGAATAGCTCTGAAACCAAAGAGATTGGATTCAAAATCCACTTGTACACTGAGATAGCTGACCAGCTTTTCCCACGCAGCAACTTCACACAAAAGCGTAATTATACCCACCCAACCTGCAAGAGCTACGAACCCCTGCACTGTGTGTCCTAGGAGACTGATTTGCTGTTGTGCTGTTTTCTCCTGAGACAGTCTCACTATGTAGCACAGACTATCTTGAACTTAACTATACGGACAAGACTGACCTCGAACTTATGATCTCCTGTCTCAGCCTTCTGAGTGCTGGAGTTACAGGCAAGTGCCTAACATTTTCCAATATTCTCTCAGAACTATACACAAGGCTTCGGGGACTTTACCCAGGCAACTCTGCTCCTTTAACTCAGTCTCAGGATGGATTTCTTCCCCCCACCTCGTCTCCTTTGGCTCCAGCAGCTGAGGCTAGAAGGATGCTTACAGCCCTCTGAGGCTGGTCATTGAGAAGGGAGGATTTTCAGGACTTTAGTACTCCGGGAACCATTCCTCCACCCTCCACTCTCCAGAGTACAAACACAGGTATGTAACAACTGTGCCGACAGGCAGCCTCACACAAATCTTCATTCTGAAAATAGCACTTTGTTCTTTTACAATGGTTCAGGAAAGTTCTTGGGAGGTTGTGACAAAAATGAAATCACCATAGAAGATAAAGCTGGTTGGTGAGCCCATCAGTCCTCTCTCTTTGGGTGATGAGCACAGAAGGGAAGACATGATGTTGGTAATGAGAAAGTTAGCAAGGGGAGGATGGGCACAGTGGTGTCACTCGTGACCACTGCTCTCAGGTCTGGATCAGGTGTTTCATTTTCTCTTCCCATTGCCTCAGCCCTATTCTCACAGGTGGGTGACAATGGCATTGACGACAGAATAACTCACACCCACTAGCTGTAGCTCAGGGGTTCTTGAGGCTAGAAGTTGTGATGCTCTGGCTCCAGAGTGGCTTCAGGACCCCCATGGGGGGACATCCAGAAAACAGGATGCACTAGGCCTTGCGTTCTAACCTATCATAGCCACCTCTGTTGTTATGGGAACTTTCGATGGAGATGCGGATGGGCTGAAAGTGGGAAGGCTGTTCTAAAAACTACAATTCTGATATTAGAGAGGAAGGAATTACAAGTTCTGAGAGCTGTGGTCAAGTGATGAGTTTATTATACATGACCTGTGAAACACAGAATGAGGAGGGCATGAACCAACAGGAGGTAGATGGTCGCAAGCAGCGGCACTCAGGTCCGGGAATGGTAGAGTGAATGGAGAACCCGCTTCCATCCAGCTCCACTCCGGTTCTGAAACAAACAAAACAACAACAACAAAATGAGGAACAAGCTCCACTTGAAGGCTCTTTCTCTTCACCAGCAATTCTGCATCTCAGCCAACTGACCCCATCCTCACAGCTGAGGGGCATCCCGGGAGAAAGTTTCCTCGGTGGCTGTACACCAATAACACTGCCCATCTCTGTACCTGCAGCCCATTCCCACGGCCGAGCTCTCCCTGCATCCTTCCCTCTTACCCTTTGGCAACTGCTGCCCGGGATATTTATAACACTGACATCTCCTGAGAGCTACAGGCACCAGTGGTCCAGGCCGATTCCCGTTCACTCTGCTCCAGCCTGTGTTGAGAGAAAGATACAACACACGTCCCCTGCATGAGAATCTTCCCAGTCAGTCTGGGAAGGTGGCCTACGGGACTGGCAGCAAAGATTTTTCCCACAGGCCAGGCCACACAGTAGTAAAGGAACTGCTTATTTAGGATGCTGGCTTGGGTGCTTCCGGCTGGGAAGCTGGTTAGTGTCTAATCAACGGAACTAGAACCCAATGCCCGTTTGTCCTTATGCCTCACCTTCTTCCCTCCTCTATACCACATTTCATTCAGAAACTCGCTCATTTCTCTCTCCCCTTCCTTCTCCACCCCACCCTGGTTTTTTGTTTTTGAGAAAGGGGCTTACTATGCAGCCCAGACTGGTTTTGAACTTACGATTCTCCTGGCTCTACTTCCCAGGACTGGAATTGCAGGCATGCTCCATCACACTCGACATTTTTTTTTTCAATTTATAAGAGGAAAAAGAACTCAAGAAATTCTGTCGGACTCTTAGCATGGGCTGAGCTGCAGCCACTGCAGCTTCTGCTCTGATTTCCGCTGATGCGCTTATTACTTAATTCTGGAAATTCTCCATTTAAGGAGAAGCTGCCATTACTCAGTGGCCTCTGCGAACAACAGGGAACGGCCTGTCTTGTCACACATTTGCCTACAGGGCAGACGTTTTAACTGGAATGGGCCCCTTTCCTCTTCATGTTTCTTCCCCACACAGGGAATCTCCATCAGCTGAATACTTCTCTCTGGCCGCTCTCTTCTTCAGCAGAGAGGAAATACCTTAATCTGAACCTGGTTGAGGTGGGCCGTATTTAGTCACCCTGCTCTCTCCATTTTGGGTTTTTTGTTATTGTTGTTGTTTTGTTTTTTGAGACAGAGTTTCTCTATGTACCTAGGGAGTCTGTCCTGGAACTTGCTCTGTACACCAGGCTGGCCTAGAACTCGCAGAGATTCACCTGCCTCTGCTTCCCAAGCGCTGGGATTAAAGGTGTGCATCACCAACACCTGGCCTCCATTCTGCTCTCAGTCAGTAGAAAAGTGGGGAGAGGCTAACCTTAGGTTAATGTGGTCCAGACACAGGCTCCAGAGTCATCCTGACTAAGCTGTCTCAGTGGTCTGGATGAATGACACTTGAGGGGGGATTAGCCTCTCTTGGACCTGGTTTCTCATAAGTGGCAGAGAAATGGCCATGAACAAATGGGTCTGGAAGTCTCTGCAAGGCCACTACACATGCTGCATTGTGTTCCCATAGAGCCTACACTCAAGGCTACCTAGACGGTGTTGAGAACAAAAAGCTGTATATATGCTGGATGGGAAAGAAAGAAATCTCAGCTAAGACCTGCTCCCTGGGGAAGGCATTACAAGAAGGTAGAAACATCCCCAGTGCCATTTATTCTGAGGGAAGAGATGGCAGACACAGTGACTGCCCTTACACGAATAATGGAGGTGCCTGCTATGCTTCTTTCTACGTAAAGGATATCCCAGCAACAGAACACTTGTAGCCATACTACCTTCCCACACACACTGATTTCCGGTTTCCTTGATGTGGAATAAGTAACAAGCAGTACACAGCTGTGTCCTTCCAATCACACTTGGGGTAGAGTGCCCACAATAGCACACACATCCATGCCCTCCTAGCTGGGCAAAAGCCAGTGACTGGAAAAGGGAAGTTCAGGGTTAGGTAGTGCATTTGCCAATAAATCAAGCCACTTTCTTTTTTTTTCTTTCCTTTTTTTTGTTTTTTTTAATTATTATTTTTTAATTGATATTTATTGAGCGCTACATTTTTCTGGGCTTCCCTCCCCCGCTTCAACCCTTCCCCAATGTCCCTATGCTCCCAATTTACTCAGGAGATCTTATCTTTTTATACTTTCTACTTCCCATGTAGATTAGGTCTATGTAAGTCTCTCTTAGTGTCCACATTGTTGTCTAAGTTCTCTGGGATTGTGGATTGTAGGCTGGCTTCCTTTGCTTTATGTTTAAAACCCACCTATGAGTGAGTACATGGGATAATTGTCTTTCTGTATCTGTGTTACCTCACTCAAAATAATGTTTTCTAGCTCCATCCATTTTCCTGCAAAATTCAAGCTGTCATTTTTTTCTGCTGTGTAGTACTCCATTGTGTAAATGTACCACATTTTCTTTATCCATTCTTCGGTCGAGGGGCATTTAGGTTGTTTCCAGGTTCTGGCTATGACAAACAAAGTTGCTATGAACATAGTTGAGCACATGTCTTTGTGGCACAATTGAGCATCCTTTGGATATATACCCAAAAGTGGTATTATTGGGTCTTGAGGAAGGTTGATTCCTAGTTTTCTGAGAAATTGCCACACTAACATCCAAAGGGGTTGTACCAGCTTGCATTCCCACCAGCAATGCAGAAGTGTTCCCTTTCCCCACAACCTCTCCAGCATAAGTTGCCACATTCTTTCTTAAGTGGTCTTCTATTATCCCTTAGGTTACAATCTTTAAAATTTCAATTGGCTAGCTAGGTGCAGTGGCATACACTTTTAATCACAGCACTTGGGAGGCAGAGGCAGCAGATTTCTGTGACTTCAATGCCAGCCTCGTAAACAAATCAAGTTTCAGGCCAGCCAGACCTATGTAGAAAGACCTTGTGTCAAAAACAAACAAAGGTCTGGGTATCAGACAGGTAATGAGAATGTGTTCATTTGGCCCTCTAAAGACTGATACTGGGGTCGTGGAGATGGCTCAGTAGCCATCTACATTCACACCCCCGGCACCCAGGTGAAAGCTGGCCTGATTGTGTACACCTGCAATCCCCAGGGCTAGGGAGAAGACAGAGGCAGGAGAATGGCTAAGGACCCACTCGTCACTGAAAAATGGCAAGTGCCAGGTTCAATGAGAGACTCTGTCTCAGGGGAATATGTTAGAAAGGGATACAGCGGGGCTGGAGAGATGGCTCAGAGGTTAAGAGCTTTGCTTGCTCTTCCAAAGGTCCTGAGTTCAATTCCCAGCAACCACATGGTGGCTCACAACCATCTGTAATGAGGTCTGGTGCCCTCTTCTGCTCTGCAGGCATACACAAAGACAGAATATTGTATACATAATAAATAAATATTAAAAAATAGAATATTTTTTAAAAAAGAAAGGGATACAGCAAGACACCTAACATTGTCCTCTGACATTGCTCCTCCTGCCCCCAACATGCACTCACACAAGAACCCAACATGTACCTCACATAGTTACTGCTGGGATGAAGTAAGACACCTTATATAAGCTTCCTTTGTAATATGGATGGGAAATATATTACTAATCCCTACGAGGTATTGCCCTGGGAAGCATAGGCTTCCGAAACTCCACAAGTACCCTGCTTCTTAGTGATGACTCTCAAGTTGCTCTAGGACCACGTCAAGGGGAGATTAAGATCTTAACTCACCCTGAGCCTGGTTGCAGACATGTGCAGGAGTGAGGTCAGGGAGGGTGAGAAGTGAGCAGAAAGCGCCTCCCCACACCTTACCCTCTGATCTGCTCCTTGGCCAAGGAGAGTGTGGTCTCAATGGCCAATCTTTGATCTCGCTCTTCTTTCAGCAGCTTCTTTAACACACTCACTTCTTGGTTAGTGCAATAGAGCTGTTGCTGGACTTCAGACAAGCTGGAGGGTAAAAGGCAGGCAAAGGGCATCCCTGGATGTAGGACACAATCTCGAATACATTGTCACAAGGCTGGGAGCATTTCCCCAAATGGGAAAACTAAACTAACATAGAAGTACAGCTACAGAACAATTAAAGTGGAAAATACCTATGGGGAGATGCGAGCCCATCGGAGCAGCTGTAATTCCAGTGTTTGCAGTGCTGCATGGGAGCCTTGTGTTACAAGCACTGTTCACTTCTTATACAACATCTGTTAGGTACTGTTGCATTCAATCTTTACATCACTCTGTGATGCTAGTCAGATACTAGGACACACTAAGAGCATATGGTGAACTCTACTCCACCAAGATTACAACTCAATTTCGTTAAAATAGCATACACTGGTCATACACAACATTAGGTTTCATTATGATGTTTCCATACACGTAGATAATATCTTTTTATCATATTCACCCATCACCCTCTCTTGTCTACCACCCAACTTCTTTGTACACAGTGTATGATGGAGGGCAAATCCTGCTCCTCTACCTTGGCTGTAGCTCCCTTGTGGCCTCTGGACCACTCTTTCTCTTTCCATTCATCTCCTGGGGCACTCCTGGAACATTTACACTTAGTGGCCCCTAGAAAAAAACAACAGTGGAGCAGTTGTGATGGAAGCTCTTCAGACACCATGTGTGTGCAAACTGAGAGCCTTCCACAGTGTAGAGAAGCAACAGTCCCTAGCTATCACTCTGACTACTTCCCATGGCTGCCTTACCACCTGCAGCTCCTGCACATGCTTCTCCAGGACAGCATTGTGCTTGAAGAGGTCACTGGAATGGTGCTGGCTCTCGCGGAGACTCTGACTGGCGTAGCTGAGCTGGATGGAGAGGGTATTCTTCTCCTCCAGCAGCTGAGAGAATTGCAGCATGGGAGAGGATAAGTACCACCCTAGGGCCACATCACTGGAAGCAGTGCTTAGGCAACTGGCCTGGACTTGCAGGACCTACCTGATTTGCAGTGCAGAGTCCACCTTAGAATCCTACCACGGTCTGCTTCTTCAAAGGGAAAAATACCTAAACGTTTCAGCCACAAAAGGAAACTAATTCTGGAAGAATATCAGGAAACTGGTTTGTTTTTTACTGGTTCCAAGGTCTATGAACTGAACAACGATTAAACAGAACCCCCTAACAAAAATTCTAGTAGAACAGGCTATTCCGGGAATGTAAGCAGAGGGCAGAAGGTTGGGTCCATGCTTAAATCACTAATGAAAAACAAGCCCTAGAACTCAGTATAGACAGAGAGCAAGCTCACACTTAAAAATGTGTGTAATAGTATTACTGGGCAGACATGTTTTCAAGAGAGCAGACAGAAGTCATACGTGTCTATGTGTACTTGAGAAGCGGAGGTGGGAGCCCAGATGCTCACCAAGTGGAAACAGTACAGTCCCAACGCCAACCTTTCCTGTAGGTCCCAAGGGACAGGCCACGGTTGGATCTGTCCCTGCCCAAGTTCAGTGTCAGGTGTCCACTACCTGGCAAAACAATCTAAGCCACTGGTTTCTAAACCAGAAAACCTTTTTACAATGAGTGAAAACATTTAGCTGCTGTGGCTTCTACCAGCTGACTGGGATTGGACTCCTCTGGAACCAGAATTGGGATTCCTCACTTGTGGACCTGTCATTTTAAACTTGTCATGATTAAATAAATGTGTCCCAGATACATTGGTAGCCATGGAGGTGTCCTCCTGAGTACCCACCACAAAGACACGGGAAGGCTTGGGTCACAGGAAATGGATGGGTCTGGCTGGGAGTCTTGTGTTCTCTTGAGGATTCTTTTCTAAGTGTTTGTGTAAGAAAGTTCATCAGTGCTTCAGAGAAAACAGTTTTCTAGAGACATCTGGGAAAGCGCATTGAATGCACATAGATAGCACACATGACTACCACGTGCTCTGAAACTGAACGTGGCTCCAGATGACTCTGTGTGTGGTTGTTCCTCTGAAGATCAAGCTTCAGTTTTCAAGACATTTGGATAAATACCATCTTCGTTGAAAGAAGCAGAGAAAGGACCTCTCTCCTTTTCTACAGATGGAAAAAAGAAGTTTACACTACTCAAGGCTGTGGCAGCAGCAGCTCCCATAGCAAGGCTCACAGAATGGGTCTCAGTCTTGAGTCCACCTGCTTTATGATGGGGCCCAATCTAAACTACAGTAAGGGCTCTGGGAAGGCCTGGGTGTGGGAGAAAGGCGGTTACTGAAAAAAAAGGGTGTGAATTTTTGGGAAGCTAAACTTATTTGAGGGTGGCAGGCCGAGTGCAATAGGAACTTCAGGGTGAGGACTAACACCATGCTTTCCTACCACAGGAAGACAGCCCAGGGCACACCAAACACAAGCAAACACAAAATAAATCTCCCCAGTGTTTAAAATTGTCTTCTCATTTTGTCTCTAGTGAATCTAGAAACAGGGGCAGACCCATAAACTTGTTTTAAGCGAAGGCTTATGAACTACATAGACAAATAGTCGATTGCTAATCAGCCACTCGTAACCCGTCTCGGGTGTCTGCATTCTGTCTAGGTTTCTGGGGTTAGGAGCAGGCATAGGATCCAAGGCCGCTGCCCTCTCAGTATACATGGAGACTCACTGGAGCAGAGGGGTGCAGCGCACGAACTACTTAGGCTCCTCACAGGCTAACTGAATCCAACCCACTAAGGCTAGACTAACACTATGCCATTAGTCACGTTTAAGGTTTCTAACACATCCCTACACTGCACACAGACATTGAGCTAAGCCAGCAGAACTGTGTAGAACACCTTAGCATTCAGCAAAGGAGCGAGGGCAGACAGGGTTAGAAAGAAACACGTGTGACAGCCCCTCAACTTCATCTCACTCAAGTGAGAAGCTGGGACCTACGGGGAGTGAGACTAAACTCACGTGACGTTAGGTTTTATGTGTGTCCTCAGTGCCTACCATTATTGCCAGACTCTCAGCAGGCAAATGACAGTTACTTGTTAACTAGTGGATGAGCAAGGCTAGGGAGGTGCCTTCCTCATAGCCAGATTCTAAAGAGAACTATTTCTTATCCAGAGTGACAATGTCCTATAGCACTATGTTCATACTGCAGATGGCTCCACTTAGTTCTAAGGTAGGTGCCTGTGATTGGAAAAGGAATGGTGGACTTGTGGGGGTGTGGGACATCCTGGTTCTCTAGCTTGACTGCTTGTTACACATCTCTTTGTAAACATGTAGCCTGCTATGCCAAAGATCTGTTACTTTTATGTGTTAACTGCTGTAGAATATTACTTTACGGTGTGTTACTTTTGTTTATGTTGCATTTGTTTAACTCTGTGAAGCTGTGGTTCTTGGCCTGTCTAAAACACATGATGGTCTAATAAAGAGATGAATGGCCAGTAGCAAGGCAGAAGAAAGGACAGGCGGGGCTGGCGGGCAGAGAGAATAAATAGAAGGAGTAATAGGCAGGTGAGAGGAGACCCCTTCCCACCAAACAAAGCTAAGCCATTTAGTTCATCAATTCATTTGGATCCAAAGCCAATGGAGTCTCTGACATTCTAGTGATGGTTGAATTTATCATCTAATGAGTACCTTTTATGTGTGGTAAGCACACTAGTCACACACACGACCACTGACTTTAGAATGACTGCAACATTGAACAATGGGCTTTTCTCATCTGGGAAAACCATCTCCTGGTTTTTATGATTTTGAATCACAATGTTATTAGTGTGTGTGTGTGTGTGTGTGCATGTGTAATACACATGCATGAGTGTAGGCATGTTCATTCTAAGGCACACATGTAGAGAACAGAGAAGAACGCTCAGAAGCTGATTCCATTTTTCCACTGTGGGATTCAGAGATGAAACTGAAGTCATCAGGATTGCGAGGCAGGCACTTTCCTCCATGAACAGCCTCAATGCCCGTGTTCCATGACTTCCTGTGAGAAGATGCATGCACCGACCTCACACTGCAGACATTTGGGGGCATTCACAGCTCTTCTCATAGACCCCTGGACTCACTAACCACTAGCCTCATGAATAACGTCCAATTTTGGCAGACAACAACCTATCTAGGTTTCTCTGAAGAGAGCAGGACTGGGAGGAGCCACTGAGAACACTTGGACCAGTGAGAGAGCAGCAGGAAGACAGTGACTCATGGAGATGCATGAGGAGATGCTGACATATTACTAACACGTGATAAGATGGGGTGAAGTTTCTGCATGGGTGTCCCCAAGTCACTCTCAAAGACCGGCCAAGGCGAGGGGAACATGGCCCGTGGCCTCTGCTCTGGAATAAACACTTGCTCTTATAACTTCTGTTCCTAAGTTCTGCTAGAGCTGGTGCCTGTGCTGAATCTTACCTCCAGGAGGAGAAAAAAAGAAACAATTTCAGTATAGCACAAAACATGTATCTTGCTGTTCAGCTGCTGAATTCTTAATTCCTCCTGGTTAATTTCCTTTAAGCTGTTATTAAGCTGAGCCCTGAGAAGTTCTTTCTCATAAACTAGGTTTTGTGATCCATTGATGGAAACTGATGTTTCTGGGGATGCCTGCCAGGAAACAAACATCCCTGGCATTGTCTTCTAAGACTGTTCATACTTAACTCCTCCCCCTAGAAGAACTCGTCTTTACCCCAGAAGAAGTCAGTAGGAGGCTTGCCTTATAGTTACAGGTGGGCAGTTTGTTATAGGAGGATAATGCTTTTTTGGATCATGGCATTCTGAGTAGCAACCTATATGGCTCTCCTCACCTGTAGGTACTGTGCGGAGAGACTCTGGGTTTGGGAGGAAGACCTTAGGAGACTCTTCAGATGACTGAGCTGCTGGTCTTTATCTGCGATGGCCATAATGTACTGCTCCTTTATCTGCCTCTCATGAAGTTCCCAGGAATTCTTTTCCATTTTACACCATGAAAAAAATGGCTCAAATATACTCATGGTACAAAGAAGAAAAATCCCATATTCCAAACATTCTTATGCAATGTTAGCAATGTAGCAAAACTAATACATATCAGAGTAAAATTTATTCTACAAGTGGAAGCACCCAGTAAGGTGGTGAGAGCAGGCTGTGACAGGACTGGAGGAGGAAATCCTATTGGCAGGACTGGAGGACCTTCACAGAAAAGCTGCTATTTGGATTCTGAGCAAAGAGCTAGGTTTCCAAATGGGAAATGCATTTCAAAATTGGCAGGAAAACTCACCAGAGTGAATGCAGAGTGATGTTCAGAACTGCAGGGGTCAGTGTGTACAACAGTATGTACGGAATGTGGATGGTGAGACCATGTAGTCGGTGTGTACAACAGTATGTACGGAATGTGGATGGTGAGACCATGTAGTCGGTGTGTACAACAGTATGTAC
>JAQHUG010000170.1:1628813-1645286 GCA_028555095.1 Dicrostonyx torquatus | reverse complement strand
TTTTAGAGAGGAGAGCAGAAGAAAAAGAGCAAGGAGCAGTTTGTAGAGAGAAGAGAGTTTAGAAAGCAGTAAGAGAAAAGAAGTGGTTTGAAGAGAGCCTTAAAGAGCAGGAGGAATTTTAGGAAATTAGAATAAATACAGGCCCTCGCTGAAAAATAAGAGGAGCCTTTTAAACTGTGATGGTGTAAAGGCTTGTTTCTTTCCGTGCGTCTCCGAGCACACATTTGGGGAAGAACTTCAGTTTCTATGTTGGGGCAACGGTCCCTGACACACCAGGCAAAGGAAGTACTAAAAATGGTATGTCAGGCAGAGAGCTAAGAAAAAAATATGGCTACCATGGTAGTTGGGAGTTAGCAGTGACAAAAATTCCAGTGCCGAAAGGAAAGAAGGCTGGAGAAACAGCCGTGAAGCTCTGAGGATGCCTTAGCATTAAGAAACTGAGAGCTGTTCTCGACACACTAACGCGTCTGGTCACACAAGTTTCTGAAGAGACAACCCTCTCAATGCCAAAGAGGATGCATGGGGTATGGGTGAAGAACAGAGGTGAAACCCTGTCAGGGAGAGCTCTTTATGTGAAGATGCTCCCAAGCCAGAGCTGGTCCTGATGTTACTCAGGAGGAGGGCAGAGGCTAGAATTAAAAAATAAAATCAGCAGGACTGATAATTAATTGTAGGGGTTAAAGAATACAAAGGAAACAAGAGAGTTTGAGTTTTAATCTTTTGAGTGAATACCATTAAGAGATAAAATATGGTTAAAATATTTTAAGTGTGTTTTTAAATTGGATGCATAACAATTGCATCTATTCATGGGTTAAATGTAACCTTTCTATACGGGCACACAGTGTGTAACCATAAGATCCAGGTCCCTGGCAGATGTTATGTCAGGAGTGTGTCTTTTCTTGGTGTTGGGAACCTTCACGATCCTCTCTCCTAGGATCTGAAACAGTTGTTGTCAAAGCAGCTGCCCCTCTGTGCTGCCAGGGGCCCTGTACTCACTCATCATCCTCTCCGCCCTCCCTCCCTGACATCCTCCCCAAGCTCCGGAAGCCACTCTTCTCTTTTCTACTTCTGTGATATTTATTACCTTTTTGGCTTCATGAAAGAGAGAGCACAAGGCATTTGTCTGTCAATGCTTGACTTTTTTCACCTAGAATAGCATCCTGGCTTCGTTCCCCATTGCGGCAGAATCACAGAACTGTATTCCTGTTTTAGGACTGAGTAACATTCTATTGTGTATATTTATTACGCTGATCTATTAATTAACATAATTCCATGACAGGCACCATCTTGACTGTTGTGAACAGTGCTGTAGCAGAGGACTCTGCAGGGGCCTCTGTGTCCTCTGGCTGGGTACCCAGCAATGGGAATGTCAGGACAATGGGAGTTCTGTGCCTGCTCTTCTGAGCTACAAATAATAAGCTTTAAAAAGGAAGGGGAGTTTTGCTTTTTTACCTATTGAGCTTGCCAAGGTTGTAGGTTAGTCATATATGACTAGGGAACTGGATATATATCAAAAGCACCAGGAAGGCAAATGTTTGGGAGAGATCCGAGACAGTGTGCATAGTCACACCTACTACAAGAGCGAAAGGGAGAACAGGTATAGTAAGACTACTTGGCTGAGGCTAGTCCACTGGCAAATACTGTTTAATGGGCAGGGAGAGAAGCCTATGAAGGGAAAACAAACAAAAGAAAAGCTCCAGAGACATCGGAAGAGAACTAAGATGTGCCCTGTGCTCATAGGAAAGCAATGGACTTTGAGGAAGCTCCAAGGAATAAATGATAAACAGGAACAAATAGCAGTCAGACACGGTGGCATAGCCCTAGAATCCCAGCATATGGGAGAACTTGAGGGCTGCCCGGGTTACACAGAAAACCTTTTTCTTTAAAATTAAAAAATTTCATTTATTTTACATCCCAACCATAGTTTCCCTTCCCTCCTCTCCTCACATCCTCCTCCCACCTCCCCTCTACTCACCCTTTCCATCCACTCCTCCTCTGTTTCTGTTCAGAAAGGGGCAGGCCTCCCATAAATGTTAACAAAGCAAGGCACATCAAGTTGAAGAAGGACTAAGTTTCTCCCTTTGAATTAAGGTTGGGTGAGGCATCCCTGCATGGGAAATAGGTTCCCAAAAGTCAGCTCAAGAGTTATGGACAGGCCCTGATCCCACTGTTAGGAGTCCCACAAATAGACCAAGCTAGACAATGGTCACACATATGTAGAAGGCCTCAGTTGGTCCCATGCAGGCTCCCTAGCTGTCAGTCCAGAGTCTGTCTGCAACTATGAGTCCAGGTTAGTTGAGAAAGCCTATTTTATTTTATTTCTTAAAATATTTATTTACTTATTATGTATACAATATTCTGTCTGTGTATATGCCTGCAGGCCAGAAGAGGGCACCAGACCTCATTACAGATGGTTGTGAGCCGCCATGTGGTTGCTGGGAATTGAACTCAGGACCTTTGGAAGAGCAGGCAATGCTCTTAACCTTTGAGCCATCTCTCCAGCCCAAGAAAGCCTATTTTTAAAAAAATGAATAAAAACCACCACCAACCAAGGAACAAATATTGCGGAAAGATCCAGTAAAATAACGCTAAAAAGACAGTCATTAGTTTTGAGAATTACAGGTGCATCATGATTCTCTGGAAGAGCTTCGGGAGTGTGGCAGTAATTTTAGCTGAAATCACGCTCTGTGTGTGCCAGACCCCAAGCACTTCTATACGCTATCTCATGTGACTCTGCAATAGGTCCTTCATATAAATACTACTATCATTAGTTTGCTGATGGGAGAATCTGAAGTCTACCAGATCAACCAGGGGTGTGCGGGAATTCTCTATGCATGCGTTTCTCCATGGTGCTGGGGGAACGATGATGTCATCTGTGTAAGGGAGCTATGAGGATCCACAGTGCATTGACTAATACACCATCTGACAGAGGTCACACAGAGGCAGCCATCTATCTGTGCAGCAAAGGCCTAGGAGGTACCACAAAGGAGACTAGACCCTCACGGTCCCAGGACACCCAGAGAGGACACCTAGAGGCAGAGTTGTCAGGGACCATTTGCCCTAATAATTACAGAAGGTCATCAAAGGCCTTTAACTTAGAAAGTTTAACAGAGCCAGCTAGGACTTTTGACTCTAGGAAGCTTACAAGATAAGGAAGCCATTGCCTCCAGGATGTTTACAGAGATTCCCCTCTTCCTTAGTTAGCTATCCACAAAAGAATGTTTTTGTTTACACAGGTATGCTAGTTAGCTAACTAGGTGTTTACTACCCCCAGTTCCTGCTCTCTGCCTCGACCCCCACCTAAAACCTAGCTCCCCATTTCGGGGCTATATATACTAGTGTCTTTCCTTAATAAAGTGAGACCTTGACAAGAGAGATTTCGCTTGGTCTCCTTCCTTTCTCTCGCCCATGATTTTCACGTAGGAGCCTCTTCAGACCCTGAATAACTGGACCCGCGGGTCGGGTTCACAGAGTACAGGTTTTATGAGGATGAAGGGGAGGGAACATGCTTCTACATCACAGAGAAAGCCGCCTCAAGAAGCCAGGTTGAGCTTTAAGGAGGAAGAATGTGGCTGATGACTCCTGGCAGCAGACAGCACCCAGGTGAAGAGGCACAGGTGTGTTGAATTAATTAACTATAGAATTAATTCTGTATTAGAATTTGGCTACTGGGATATGATCAGAGGACAAGGGCACAGGATAAGAATAGCACAGATTGGCAGCGGCGGTCCATACAGAACAGCAAGACAAAGGAAGAATTATGGCCCTATCGGATTACTTCAACCCAGAAGAAAGCTGACCTAGGAAAACCAAGTAGAGACCGTGCACGAAGCATGAGAACCACTCAAGACAGACAAGGGGGAGAGTGGCGAGAAAGAAACTCACCAGAGGAAAGCAGGGAACTGCAGAAAGACTCTCTCTAGCCTACAACAAGGAAAAGTGCGATAAAGATGGAAAATGAAAGCCCCAGGGAGGGACCGTGCCTCCTTTACCCCTGTGTCACCACCAGGTAAGCACTGAGCGGTTGCCGAAAAGAATGAATAGATGGCGCCAATCCTCTGGCCACTTAAAGGTTTTTATGCCTGCTGCCCAACAACCTAAAGTAGAAGCCAGCCCTCCCTGGCAGGGAGCAGGACCACAGACAGTACCTCGTTTCTCTGTTCGGCCAAAGTCAGCTCCTGCTGCAGCAGGTCTACAGCCTGAGCACGGCCCAACACGGTTTCTTCATGTTCCTCAAGGTTGTTTTGCATCATCCTCAATTTCTGGAAAGAAACGTTTAGACATAATTACAGATAAATAAGTACAATTATTTGCCTTCCAAAATGCCATGTGCACCTGTAAGGCTACGCTTTCAAGTGTGGAAGAAAAGGGCTAAGTAGGACACCGCATGCCATGACCCATCCAGCAGCAAGAGAATATCCAAAATGCCTTCTCCAGAGCATGACAACAACCAAACCCAAATGCAAGCAAGGCCTTCAATCACGGAGCCTAATATACTTAAGAGAAAATGACACACACTCACGTTCAAAATTACATAGTTCCTTGTCCTGTCCCTAAGTAGCAGAGGTAACATGCATATCTTACCTACAAAAGAGAGCAATCTTTATAGGCAAAACCATTTCTCTTCTGTTTTCAATCATAGGGCAGGCACTTGGAAAATACCTATTGAATCAATCAATCAACATATACAATTTATAGTTTAATTTTCAAAGTAGTACACTCTGGAATTCCACTTAGCAGTACATTCTGAAAGACTTTTTAGAACTTGGAACAGGTTTGCACTCAAGAACAAAGAGATGAGCGGCTGGAAAGGAGGGCACAATTGGCAAAGTACTCGTGAGGACTTGTGTTCAACCCCCAGAATCCACATAAAAAGAGCCAGGCCAGGTGAATCCCAGACTGAGGTGGTAGAAACAGGACTCTGGAGGCTTCTTGGCCAGCCAGCTAGCCTAGCCTAAGTGGTGACCTAGGCCAATGAGAGGCCCCACCTCGGAGGGGGGAAGTATCAAAGCGAATGGCTCCAGAGGAAGGAATGGCATCCAAAGTTGTCCTCCGGTCACCACGCACATGTACATGTGCGCTTGCATACCTGTGTGCATAAACATGCACTTGCACATACATGAACACACATATACAAACACAGATCAAACAAAGTGTCACTTAAGTGCCTTTCCTTACAGTGCTCTACATTCTAAGTACACACAATGTGAGTTAGTACATGGTAAACTCAAGTACAATGAAGTCAATTTTCAATGCACCTTAAAAAGTACTGATTTAATAAAAGACTGTGCCTTCCAAATCACTTTTTTACCTCTTTTAAAAAAAATACAAAACTGATTTCATCTATTTGAAGTTTTGGATCAAGGTTAGCACATGAATGGTAGCAGTAAATCTGCAAATGAAAAAGAAACCAGCCCAATGCTGACTCCCATTAAGTTCCCTATGAAGTTCCAACCTGATGAGATGAGGAAAAAGGGACAGTATGGACAAGACAGAAAATGATGTGCAGTCAAAGACAGGGCACCAATAAGAAGCCAAGGAATCATGGAGTACGTGTGGAGCACAGCGGTGAAGGGCAGTGCTTGGAAAGTGGCTGTGAGGTACTGATTTGGTGTAGGAGAGTTCTTCTGTATTTTGTGTTACTTTCATTGGTTAATAAAGAAAGCCTCCTGGGCCTTTTGATAGGGCAGGACTTAGATAGATTTTTATAATGGGTTAGTTTTAGATGTGAGAGCTAGCCAAGAAAAGGCTAGTGATAATGGGCCAGGAAGAATTTAAATAAATACAGTCTGTGTGTAATCATTTCGGGCATAAACTAGTGGCTGTGGCCAGGAGAAGGAACAAAAGGGTCGTTCCTCTCAGGTGCTGGGAACACAGCCCACATCCCTCTTACAACACTGATTCAACGTTAACCAAAATGAGAGTCATTCTTCAGAGTGTGAGCGACACACCTGCTGAATCTCTGTCTCCACATCTGACTGGGCTACTAACCGAGGCAGCTCATCTTCATGGAGATGCAGCTGGGTTTCAAAGCGGGCGTCTTTCTCTCGGACCACCGGCTGCATGGAACTCAACTGAAGACACATGCCAGAGAAACTAGACAAGTTACACCCCAGAGTAGCTCACAGACAACTCTTTCAGCCTGACCTCCAAAGATGGGCACACAGCACTGACAGACAGCGCTTCTCTAACCTCAGCTCTGAAGGGCAAGGTTGAGAATGTCAGAAGAGCAAGAGGCCCAGCAGTAACTTCCACACAAGAGAGAAAGCCTACTATCAAACTCAGAATCAACTCATATATAACTTTAATTAAAAAAATCTTCACATACTAAAAATGTTATAAATATGGGAGGAGATATTTTTTTTTTTAAAGGTTTATTTATTATGTATACAGTACTCTCAGTATTCTGTCCAGAAGAGGGCACCAGATCTCATTACAGATGGTTGTGAGCCACCATGTGGTTGCTGGGAATTGAACTCAGGACCTTTGGAAGAGCAGGTGGTGCTCTTAACCTCTGAGCCATCTCTCCAGCCCCCGAGGAGATATTTTTTAATTCTGAAAAGACTAGAAAATTAAACATACAAGTGAAGTTAAATTTCTGTTAACTCTTTTGGTATCAGACTGACGCTCAAAAATGGACCTGGAACCTCACTCGTGTAAATTAGCAATTCAACCATGAACAATATTCAAAATGCTCTACAAATGGAAATATAAGTGTATTCTGTCTTGTATGGTTTTCAAAATTGCTTTGACTAAAGCACTGTTTGTGTTTTCAGGGGCACACCACCTTCCCAGAAAGCCATGTCCAGCTGTCACTCCTGCAGGCTGTTCTCTTTAATGCATTCTTCTTCTCTGTCTTTCCCAACTCTTCCCCACAAGAACGCAGCTTGTCTAGAGTGTTACCTAGCTCTCAGGGATCTTCTCTGTCTTCTCCACAAGAACGCGGCTGTCTAGAGTGCTACCTAGCTCTCAGGGATCCTCTCTGCCTTTCCCCACGAGAACATGGCTTGTCTAGAGTGTTACCTAGCTCTCAGGGATCTTCTCTGTCTTCTCCACGAGAACATGGATTGTCTAGAATGTTACCTAGCTCTCAGGGTTTTGTTTAAATCCCATCTTTTTTTTTCTGTATAAGTTTCTATAAATACCATGTTCACAAAATACTTTAAAGCTGAGGCTATTTTTAACAATTTTAGTTTTTGAGATAAGTCTCACTGTGTAGCCTGGGCTAGCCTGGAACGTGCCATGTAGCCAACACTGGTGTCAAACCCATGATGTGTACACCTCAGTCTTCTGTATGCTAGGGTAATGGCTTGTGTTACCACACTTGGCCTTTGGTATTTGTTTGGAGTGGCTTGCTCCACAATGGACCTGTGGACATATTCATATGCCTTGGTTGCCTTTGTTTTAAGTAACTTAAAAGAATAAAAAATGTGTAACATTTTCCTATCCTACACTATATATGAAGCATGAAAGCTCCAACAGAAGCTAATAGCATAAGATTATCAATTTCTGGGTATATAACTCTGTGTGCCCAACCGTCAGCCATTCCTACATGGAAGGCACCTCTGTGACCAATATGTCTGATGGCTAAGATCAGCTGTGTGTTGTGTGCAAAGACCTCCAGGGATGAAAATGTGGCATGCCACAAAAGCATCCTCGAAGGAGAACTACAGGAAACTGAGAAAAACAGAGTTGAGGGAGCCGGCACAAACAGGCTGGCTCTGGCTTCAGAATGACCATGAAGAAGAATGCTGTATACTAGAGTCCTTAGCAAGGGGCTTCATACTCTCTCCACTTCTTTAGTCTATGTTCATTAAGTAACTTTAAGGTTAAGATATATCTTCCTAACAAGATTTTAATCAGAAAAAAATGGAGCTAATAATTTGATTTCTTTTCTTTTATCTCTCTGTTTCCTTTGAGTTCAGCCATGAGCCTGTTCCTTAGATATAGAATCTCTATGTGCTATTAAAATGGAGTATCTGGACCTAAGGAATAAAAACAGTCATCATAAAGCTATGGCAAATCCACCAACATAAATGGAAATTTTTGAGGGGTTCCGGTGTTTCCTACTAAGATATGAACCACTTACCATACTTGTAGCTTCTTCTGCCACACCTTCCTAGGCTTGGCTTTAATATCCTGGCTACCATACTTTCATCCACCAAGCTTTACAAGTGGCTGCTGGGGTTGATTTGCCACCTGCACCATTCTGGACCCCATGGATTTTATCCTAATGGAGGTGCCATCATCCTACCTGTGCAGCTTGCTCTGCCTGTGTCTGGCTGAGCTGAGTCCGCAAAGTGCTAATGAGTTCTTCCTTTTCTCGAAGCTGCTGCTTCATCAGGACAAACTCCTCCATCTCTGCCGAACACTTATCCAACTGAAGGGGGAAAATATTTACTTAAGCAATGGGATTGTTATTCTTAGTTCTTTTGACTTTCTCATTTGCCTTGAATACCTATCATATTTCCTTCTAATTTCCACTTTAATGCAAAAAAAGAATTTTATTTGCTAATTTATTTATTTATTTATTTATTATGTATACAGTGTTCTGTCTGTCTGTATGCTTGTTGGCCAGAAGAGGGCACTAGATCTCTGAGTCACCATGTGGTTGCTGGGAATTGAACTCAGGACCTCTGGAAGAACAGTCAGTGCTCTTAACCTCTGAGCCATCTCTCCAGCCCTCATTTGCTAATTTTTAAAGTATCATTGAATTGCCAAAACTCTTCAGAAGAAGACAGAAGCAATAGCAATATGTTTTTCAATTTCTTTGAAAGCTAACATAGCAAAGAGACAGACCAATTAGTGAGCAGAAAAACATGGACAATAGTAACAATATGTAGGAAGCAATCCTACAAACCTTGGACTAAACAAGTTAAGGACAAACCATGAAAATCGGGATTTTCTTGGCATTAGAGACTGTAAAAAAAAGACAGCAACAGAGCTACATCTAATGATCTAATGTGGAATAGGAAAAACATCTAAGGTAACCAACCAAGAAGTATTTGCAGGAATAGATGGCAGCTGGCATTAGAAGAGAAGCAACACTTCCCATTCTTTGATAATGGGTAAATGCAGGCCATCCATAGGGAAAAAAAATCCCATATGCCACCTGTATAGACAGAGGCTTAGCAAAGGTTCCATGGCGGCTAGCGCTTGTTGCTCTTGTGAACGGATCCAGGTTTGGTCCCAGCACCCACGCTATCTGTAACTCCAGTTCCAGGGGATCTGATGTCCTCATCTGACCTCTGTGGGTGTGTAGTGCATAGACATCCATGCAAGCAAAAACATTCACACAAACAATGAATGAAAAATTACATAATATCATTCAAAAGTCAGGCATGGTGGCTCATGCCGATAATTCCAGCACTCAAGAGGCTGAGATAGGAGGACTGCCACAAGTCCAAGGTAAACTGGGATACAACGTGAGACCTTGCCTCAAAAACAACAACAAAAATCATGAAGAATAAGGAGCATAACAATATGCTGAAAGACATTATAACTTATTTAAGAGCTAAACACGTTTAAGAAAAATGAACAGGACATGAAAGGAAAATTAGAAAAGTTTTGAAAAGTAATGAAATTCATGAAGTTGATATAAAAGAAACTCATTTCAGAAGAGAAAGCCAAACACAAAACAGAATGCCTTGAGTTAAATAAGTAAAAGGATAAATCTAAAAAACATTAATCAAAATTGGTAAAAAATTATACACAACCAAAAATAAAGGTTAACAGAAACCTGCAAGGAAGAAAATGAAAGCTTCGGAGCTGACCGAATGCTATGAATCATGTAATTCAAGAGTTTCTGAAAACACACGATCCAAATATGAAAGAATACACTGAGTATGTGCAAATACCAACCGAAAATGCCACACACACATGCAAACTCTAATAAATGAGTAGATGTGGAACTAAGGGAGAGAGGGAGGGGCAGGCGGGGAGGGACTGACTGACGGGAGATTACTGCTGATTATCTAGAAAGAGGCATTTGCCATGGGTATTTGTTGGCTGGTAATGATTTGTTAAGCTAATAATAGCGAGGTGACTCATTCTTACCTTCAAGGCTTGTTCTGATTGCGTCTGGTGAAGCTGGGCTTGCAAACTGCTAATTAATTTCTCCTTCTCCCAGAGTTCATGTTTTATCTCTTCTACTTTCATCTCTTCTTTTGTAGAATTCTTAACATGCTGAAAATTGCAATAGATTGAAGTCACTTACTTAAGAGTTATAATTGACATATATCTTATCTTTTACACTATTTGCCTTTTAGAGACATTTAATTACAGTTTCATTAAAGTGATAGAAGCACGCAGGAGGATCTCTCTGAGAAGCCATCCTGTTCTGCCATCCAGAACAGTCAGAACTACATAGAAAGACCCTGTATCAAAAAAAAAAAAAAATCAACCAACCACAACAACAAAATCAAACAACAACAGAATCAAGAAGAAAAAACTAACAAAAAGGGATGAATTTTGGGCTGGGAAGATAGCTGAGTTTAAGAAAGCTTGTTCCATGGCAACTAGGGTTTGGATCCTAGAACCCACAAACATCTGTTACTCCAGCCTCGAGGGATCTGACACACCCTCTTCCTGTCTGTGATACCCTTCTCTGTCTGTCACTGTCCACCCATGCCCCCTGCCATACACATGCACACATGCCCGCTGCGTGGAGCACACCATGGCACACCATGGTTACAGGGCTGCTGTGACTGACGGCTGGAGTGGACCGGGACTGCTGGACATCATTTATTGAACACAGAAAGGAAATGATGATAGAAGATGCTGGCATGTTAAAGGCCTGAGGGCAAAGTAGTAAGCTAGAGTGAAATGCAGAGTATAAAATGGATAAATAAAAAATCTAACAGCATGACTCAAGGGATGTCTGAAAGAATAAGCATGAAAAGGAAAAGGTTAGTGCCTGTCACCACAGCCACGGGAAGAGAGTTGCCATAGGAGCCATAGAGGAGGAAAATAATTCAAACAAAGAAATTACTTGCTTTTAAAATCAACTTTGAGCCGGGCGGTGGTGGCGCACGCCTTTAATCCCAGCACTTGGGAAGCAGAGGCAGGTGGATCTTTGTGAGTTCGAGACCAGCCTGGTCTACAAGAGCTAGTTCCAGGGTAGGCTCCAAAGCCACAGAGAAACCCTGTCTCGGAAAAAAAAAAAAAATCAACTTTGAGATGTTAAACAACCCTATTCTATTCCCCTCCTTCTCGTCCCCCCTCTGTACAGGGACTAAACCTAGGGCCTTACACACACTGCATAGGTGCTCTTCTACTGAGCCGCATCCCCAGTGCAGACAAGGAAAAGCAATGTCCCTGAAAGGCAAGGCTAAGCAGGGCATTGGGAGATAACAAGTGCCCTCAAGGGCTGTGGCTCAGAACTTGAAAAACTCCCCTCAGGACGAACATTTCTGATAATATAATACAGGGAGCAGGGGGAGTCGAGGCTGTCTTACAACCGCTGTGACCCACAGTGACACAACAGCATCAGTGTAATCTGCACACGCGCCCCCAAAACCTGACGATCCCTATTCTCTAAATAGATACCCAAGTGTGGTTAGGACCCAGCACTCAGAAGGCAGAGGCTGAGAGGTCAGGAGTCCGAGGTCATCTTTGGCTCGCTACAAAGCAAGTTGGAGACCAGCCTGGGATACACGAGACCCTGTCTCAAACAAAATAAATTAAATTAAAATAAGTTATTTGAAAATTAAAGCAAAACAAAGGCCCTTAACTATTTGGCTTGTCGCTTGTCTTTGAAAAAGTTAATGGACTTCTTTTGAATCCTTAAGGGTTGGAAAATACAATGCAAACTACAAGAAAAGCAGACAAATTTACAGAAATAAACAGGTTTTCATACAAAAATAGTGCTCCAGTCCCATTTACTCTTTACACTTTTCCCATGGAAGAGGAGCTATGTCCCTAAGGAGGAGGAAGGGGTGGAGGAAGATGTGAACAATAACTTAAGACAGTTTGGTACTAAACTGTCTAAGCATCTTTCCCAGCTCATCTACACTTGGTTTCTGTCCCCACAGCTCTCGGACTAACAGTCCTTAGCAGAGGATCATTTACAGAGGGGCAGTGGTTTTCTTAAACACCACTTCTACTTTGCATGAGGGAGGCTGCTCACAACCCTCTAAGGTATTCTCCTCAGAAGAACACACAGCGGAGGTCTAGTTACTCTGGATCTGGACAAAGTTACCCACAGCTTCTAAGAGAGCTTTCATGTTCTGTTCAGCATTATACCCTGATAATTGGCGTAAAACAGCATTTGCTAATCCTGATAATCGGCTCAGCATCTCTGCAAGAGAAATAGAAAAGAAAATGCAACAATCAGTACAAACAGATACAGGCTGCTGGAGAGTAAGTAAAGAAGACAGGTGGAGCTAGACACTAGTACCCATGTCATCTATGGGAGAGAAGGGACTGCCTGTGGATTCAGTGTGCAGCCGGCTGGGTGAACGGTGTAGCCACACTCTGTTCTGCTCGGGTGCCATAGTGGAAGCACCATCACTAGGATCAGTTTGAAAAATAAAATGCAAGAACACAATCTTTAAATACAAGGACAGCATTGTCAAGTATGTCTTAAGGGCTGTCTTTAATGCCCTATTTTTTCACTGATAAACAAAAATCTTAAGTTTTCCTTCTCCTAGATTGATCCTTTTCTGATTTTTTGATGAAACCCCAAGATTCAACAAAATTTCCCTTTTCATGTGTTCCCTGAACCCTGTTCTTTCATGTAGTTTTCCTGACAAACCATGTGATGTCAGTGGAGAGTCACTATTCAATATGGAGTATAAAACTTATAGTAGTAAATGACCGGAATCAGTATTCTTCCGATGCTTCTTCTATGCAGAATTAGAAAAAAAAAACAAAATATCAAGAAAGGAAAAGAAAACAAAAGGCAACATAAGCAGAGAAAAGGAGATAATGCCTAGAGCAGAAATCTGTAAATAGAAAATTAAACCCATAAAACAAAGGCTGTGCTCAGAAGGTATCCCCCCAAAGCCCCTATGCTGAGGATTCAGGGCCTTGTGTATGCTATGCAGACACTCTACCACTAATCCACACTCCCAGCCATTTATGATTAATTTTAATAAAGGAAATGAACACCATCAGTAACCTTTCATAAAGATCTGTATAAATCTTCTAAAGAAATTCGTACTAGAATATAACTTATCAGACAATGATTCTATCTTTAAATTTTTCATGCCACTCTTGGGAATAAGCAAACAACTGACTGATGGACTCAGAAGATGACTGTAGGCAGGGAAGCATGAATGTTTGTGTGCTTCTTAGATCCCCAGATAAAAGCAAAGCAAGTAGAGTAATAGCAAAAACCTGTGAGCAACCTGAGCAGAACAAACAGCACCCCACAACAATAAAAAAGTCCCCATATAATCAAGTTTCCTATCAAACCCCAAGTTAACATAACAACAGTCAAAGTCAACGATCACCACCAAATCTGGATTCAGCAGTGTCTGTTCAAGAGGAAACAGATGGTAGCCACGGGTGTGCAACAAACCAAGCAAAGTGCCGAGCCAACTGGCATTTGTTCACTAATCAGTGTGTCAAGCACAGTAGATGAGGGAATGGCACACAGACTGCCAGGTCCGGCAGCACACTTGTAATCCGAGCACTGAAAATGTGGAGGCAAGATCCCAGACTCCCTGGGCAGCCAGCCTCACTTATCTGACCAGCACAGGGCCCAGGGAGACTCAGTCTCAAAAGAACAAGGGTGGAGGACTCCTAAGGACACCCAGGGTTGACCTCTGGCCTACACACACACACACACACACACACACACACACACACACACACACACACACACACACGCATGCATGCACAAACGAGTGTGCACTACCTTCCCACAAAATTAATCAGAAAAAAAAACTGTTCTAACCTTTTCAGGCCCTGATCAAGATATCCAGATACTGATCAGTCAACAGCTGATAATAAAGCAAAGTCCAGACATTATGAACTTCCTGGTGAAAGAAGATAACCACCTTCTAGGGTCTTGCCAAAGGATGGAAACTCAAGCCATCAGCTACCATCTGCAGAAAACGCAGAGGACAGAGGAACACACTGAACTACATAACCAGTGTGCGCTCCTGCCGAGTGTGCAACTCCACAGCCGCAGGACCCATGTTTCTCAACAGACTGTTGTAAGGAAAAGATGGAAGATACATCAAGTGAAAAGGGGCAAGATTCCCAAATGGATAATAAAACTAAAAGGAAACCACAAGCAAGGGCTTCTAGAATGGTCAACCAAGTTATATTTATTAGAGTAACTTATGTAACTATACATTTTATAGTGTGGTTTTATCTGTGTTTTATCAATGAGAAGTGGTTTTTTAAAGAAAAATGAACAGAAACTATTAAGTAATTATGCTTAGAGACACCTATAAGGAAACTTTAGTTCTTATTTTTATTGATACATATCTGTACAGTCCATAAGGTATATGATGTTAAGATTCAGGCATACAGTGGGTGGTAATCGACACAGGGTGATTAGCATATTCATAAAGGAGTTTCTAGACTTAAAGCCAGGCTTTGTCACACACCCCGACCTAGAAACACCTAGTTGGCTGCTCTCCATCACTCTCAGTTCCGGTTCCCCAACCAATCCCCAGCTCCATCTGAATTGCAGCCCTGCTGGCTCCACCCACACTAACTTCTTTCTCTAAATAGCTTGGACTGTGGTGGTCCTACTTTTGGATTAATGAGAAAAGTACTGGAATCTCAGGCATAGAACTGCTCAACTGTTTTAAAACCAGAATTTCTTTAGAGAAATGTAAAAATACAGCACATCAGGACGCAGCATGTGTGCCCATGCCCACCCGGAGCACCAGACCTTAAATAGTTCGCACATTATCATTAAAAGATAAGATGGACTGATTGGAAAAAAAAATCCCAGAGGCTGATGGGAAGGGGATGACGATCTGGAGCGAGCAACAGCTTTCCGGCTCAGCACGCAGCAGCTTCATCACATTGTGCTCCGAGCTCGCTTTACCTGGTCAGCGTCAGTTCCTTTGCCTTAAGATGAAGACTAAGGGGCTGGAGAGATGGCTCAGTGATTAAGAGCATTGCCTGCTCTTCCAGAGGTCCTGAGTTCAATTCCCGGCAACCACATGGTGGCTCACAACCATCTGTAATCACAGCCCTCTTCTGGCCTGCAGACATACACACAGACAGAATATTGTATACATAATAAATAAATAAATAAATAAATAAATAAATAAATAAATAAATAAATAAATATTAAAAAAAAAGATGAAGACTAAGAAGGGCCAGTTGAAGACAGCTGATGCAGGTCCCTGGCTCTGGAGCGGGTTCTGTAATTGCAATTAAAGCATGCATCTGGGACGCAGCCGAGAGCTACAGCTCAAAGGCTAGGAATCCAAGAGCAAGATGGTGATCCCTCTCTATGAGGCTCATCGCAAAATACAATGGCAAATACACCCGTAAGGATCAGCAAACGGAAAGCAAACAGAAAACACAGTGCTAATAACTTCACACGAGGAAAATGGGACTGCTGTCATTTTATAAAGCACCAGAATCGAAAACAGAGCTCCATGTGAAGACCAAGCTTCTATAAAACAGGCAAATAAAAACAAGCTCGCCAAGCTCACCACACACTCCCGGCCACAAGACCTGACACTTACAGGAAGCAGCACAATGAAGTCAAATAAAAAGCCTGGGGCTGGAGAGATGGCTCAGTGGTTAGGATCACTGGCTGCTCTTCCAGAGAACCTGGGTTTGATTCCTGGCACCCACAACCATCTGTAACTCCAATTCCAGGGGTTCTGGCACCCTCTTTTAGACCCTAGGGACATCAGACACACACAAAGTGCAAAGATACAAATGTGGGCAAAAAGTCATACAAATAAAAGTTAAAATAGAAACAAAAATAACAAAACTTATCTTCTCAAAGCCTTCACTGTCTATTGACAATTAATATTTTAAGAATATGCACCAGGCAGTGGTAGCACATGCCTTTAATCCCACTACTTGGGAGTCAGAGACAGGTGGATCTCTATGAGTTCAAGGCCAGCCTGGTCTACAAGAGCTAGTTCCAAAGCAGCTAGGGTTACACAGAAAAACACTGTCTTGAAAAATCAAAAATAAACAAATAAATAAAACCAAGAAACAAAACAAAAAATACAAAGTATTTGATATGGAGTGTTTCACTAGGAAATAAAAATAAGGAAATAGACGGCACGTCCCTAACCACAGGGAAAATAGTACAATATGCACAAGAATATGAGCCAAATAATCATACAGCAGAAGTGTATCCTGTGTGCACACTCCTGCATCACTAATAATCATACAGAAGTGTATCCTGTGTGCACACTCCTGCATCACTAATAATCATACAGCAGTGTATCCTGTGTGCACACACTCCTGCATCACTAATAATCATACAGCAGTGTATCCTGTGTGCACACTCCTGCATCACTAATAATCATACAGCAG
>JAQHUG010000170.1:1595171-1608812 GCA_028555095.1 Dicrostonyx torquatus | reverse complement strand
CCGGGCGGTGGTGGCACACGCCTTTAATCCCAGCACTCGGGAGGCAGAGGCAGGCGGATCTTTGTGAGTTCGAGACCAGCCTGGTCTACAAGAGCTAGTTCCAGCACAGGCTCCAAAGCCACAGAGAAACCCTGTCTCAAAAAACTAAAAAAAAAAGATATTTTGGACCTATTTGTTATAACAGTATCCTGCGTAGTTCTCTCTGTCCTAATAAACACCCAACCATTCTTTCTTCTCCAGACATAACACCATCCCCTCTGTGCATACTCTCTGTATTCCAGATTGTAAACCTGTCCTTTGTTTATTAACAGAATTTCCCTTACTGGAGATTTGCCCCATAGTTTTATTTGACTTTGACACTGCTTTAGGGAGCGGTTCACAGGGAGAATCAACACGGTCTCCTGTCAATATCCAGGAGGTATTAAACTCCTGCCCATAGCCATCTGTATGAGCAATTATGGAATTATACCTTGTAAACCATTCCCAGATTCTCCTGTGTGTGTGTATGTGTGTGTGTGTGCATGTGCACATGGGCACACATGTATGTAGATGTTCCTGCAACAACCTGGGTATCCTTACTCAGGAGTTCTGTCTCTGTCTCTGTCTCTCATATCTCTCTCAGATGTTCCTCCATCAACAACCTGGGTATCCTAACTTAGGACCTCTCTCTCTCTCTCTCTCTCTCTCTGTATGTGTGTGTGTGTGTGTGTGTGTGTGTGTGTGAACTCACAAGAGCTTTCTTCTATCCCTCTACTTATTTTGTGAGACAGCATCACTGAGTCTGGAGCTCACTGACTGAGCTAGACTGACTGGTTAGCAAGAACCTAGATCTGCTTGTCTCCATTACCCTTGCCCAGAAGCACTGGGTTATAGACGCAGGCTGCTTCTCCTGACTCTTCCATGGGTTCTGGGGTTCTTAGGTCCTCATACTTCCACTGTAAACACTCTACTGATTAAGCTATCTCCCCAGCCCACCCCCAAGTTCTTGGCCATAACACTATTCAGTTATAATAAATATTTAATGTGCTTTATTTATTTACTTTCTTTTTGGATTTTTGAGACAAGGTCTCACTATATAACCTTAGCTGGCCTGAAAGTCATTGTGTTAACCAGACTGGCCTTGAGCTTGATACAAACCTCTTGCTTTTGCCTTCTGAGTGCCCAGAATTATAGATATGTGCTACTATGCCCAACCCATTTTAAGGCATCAGTTCAGAAGGTCATCTAGTGTATAGCAATAGACAGCAAACATATTCACTAACATAGAATTATGCATCCTCAAAAGAGGTGATTTACTTGGTTTGTAGTAGGTGTTTATGTGTATTGTTAACTGTCAGAGGTACAATAGCAACAGCAGCTGATGGCTCAGGAGGCGCCTCCCCCTTGTTCTGCTTTCTGAGTTGTTATGCAGACAAGATGATGCTGGAGGCAGGGAAGCTGCTATGGGCTTTGCTGGCTGGCAGGGGTTAGATTGCCCAAGTTCCTGCGTAAGGCAAGCTTACACCTAGAATGTTTGTCCCCAGAAAGCAGTGTGTGACTTGCAGGCAGTGTCAGATCTGGAGGCTCACTGCGTTTCCATGGAGACCGTCATCTTGTTAGAATGGGCTGAGGTGAAGTAACTGCCCTGTCTCTCCTGCTTGCATATCTGCACTCACTCCGTGCAGCTCACGAGTGAAGTTCTGTTTGAAAACTGTCTCAGTTATGAAGTCCTCTCGCTACCAGGACTTCTCCTGATGCACAATTTGTGGGGGTACCTTGAGGGTCCTGAGGGACTTGGGTGATAGCTACAACCAAAGTAACTGGCTGAGAAAAGGGGTTCCTTTCAGAATACTCAGAGACATGGGGTGAGGTGCTCCCTTGGTCGTCTGGGAACACTGAGTACTGTCTGTAGAACACTTGGGCATTCTAGAGAACCCTCAACTAAGATGTCTACTGTTGGGGACCTTTTGCCCTAAAATTATATTACAGGAGGTCAGCAAAGACCTTTGACTTAGAATGTTTAACAGAGCCAGCTAGGACATTTGACTCTAGGAAGCTAACAAAGATACGGAGGCCATTGTCTCAAGGATGTTTGCAGAGATTCTCCTCTTCCTTAGTTAGCTATCCACAAAAGAATGTTTCCGTTTACACAGGTGTGCTAGCTAGCTAACTAGTTGTTCATTTACACCCCCAGTTCCTGCTCACTGCCCCGACCCCCACCTTAAGCAGCTCTCCATTTCGGAGCTGTATATATACTGGTTTTGTTCCCTAATAAAGGGAGACCTTGACAAGTGAAATTTGCTTGGTCTCCTTCCTTTCTCTCGCTCATGATTTTCAGGTTGGAGCCTCTTCGGACCCTGAATAACTGGACCCGCGGGTCAGGTTCAGTTTTACCTTGCTAAGCCTTTGACTTCTAGCCAAGCCTTACCAGCCTGACTTCCCTGACTTATGCCTGCTAGTAGACATACGAACTGCCACCTTCAATGACCCTTACACAAGAAACAGGTTATCCAGTTCCTTTCAGATTTTGGTTCATGAAAAAGACTTTCTTGTCCTGAGCAATCCTCAAGTTTTCTTCAGTTGGATCAGAACAACTGTGTTGCCTGTGTCCCTTTGTCTGGCTGCTGGAGGCTCCAGGGTAGTTTCCGTGCTTAACTGGCATCAGCTTCCCTCAGGCTGGGTGCTGGGCATCACCGATCTTCCTGTCAAGAGGGCTCTAGTGCATCTGCCTCTTTTCCTTTGCTTGGACCTGCTATTTGAACCATCCAGCCTCCTTTAGATAGGGCTGGCATTAGAAATGCAGGCTCGTCCCCACCATAGTTCTGCCCAGAGGGGCCGCAGAAACTGGGTTCCAACTTGTACACCATAAAAAACGTCCACACGGAGTCATGGCCTCATCTCCACCTCCCAAGTCTGGAGCCAAGGGAAACCACTAGTGTGTAGGGTCCAGAGTTGCCTGAACAAGTCACTGGGAAGGAAGGCCAGTTTGAGCCAGGTTTCAGCTCCCCAAGTCATGGGAAGCCATTGCCCTTCCCTTTGAATAGTAACAGGTTCTGAAGCGCAAGGATCGAAGTTCATGTTACATGTGTGATATGGGAACATGCATGTGTGTGAGAGAACCTGTGGATCAAGCGCAGGACTGAGAGACCAGCCCTCAGTTGTGAGGCCTCCGGGTACTCCTTCCAGAAGCTGACCTGCATGTGTAAGCCTGAGGCTGGGGTTGTCCAGAATCTGGTCTGCCTCTTGGTGGCAGAGATCCAACATGGCGCTGAGAGGCGCTGCCATCAGTCCTGGAGCTGCCAGGGCCCTGCACTTTCTTGTCCAGGGTCTGGATTTGGCTGGGAGAATAAGATGTGGGCTCTGGAAAACAAAGACAAGAATGAAGATATAGAAGATTTGTTCATTTTCAGTCAAAGTCTCTGTAGCTACCCCGCTGTATCTAGTCCTGTTTGCTGTCATGAGAACTGTCAGATTGCCCTGGGATCTGATTTGTTCTTGAATAGGAAGAGATTTGGCTACTGGCTGGGAAACATTATGGTCTTAGGCTAGTGATTTTGCTTGCTTGTTTGTTTTTAGATTTATTTTAAAAATTTATTTATTTGTGTGTCCTTATATGTATTTGTGTCTGGGGGACAGGAGAAGTGATTGGATCCTCTGGGGCTGGAGTCACAGGGGTTGTAAGCTACCGATTGTGTGTGCTGGGTGAACTTGTGGCCTCTGAAGAGCAGTAAGCACTCTTATCTGCTGAGCCATCTCTCCAGCCTCAAGGGTAGAGCTTTTTATCCTAGGTTTTCCACAATAAAAATCGGTACAATAGTGACAGAAGCCTCTCAGGGTAAAGGCCAGGTCAAATCTGATGGTGGAGGGGAAGAGGCTACCTTAACTCTTAGAGAATAGCCTAATTTCCAGCTCATTCACTTATTCAGCTTCTCCCCTCCTCCTAATTCCAAGATGGGGACATGCACCTTCCTAAACCCAGCTCCTCTTCTTCTGGAACACAGAGATAGACCATGCTCCTCTTGTGGATTTACAGTTCCACTACCAGCTATGTCTTCTAGACTTTTCTTCTATCAGAAATGTGATACAGGCAGAAGCGTGGGATGGAAGAAGTCATGCTCTCCTTTCGAGGCAGACAAGCATAGGGATGGTGTATTATTCTGGAGTCCTAATTAGTTTTGAATTATGCATGCCACACCCCCTCTTGTAATAATGCAGTTGTCAGGTTAGTTCCTTTGCCTCACGTACTGTTAATGTTGCATCTTTGAACAATGCACTTGAGCCTCCTACCTACACACGCACTCCCCTCTCTGAATGATAGTACACATTTTCCTGGCCCTAGCAACAGTTACATTTAGACAGTTTCTGTTCAAGTGCATTCCCAACCTATCTGAGAATGATGAATAGAGGAGCTAATCCATTCTGAACTTGTTGTGGGCACATGCATGATAAGGCAAATATTTGTAGTAGAAAAAAATGAACATGTGAATTAATCTATAAATAAAATAGAGAATCCATCAAACTGTGCCTCTTAGTAACCAGCTCCCCCTTTCCCAGAAAAGAGACTCCAGGCTGTACGCTAGGGCTATGGGATACATTCACTCATGTGGCTTGCTGTTGATCTTTATTAATATTAATATTAATATTTTAGGTTTTGAAGACAGAGTTTTTCTGTGTAACAGCCTTGTCTGTCCTGGAACTCACTTTGTAAACCAGGCTGGCCTCGTGGCCTCAAACTCACAGAGATCCTCCTGCCTCTGTCTCTCGAGTGCTGTTGGATTAAAGGCCTGCGCCAATCTTTATTTACAGTGTATCCCTTTCTAATCTGTATGGTTGCTTCGCTCCCAATAAAGTTCTCTTATGACTTCAGTCAATCTGTGTGAGCCCTTTTTCTCACTTCTTTGGCTGAGAGGCCCAGAACCTGCCAATGCCCAGCCTTAGCCCCTGACCACTCATAGCATCCCTGTATTTGTGGCCACTAAATGGAAAAATCCACTTGGGTTTCTCATTGAAAGATATTTTGGACCTATTTGTTATAGCAGTTAGTATTATTCTGGTTAGTCCTCAAAAAATAATGGTAAATTATACATGAAATGCAACTGCTAAAAATTGGTACACATAAAAAATTTTAACCCTTAAATTATTAGTCATCTTGTACAATTCTGTCATCCAATGTCAGCACTGCTGTACAGCGCTACCCTTTAAAACAGAGGTACTCCTGAGACAACAAGATAACCTCAGACAAGGTCCTTTCATCTTGCCCTTTTCTCTCCCTTGTATTGGAGCCTGGTCTATCTATGACCACTCTTTAGAGATGTGAGACCCTTAGTCTATCCAGTATGTCTCTTTAAAAGTTTATTATTATTATTATTATTATTATTATTTACATGTATTTTCCCTGCATGTATGTCTATGTGACATGTGCGTGCAGTGCCCAAGGATACCAAGACAGCCCTGGACTGTGAGCTGCCATTGGGTGCTGGGACTAGAACCTGATCCCTTGAAAGAGCAGCTAGTGCTCTTACCCTTTGAGCTACTTCTCCAGCTCCAGCAGGTCTCTGTTGGAGAAACTACAAGTGACCACCTCTAGCAAGTACTTGTCAGTTTATTCTGTATGCCAGGAGTTCCGCTAAGCACTTCACATACTCTACTTTCACCATCACCAGCCCATGAGGTAGGCACTTTGTATTGCTAAATATTATCAGTGTCCCTATCTTAACCCCGGAACAGACCAGTTCCACATTAAATGTGCTTCACAACTTCCATGGAGACTTGGAAAGAATTTACCTTCCTTAGTGAGTTGTAGCTGGATGGTACTTTTGGAGCTGTTCTTTAGTGTGTCCTCAGAATTTGTGATTATGACTCTTCCTTTGATGGATTTATGGTTCTTCTCAACTTCACGGAGCTGCAGAAGGAAGTGAATTATTTATGCCAGTGAGGGGCATGGGTGTCCTATGCTTAGAGCCCTGGATCATGAGCTGTGAGCTAGGACTGTGTCTGTAGATCTTGCTGGTTGCCTTCAACTGCCTCTTGTTGGTTCCACAGCTAATTGCAGAGTGCAGTGTGTGGCTTGGGGTCACACAGCATTTGACGGGATATCTAACCTTTATCTCAGTATTCTCCTGTATCTGGCCAGGAGCCAGTGAGGCTAACAGAAGGAAGTTTGGGTGGGGAATGAGCAGAAAGATCCACGTTAGTTCCAGAAGTATGACAAGACGTGAGGATGGCAGGACTCAGGTTATTAGAGTGTGTCAGAGAGAGAGAGTCTGTCTTGCTAGAGAGAACAGTCAGGGTATCATCTGGGCTGTTGGGATAAGCTGCCTGTGTTTTAAGGAGACCGAGGAGACATCCTAGGTTGAGGATCAGCAATGTGTTGTTTGGCCATTTCGTTTAGTATTTGTACTATTAAGATGACTAGGTTTGTTTGTTTGTTTGTTTTGTTTGTCTTTTGTTTTTGGTTTGATGTGCGGGTCTGTATGTGTGTGCATGTGTATATGCGTGTGCATGTGTGTGCATGTGTGTGTGCATGTGTGTGCGTGTGTGTATGTGTGTGCATGTGTGTATGTGTGTGTGCATGTGTGCAAATATGTGAGTGCTAGTAGCTGACTACTGAGCCTAGTGACTGCTAAGCACTTTCTCTACACTAAGCTATACTGTCAGCCTCTCAGATATTCCTACTGCATATGCGCACTGTTGAACCCTGCAGGGATGCTCCCTGTAGGCGCAGGATTTTGGATTTTGCCATAACAGAAACACACTGGGAGAACACACCTGAGATCACAGAGCAAATCTGCAAGAACCAAGAACACAGCTAAGAATGTTCCCGAGAGACTCACCGCTTGGATTTTCTTTCGCAGCTGGGCATTAGCTCTGGACAGACTTTTTGAAACTGAGTTCAGGTAGTAGATGGCCAGACTAAAAGAGAAGAAAAAAAGCATACCTGCTATTTTCCTGTGATATTAGAAAATGGCAAGAGCTCGGTGGTTTTCCTAGGGTCCCAGGATTACCTAATCTTTTCCTCTCGCAGGATAGAGCTGGCCCTGCCATCCTAGGTTGTCTGCTCAACATGGAGAGGGCTCTGGACACTCTTTCCATTTTATTGAGTGTAGGCATGACCTGCATATGTCTAGTTCTCAGAGTGTTCAGTAAAGGTTGGTAGAAGGAATCACCCTGATTCCAAAGAGGTCGGGCGGAGCAGGGTTTCTTGTCTGCAGAGGAAGCTGTGAGTGTTTCCCAGGAGAAGGTTTGTGTCATAGTTGTCCTCATCTCACTGGTTTTGATGGAAACTTGATGAAGTCATGCTGGGCCTCTAGACAGGCGCTAACCAGCCTGACACCTCCTTCAAGGTCAGCTTCGGTCCACTAACTGAAAGCTACTGAAGAATGGAATCCAAGCTCTACTTCTGGCCCCGAGTACAGACAAGACATTCAAATCTGCTCCAAAGATTAAAGCATCACAATTTATTGTCAGTTTCCTTAGAAGTTAATCTAACCGGTCTACCAGTCATTGGACAGGAGACCATCCAATGAGGAAATCTGATTCATCCAGAGACATACTGAGGAGATGGGAGGGATGATCATGCCCACAATGAGCCGATGTGTTTATACAGCCCTCGCTGACACAGTTGTTGCAGATCTTAACTGATAAACCTTAGTACTTTTTGAGATCTGATTCATAAGTACAGTTTTTCTTTCTTTCTCTTCTTTGGCTACCAAATCAAATTCTAAACGTGCTTGCTCTGTTACTCTGGGGTTTCTTAAGTTGTTTTCTCTGAAGATAGCCCCACCCTATCCCTGCTTTCTGCAACTGCTTGTAGACTTCCATTGGTGACCCAAATCAAATCTTTTTTTTCTTTTCTATCTTCCTCCCTCAGGTTGTCCACAAATTTCCTTTTGTGTTATCTATTTATTTATATTGAGACAGGGTCTAACTTTGTAGCCCTAGATGCCCTTGAAGTCACAGAATTCTGTATCCCTTCCCAGTGCACCACCACACCCAGCCCTGAGTCAATTTTTGAAGCAAAAGTCTAGTTCAGTATCAGTACAAATCCTTTCTCAGTCTTCTTGAAATCTCTGGAAGTCCACTGCAGCATCTTTAATTTATATTTGTTCTGGAAAGCATATATCTGCATATAGATAATTACTGTGTACTATATGATATGAGAGTTAATATTAGTAATTAAGATTGGAATAAAAGAACCTATATTTGCCTTGATAAGGTTGACATAGTAGGCAGGATTATATGGCAAATTGCTGTCATGAAACAGCTAAATCATATGAATTTATTATTTTTCAATTAATTCTGACATTGTGGAATGTCTTTCAATCACAATATGTAGAAAAAAGAAAGACAATGATAAAATCAAATCTAAGCAGTATCTATCTAGAAATCCAGCCCTACAGAACGCAAAAGAAGAAAAACTTCAACCTGAATAGGTTAACAACACCCAAGAAAATGCAAATAATATCAGACCTGAAAATCAAAAGAAGGTCAAAACAGCCAGGCGGTGGTGGCACATGCTTTTAATCCCAGCACTTGAGAGGTGGAGGCAGGCAGATCTCTGTGAGTTTGAGGCCAGCCTGGTCTACAGAGCAAGTTCCAGGACAGCCAGAGCTGTTACACAAAAAAATCCTGTCTGGAAAAAAAAAAAAAAAGAGGGAAAAAAATAACTCATACTACCACAGCAAAACATTGGTAACAAAGAAACACTGCTCACTGATGACTCTCAGGATCAACAGTCTCAGTTCTTCAATAAAAAGACACAGGCTAACAGAATGGGTGTGGAAACAGGATCCATCATTCTGCCACATCTAAGAAACATACATTAGCATCAAAGATAGACACCACCTTAGGATAAAAGGTTGGAAAAAGGTATTCCAAGCAAACTGACCTAAGAGGAAAGTTGATGTAGCATTTTAATATCTGACAAAATAGACTTCAAACTAAAATGTATCAGAAGATAGGGAAGTACATACTCAAAGGAAAATTCCACTGAGACAGTATTATAATTCTTAAGATCTTTGCACCAAATACAGGGCACCCAAGTTCATAGAAGAGACATGACCACAGTTTAAATCAGATATTGATTTTCACACAGTAATAGTGATAGTGGGAGACGAAAGCTAAACAGAGAAATGCTGGAGCTAACTGACATTATAAACCAAGTGAATCAAACAGGTATTTTCAGGCCATTTCACCCACATACGAAAGAATATACATCCTCAGCAGCTCGTGGAACTTTCTCGAAAGCTGACAACATGCTTGAGCACAGAACAAGTCTGAACAGATACAAGAACACTGAAAAACCTCACTGAATCCCTTCTGACAACTGTGGATTAAAGCTGGGATATCAACAACAGAAACAACAGAATGCGTACAAACTCGGGAAAATGGGACAAATTACTACTGAATGAAAAATGGGTCAAGACAGAAATTATGAAAGAAATTTAAGCCAGGCAGTGATGGCGCACACCTTTAATCCCAGCACTCGGGAGGCAGAGGCAGGCAGATCTCTGTGAGTTTGAGACCAGCCTGGTCTTCAAGAGCTAATTCCAGGACAGGCTTCAAAGCCACAGAGAAACCCTGTCTCGAGAAACAAAAACATAAACAAACAAAAAAAAAAGAAATTTAAAACTTTCTAAGACTGAATGAAAATAAAAACACAACATACTCAAACTTATGGGACACAATGAAGACAGTTTTAAGAGGCAAGTTCATAGTGCTAAGGGCCTACATAAAACACTGGAGAGATCTTAACCCACACAGGAAAGCTCTAGGACAAAAAGAAGAAATAACACCCTAAAGGAGTAAATGGCAAGAGATAATCAAACTCAGGGGAGAAACCAATAAAGTAGAAACAAACAAACAGTACAAAGAATCTATGAAGCAACTATTTGGTTCTTTGAGAAAATCAAATTGACAAACTTGTAGCCCAATTAACTAAAAGGCAGAGAGAAAAGATCTAAATTAACAAAAGTAGAGGCAAAAAGGGGGCATAACAACAGACACCGAGGAAATCTAGAGAATCATTAAGGACACACTTTAAAAACTAGTCCTCCACTGAAGTGGAAAAGAAATGGATACTTTTTTTGTTATAAACCATATATCAAATGCAGCGTGAGATCCCACAGAGCCTTTGCATCTGGCTTAAATTCCAGAGTACTAGCACTGAGGCTTTGAACTACTTTTTGTTTAAAGTCAGGGACTGTGATCTGAGTTGCTTTTTTGAAGGAATTCCAGAGCCTTTGCATGACTTAGTCTAGTGAGAACCTGGTAAACCAGGTCTCAGGGCTGAGACCTGCTTATGCAAACGGTTACTTTAAATAACTCCAGAAAAGAGGTTTTGGTATGCGGAAATTGACTTACAAAAGGTGTCTTTTTGTTTTTTGTTTCTTATGTGAGAAGCCACCAGTCAGTCAGTTCATCAAAAGCTGGTTCCCCTGCTGCTGTTGCCTGAATTATGTTTTGGAGTGATCCTCTGACCCATGTAACACAGAACACTGACAACCACAGTTAAATCAAGATCAGACAAGCAATTTAAGCAGACCTCTAACACTTAGTGACATAGAAAGAGCAATTTAAAAAGAGCACAAGGCCAAATGATCTTAACACAGAATTCTATCAGACTATCAAAGAAGAATTAATGCCAGTACTCCTCACATTGTTCCACAAAATAGAAACAGAAACAGAAGGAACATGGAACATTGCCTAATTCTTTTTTTTTTTTTTTTTTTGTTTGTTTCATCAAGACAAGGTTTCTGTGAGGGCCAGCCATGATCATCTAAATTTGGGCAGAAAGGAAGTTCTTTACTTCCTCTAACCATTATCACCTGGGACTCTGACCGTTGATAAATTTAAATGGAGTCTAGAGTCTCAATAGTTTACCCTGAGACAATGCCTGGCAGGCAGAGATTACCCGACCCCCACCCAAGAGCAAACCATTCAAAGGAAATTCCTGGCATTCCAAGCACTGTATAGAAACACCTGCCAGCACCTCACCAGGACACCCCTAGACAAATGTCAGCCAATCAGGGGTCTGGAACCTCAGAGATCCCTCATCCCCACCTTTACTACTATAAAAACCCAATTCTAGTTGAGCTCGGGGCTCTCTGGATATTCCAATATGTTGGATGTGCAGAGAGACCGAGTTTGCAAACTTGATTAAAATAAAGGCTCTTTGCTTTTACATATGGGACTCTGGCTTTTGTGGGGACCCACAGATCTGGGCATAACAGTTTCTCTGTAGCTTTGGTGCCTGTCCTGGAACTAGCTTTTGTAGACCAGGGTGGCCTTGAATTCACAGAGATCCTCCTGCCTCTGCCTTCCTAGTGCTGGGGTTAAAGGCTTGCACCACCACCACACAGCTGCCCAATTCTTTTTGTGAGGCCACAGTTAACCTGATATATAATCCACATAAAGACCCAACAAAGAAAGAAAAGTACACACCAATTTTCCTTATGAACATAGATGCAAAAATCCTCAGCAAAATACTTGCAAACTAAATCCAAGATCAAAAAAATCACCCACCGTGATCAAGTAGGTTTCAATCCCAGAGATGCAGGGATGGTTTAACATATGTAAATGGGCAAATGTAATCCACCAGGTAAACGCACTAAATGAGAAGAGCCACATGGTGTCTCATTAGATGCAGAAAAGGCCTTTGACAAAATCCAACTCTCTTTCATAATAAAGTCCTAGAGAGATTAGGGATACAATAGACATAATTCAACACAGTAATTCATTTTTTTTGAGACAGGGTTTCATTGTGTAACAGTTCTGGCTGTCAGAACTTGCTCCGTAGACCAGGCTGGCCTCATACTCACAGAGATCTGCCTGCTTCTGCCTCCTGATTGCTGGGATTAAAGACATGAGCCACCAATTTACAAGAAGCCTGTATTCAACACCGACCCAATGGAGAGCTGTAAAGCATCCCCACTAATATAGTAAAAACAGGCAACCTACCAAAACCATCTACAGAGTTCATGCAATACCCATCAAAACTTCAACACAATTCTTAAAAGGACAATTTTCAACTTCGTATGGAAGTATATATAAACCCAAGATAGCTAACACATCCTGAATAAAACAAAACCTAAAAAAAAAAAAAAAAAAACAACAAACCTACTGGAGGTATCACCACCCCTGATCTCAAATTGTGCTAGAGATACAGTAACACAAACAGCATGGTCTTGGCCCAGAACAGACCCATTGCTCAATGGAATAGAACTGAAGGCCCAGGAAGAGGTGCACACCTGATTTTTGATAAAGAAGCCAGGAGCACACACTGGAAAAAAGACAGAATACTTAACAAATGATGCTGGTCAAACTGGATGGCTGCATGTAGAAGAACCCATACTTATTACATAAAATTCCTACATAAATTTCCAAAAGGATCAAAGGCCTCAACATAAGGCCAGATACACTAAGAAGAGAAAGGAAAATAGTACTGACTTTATTGGCACAGGAAAAGATTTTCTGAACAGAACATCAATAGCTCAGGCACTAAAATCAATAATTAATAACTGGAGCCCTATGAAACTGAAAAGTTTCTGAATAACAAAGGACACCATTTGAATAAAGAGGCAGGCTACAGAATGGGAAAAGATTTTTTACTAACTTTACATCGATAGAGGGTTAATATCACAAATATATAAAGAATGAAAAAACTGGACATCAAGAAAACAACCCAATTTAAAAAAATGGGGAACAGATCTTAACAGAATTCTCAAAAGAGGAAACTCAAATATGGCTGAGGATCACTTAAAGAAATGTTCACCGCTGGGCAGTGGTGACTCATACCTTTAATCTCAACAGAGGTAAGTGGATCTCTGTGAGTTCGAGGTCAGCATGGTCTACAAAGCAAGTTTCAGGTCTACAAACCAAGTTTGTTACACAGTGAAGCCCTGTCTCAAAAAGCCAGAGAGAGAGAGAGAGAGAGAGACAGAGAGAGAGACAGAGAGAGAGACAGAGACAGAGAGAGGAAGATTAAGCCTCCTCAGTCTTCAGGGAAATCCAAATCAAAACTACTTTGAGATTTCATCTTACACTTGTCTAGATGGCTAAAATCAGTAATACAAATGACAGGTCATGCTAGAGAGGACATGGAGTAAGGGTGGTGCAGGACAATTCTGTATCCTGTCAATCATGTTTTAAATAAATGCTGATTGGCCAGGTAGGAAATATAAGCGGGTCAACCAGACAGGAAGTAGAGGCAGGGTGAGGAGGAAGTCTGGGAAGCAGGAAGCTTCCCGGGCATTCCTGCGCAGTCCATCTATGAAGCAGGATGTAAGCTGCTCGCTGAGAAAAGGTACCGGCCATGTGGCTTGCATGGATGGCTGATAATGGGTTAATATAACTTATGGGAGCTGGTAGGAAGACTGAGCTAATGGGCCAATCAGTGTATAACTTAATATAGACTCTCTGTGTGACTTTCTTTGGGGCTTGCTGGCTGCGGGGTACCGGGCGGGACAGTAACCCCAATGAGCAGGCCCCTCATGTTACATAAGGGGAACATTGATCCATCGCTGATGGGGGTGCTAACTCATCCAGCCACCAATATGGTTGTTCCACAGGGGAATCAATGTACTTCAGGTTCCAGCTATACCACTCTTGGGCATATACCCAAAGGATGTTCCATCCTACCACAGAGACACTAGCTTAGTCATG
>JAQHUG010000170.1:1578422-1589719 GCA_028555095.1 Dicrostonyx torquatus | reverse complement strand
CATGTGGTTGCTGGGAATTGAACTCATGATCTCTGCAAGAGCAGCCCGTGCTCTACACCACTGAGCCATCTCTCCAGCCCCCTCCTTTTAGTTCTTTAGAATATTGTGAAGACTGACTCCAAAAATGCTCTCCAGGGACACCTGGATACTGGTGGCTCTTGAATGGTAATTTTGGTGCTATGAAGTAGACTTGGAAGCTTGAAGATTCTGGTTCAAATACTTTGGGGGGGGCGAGACAGGGTTTCTCTGTAGCTTTGGAGCCTGTCCTGGATCTAGCTATTGTTAGACCAGGCTGACCTCAAGCTCACAGAGATCTGCCTGCCTCTGCTTCCTGAGTGCTGGGATTAAAGGTATGCGCCACTGCCGGTGGCTAAATTCTTTATTCTAGAGAACACCATGAACTATCTATCATCTATTCTAGATGTGTAAGTATGTATGTATGTATCTAGATATCTATGTATCTATCTACCTTTTTTTGTTGTTTGTTTTTGCTTTTGGAGTCAGGGTTTCTCTGTAGCTTTGGAGCCTCTCCCTTGAACTTGCTTTGTGGGCTGGCCTTAGACTCACAGAGATCCACCTGACTCTGCCTCCTAAATGCTGGGATTAAAGGCATGCTCCACCGCTGCTCAGCTTTGTCTGTCCATCCACCCATCCACCCATCCACCCATCCACCCAACATATTACTGTTTTAAAACACCAGAAGAGGGCACCAGATCTCATTACAGATGGTTGTGAGCCAGCATGTAGTTGCTGGGAGTTGAACTCAGGACCTCTGGAAGAGCAGCCAGTGCTCTTAACCTCTGAGCCATCTTTCCAGTCCTTCATCTACTTTTTCTATATGTATGTGTGTGCCTGTGCTTATGAAGGTCTGGGGTTGATGTCAGGAGTCTTTCTCAATTGTTTTTCCACCTTATTGGAGACAGGGTCTTTCAAACCCAGAGCTAGCCAATGTGGCTAGTCTATCTAGCCATCTTTCTCAGAGAATCTTCTGGATTTGCCTTCAGAGGCTGGGATTACCCGGCCTTTATGTGGGTTCTGGGAACCTGGCTTGTGCAGCAAGCACTTTGACAGCCAAGGTGTCTCCCCTTTCTCTTTAGGACTGTGTTCATGTCCTGGTCCTTTCCACTAGAGTTGTGCCATCAAATGTGACTACTAAGATAATTATAAAAATTAATTAAAGCGCAATTTTGAAATTCTGTTTTTTAACATATGTTTCGGGTGTCTGTCCACAGTCCCGTGGTGAGGAAGACCGCATTGGAAGAGTGGAGACGGAGTGCTCTTGGGACCACGGGGCTTTCTATTGCACAGGCTGAGCCTTCATCTCTGGAGAAGCTCCTGAAAATGTCTGTGCTCTGACTCCCCCTCCTCTCTATAGACAACAAAGCACAACGCTCACACAGTTGGAGGGTTCCGACTGAAGTCAGCAGGTGTGTGTCAAACAATGCTGTAGTCAGCAGCTTAGTTTTCTCTGTGCAAAGATCAGATTGACATATAATGCCACAGGGACAGATCAGCTTGTCACCTGCAAGCTAAAATAGTTTTCTTTCTTTCTTTTTATATTTTTAAGTGGTTGGAAAAAATCAAGTATAATATCTTGTGACATATAAAAATTGAAGTATGATTTTTTTTACATTTCAACATCTATAAACTTCTGCTGGAACACAACAGTGCTCATTCATTGGCACAGTGTATATGGTTAAGCTATAATGGCATTATATCTTTTTTTTTTTTTTGGTTTTTTTGAGACAGGGTTTCTCTGTGGCCTTGGAGCCTGTGCTGGAACTAGCTCTTGTAGACCAGGCTGGTCTCGAACTCACAGAGATCTGCCTGCCTCTACCTCCCGAGTGCTGGGATTAAAGGCGTGCGCCACCACCGCCTGGCTTTTAAAGATGTTAAATTCTTTTTTACATATATATATATATCTTTTTTTTGAGTCAGGGTTTCCCTGTGCAACAGTCCTAGCTGTCCTGGAACTAGCTCTTGTAGACCAGGCTGGTCTCGAACTCACAGAGATCTGCCTGCCTCTACCTCCCGAGTGCTGGGATTAAAGGCGTGCGCCACCACCGCCTGGCTTTTAAAGATGTTAAATTCTTTTTTACATATATATATATATCTTTTTTTTGAGTCAGGGTTTCCCTGTGCAACAGTCCTAGCTGTCCTGGAACTAGCTCTTGTAGACCAGGCTGGCCTTGAATTCACAGGGATTCACCTGCCTCTGCCTCCCGAGTGCTGGGACTAAAGGCGTGCGCCACAACTGCCTGGCTGGCATTATATCATATATGATATACTGGTATATATTATTCTATAACAGAAGAGCAACAACAAGCAGTTGCATAAGAGATCATATGTGGTTATTTCATTGCTTGGCACTGTTGTGTTGCATGCCAGTAGTCCCAGCATCTGAGAAGTTGAGGCAGGAGGATTGTACAAACCTAGCCTGAACTATGCAAAGAGGCTCTGTCTCAAAAAAATCAATCTGCAACATTTTAGTTATGACATTTCAGGTGCCATGCATATCACCATGTCATGACATTTATTTTTTATTATCAATACATACTTACTATGTAAAAATAGTGAAAAGAGAGAGAGAACGTCAAATAGGATGCTTTTAAACCAAACTTTTTGATTTAAAAATTTGAATAATGTTTTAAGTGAAAGTGGTAGGTGATTTCAAATAAATGTTCAGATTTTTATGAGGATTGAAAAGGCTATAATAATGGGCCCATGTTCTTTATGGGGACAGCCGGCCGAGGTGAGCACCATTCTCAATTTGGGCAGAGTGACAGGTTCATAGACATCCATACTAAAGACCAACATGGTCTTCTATGTGCTTCACAGATAACAGCACACTAGACTCTCAAAACAACCCTGTGAGCAAACTTTGCCACTATCTCTATCTTTCAGAAAATGAACCTGTGCAGCGCTCAAAACTGTGCAGCTGGTCACTGAGAGAGTTCGCGCTTAGATCTGCTCTCTAAACCAGGTGACTTCTCTGCACAGACCTAGCTGATTCCGTTAGCTGTGAAGGTCGAATGGTTTCCACTTCAGCTACTCAGTCCTACTGTTGCGATGGAGCCTATGTAAGCACATTGAAGTGGCTGTGTTCCAATAAAACTTTATTCACAAAACCAGATGGTGTTTTGGATTTGTTCCAAATAGCATAGCTCACCAACTTCCATTTGTGATTATGTGCTATGAGACACTAATCATCTCAATCATTTATGTTGTCTGCTGGGCCCCTGTAGGCATGTAGAGTGGTTCCCAACACTAACTTCTTCCCTATGGAACTGAATTTCTCTGAGGTAGCAGTCTCCTCGGAACGTCAACCATAAGGCAGTGGTTTTCTTCCAAACACTGAAAAAGGAATTTAAAAAAATCTGCTTGTGGATCTCCTCATGGAGCTTCTGTCCCATGGGTGAATGCGATAAACAAGATAAACAAGGAAAAGGCTCAGCACGCTTATTCTGTTTTGAAATAGGTTTGGATTCAAACTCATGCTTCTCCTGCCTTAGGCTCTGAGCACTCAGTGATAGCCAGTGGTTGTCAAGTCCAGCAAGGAACGCATGATTTGTTTAAGGATAAAAAGGAGGAACACACTGTGGGTATTTGTTTGTGTGTGTGTGTTTGTGTGAGTGCGTGTGTATGTGTGTGTGTTTGTGTGTGAGTACATGTGTGTGTGAGTACACGTGTGTGTGTGAGTACCTGTGTGTATGTGTGTATGAGTGCATGAGTGTGTGTGAGTGCGTGTGTGTTTGTGTATGAGTGCATGTGTATGTGTGTGTTTGTGTGTGAGTACGTGTGTGTATGTGTGTGTGTGTACATGCGTGTATTTCAATTGGGACCTCTAGCAAAGGCCCCATTGAGAAGCTGGCCCTTGTCAGCTCAGCTTTGTGGGGTTGTAAACCATTTCTTCCTTGAGTTTCAGGTTAGATCTCTTTTCCTATGATTTGATATATGTTGCCAGGGACACCCAGGAAAGCAGATGAGGCCAAAAGGACACAAATGTCAAGGAACAGGCATGCCACAGGCCAAGGAGCAGCGGGCGGTCTGAGGAAGCAGTGGCAGTGTCTGCACCCCGGCTTGGGAAGCAGCTGACGGAGTTCTTTCATGTGGCTGCTGGCTCACTGGGCATCTCAGCTCCTGCAGCCTTCCATCCTGATGGCTACCTTCTCTCTTCTGCGCAGACTCTGACTGGATCGTGCTCTGAAAACACATTCTGCTGAATACCTCCTGAACTGAAAAGGAGACAGCCAGCTTCCCCCACAGCGCACTTCACAATGGCCTGCCGGGCTGGCTCTGGAGCGGGTGAGATCGCAGCTGGATGAGGTGTTGCTTTTAGGATCCTTCAAGGGCTGTGTTTGGCCCTTCTCACTTGCCTTACCCCCTTTCTTGTCTGGGATAGGTATTCAGCAAGGATGGGAACACGCGTTTATCCATGTTAACTTACTGTAAGATTCTCGAGGAGACCACATAGAAATTTTCTATGTGAGAAGACACTTGGTAAAAGAGTACTGTGCTTCAAACACCTTAGTCCCAGAATTTTTTTTTTTTTTTAGAGAGTAGAAGGATTTGTTTCCAGTGGTTCACATATTTTTAAAGATAATAGGAGGTATACATTGTTGTTCAGTCTACCTCCTTATATAACACTATCCAGTTTCCCAAGAACTTCGACTTATAACCAGCCTTCAGTGCTGGCAGTATTCTGTAGAGTATGGGGGCCCAGCTGAGTGTTTCAGTCAAGACCAACTATGCCTGCTTCCCACCTGCTGGAGGTTAGGGTAGCCTCCACCGCTCATCCTGTGCTACGATAACCACAGGGGGCAGACTATCTACTGTTAAAAGGTTATGCTTGTATCATTTAATATAGAAGCCAACCACTTGTGGTTATTAAAATCAAAATCAATTGCAATGAAAAAGAAATGAGAAATCATGTTTCTCAGTTCTTCATTTCAAGCACCCAGTAGCCACAAGTAGCCGCCTGCTACCACACGGGGCATCTGTACCCTTACAGAAAAATTGTCCAATAGTTCCGATGGCTTGCCCGAAGTTCCATAGCCACTTACAGACTGGCATGAAATTAGAACTGGAATTCCGAGCCAGGACCCGTGGGCAGACTGCCTCAGGAGGAAAACTCTCTCCAGCACCAAAGAGTTTACCTGAAGGGGCCACAGTCAAACGAGGGTGGGAGGGACATGACTGTGTAGGCCACTGGCAGGAGGCTGAGGAAGAGCACCAGCAGCAACAGGCCCATGTAGAAGTTGTTGGATCGCGAGGCTTTAAACACACGCTCGTGGGGCACGTTGCTGCTCATCACCGCCCAGCACTGGAAGTACATGGAGGTCAACAGGCGCAGGACATTGATGCCGACCAGTCCTGGAGCATAGAAGGAGCCCATCCTGAAAGGTCACAGACAGGATATCTGGTTGACCTGGTGGCAGGGCAAGCGAGGGAAGGCTAATATTGTCATCAGGCCAGAGCCATCCGGTCCCTGAGAGAGGGATATCTCTGAGCACTACTGACTGGGACGCTGACCAGGATTTTAACCACTGCTTCCCTAGCAGGTTACAGCAGATTACAGTCTCTGGCCTCCATGGGCAGCCAATAGGCAGACAGGGGCTTGGAGATAGTCCTTTGCATTTTCAAAGTCTTAGGCTGCTACTATTCAGCATCCAGAGAAGGAAGCTCCTTCCTTCCTTCCTTCCTTCCTTCCTTCCTTCCTTCCTTCCTTCCTTCCTTCCTTCCTCCCTCCCTCCCTCCCTCCCTCCCTCCCTCCCTCCCTTGGTTCCCCACTTTCCTCTTCTCCCTGCCCCATCTTTCTCATTTCTCCTTCCTTTCCCCTTTCTTCTCCTCCTTCCTTACCTCTTTGCTGTGTTCTCTCTTCCTTCTCTCTTCCCTCTCCTCCCCTCCTCTCTCCCCATGTCTGCTCTCTCTAGCTTGCTGGTTAATTTACACTGTTCTGCTTCTCACGCTGTTCTACTCTCTAGTTCTTATCAGAAACCGAGCTGAGAGAGCTGAGGCGATTTGCTGCCCCCCCAAGCTCGTTAAGAGACAAAGTTGGAGGTTCTAGTTTTTTGACTCCCCAGATTATATGGTAGATGAAAGAGACAACTCACCAGATCATTCCTTGGTTGAAGATCAAACCCAGCACGTTTCCACTAATATCAAACTCGGCATATGAGGGCTGGAGGGAGAGGAGGGGGAAGAGGGAGGGAGGAGGAAATGGGCGAGCAAAAGTTAGGTGATTCCAGCTAGATCCTGTCCAAGTCAAGACAGCTCACCCCAAAATGCCTGCCTTGGGGTCAGCATTCTGTCTTTTGTTGTTTTGTTGACTTTTGATAGTCTCACTGTATAGCTCAGGCTGACCTCAAATTTATGATGATCCTTATGCCTTAACTTTTCAAATTATGAGTTTAAAGCATCATATCCAGTACTAGGATTGTTCCCTTAATAGATTTAAAAGACTTTCTTTTGACATGTATGTATTATATTATGTATGTGTGTGTGTGTGTGTGTGTGTGTGTGTGTGTATGAGTTTATTTTGAGATAAGGTTCACGTAGCCCAGGCTGTGCTCTTACTTGTTACATAGCTAGAACTTCTGATTCTCTTGCCTATACCTTCCAAGTACTAGAATTATTGATGTAAGCTATCATACTTAGTTTATGTGGTGCTGGGGATTGAACCCAGGGCCGCTGGCATGCTAGGCAAGTATTCTACCAACTGGACTATCTCTCCATCTTTGTCTTCAACTTTCAAAGAAAAGTTTTGAAGTTTTTAATTAATTTTTATTTATGTGTATGGGTGTTTTGTTTGCACCATGTATGTGCTCCACATATATGCAGTGCGTCTGGAAGTCAGTAGAGGGCCTCAGGTCCCCTAGAACTAATGTTACAGACACTGTTTGCTGCTGTGTGGGTGCTGGGAACCGAACCCAGGTCCTGCACAAGAGCAACAGTGCGCTTAACTGCTGAGCATCTCCTCGGTCCCCAAATTTGTGAAGTTATTAAAACCGAAGCTTGGCAACAACAACGACAAATTGTGATTGTACCTTTTCAGGCCGTAGACTGACCCTTGGTTTTTTTGTAATTGTACCTTTTCAGGCCGTAGAATGACCCTTGGTTTTTGTTTTTTTTTTTTTTTTGTGGGGGGGAGGGTTTAATTTCTTTCAAGATAGAGTTTCTTTGTGTAGCTTTGGAGCCTTGTCCTGGAACTCACTTGGTAGCCTAAGCTGGCCTCAAACTCACAGAAATCTGCTTGCCTCTGCCTCCCGAATGCTGGGATTAAAGGCGTGCGCCACCACCGCCCAGGTGATTCTCTGTTTTGGAGAGGACTTTTGCTCTTAAGAAAACATTAAATCTATGTTTTAATCAGAAATTTACCTTAAAATTATACTCAAGGGAGAAAGCAAATGAAATGTGAGTAACGAATTGCGACTCGAAATGAGAAGCTGGCTTTCAAACAAGCACAGCAGACTCGTTCCCCGCCCTTCCTTTCATCTCCCACAGTCCGACAGGAGTTTGCAGGAAGAGCACAGACAAATTCAGGTTTCAAGCTGACTATTTCATAGCTTTGGTTCTCAACAGGAATCTGGAAGGACACAGAGCTCGCGGTGCTGAGTCCTCATGGTGTACTCAGGTCTGCTGTCAGTTTGTCCTGAAGTGGGGAAAATGGACACCAGGTGGGAGAAGGGCGAGAGGACAGGAGAGGGAGGATGGGTGACGAAGCATGAGCACAGCAGCAAAGATGCTTGATTTAGAGGTGTGAGGGGTAGATGTTAAGAACTTAAAATTTAACTAATATTACAAAAACAGGCCTGGAGAGATGGTACAACAGGAAGAGCACTTACTGCTCTTGCAGAGGACCGTGTTCCGTTCCCAGCACCTGCTTTAGGGGCTCACAGGAGCCTGTAACTCAGTTCCAAGGGGGCCTAATGTCCCCTGGCTTCTGGGGGAACTGCAAGCATTGGGTGAATATATATATATATATATATATTCAATCAATAATATTAAAAAACAAATCCCAAAATTAGAAAGAAAAACCTTATCTTCTTGTTTTTGTGTCCTGCTTTAAAAAAAATTCTCACTCCTAGGATTATGAATGAATATGTGCCTTTTAAAAGAAAAATTTGATATATGTTTCTGTATTCAAGCTAGGTCTTGTAGCACCTGCCTGTAATCCCAGTACTATGAGGCTGAGGCAGGAGAACTGCTATAAGTTTGGGATATCTTGGGCTACATCATGAGTACCAGGCCAACCAGAGATGTAGAGAAAGACCTGTCTCAAAGTGAAACAGACAGCCGGGCAGTGGTGGTGTTTGCCTTTAATCCCAGCATTCGGGAGGCAGAAGCAGGTGGACTCTGTGAGTTCGAGGCCAGCCTGGTCTACAAGAGCTAGTTCCAGGACAGGCTCCAAAGCCACAGAAAAACCCTGTCTCGAAAAACCTTTAAAAAAAAAATCAAAGTAGGATAAACCTACTCCCCTAAAAACTTTGATTCACCTACAATTAATTTATATAGGTGAAGTAAGTGAGGGATACGGTCCTCTCCCCACCCACAGCTCATTTTTGTATTTTTGGTTGTGAGCATAGCCTTTAACAGCTAAGCCATCTCTCCAGCCCCACAGCTCATTTTTAAAAACAGTTGTTTTCTTTTGGTTTTTCAAGACAGGGTTTCTCTGTGTAGCCTTTGCTGTCCTGGAACTCACTATGTAGACAAGGAAAAGAGTTTTAAATTTTATTTTATATTGCCTGCATGTTTGTCTGTGCACCACATGTGTGCCTGGTGCCCTCAGAGGCCAGAAATGGGTCCCCTGGGACTGGAGTTTCAGATAGCTGTGATCTGCCATGTGGATTCTGGGAATTGAACTGGGTCCTCTGGAAGAATGGCCTGCACTCTTAGCCAGTGAGCCATCTCTCCAGCCCCTACAGCTCGTTTTTATATAATGCTTCTCTTCCTTACTGATCTGAAACAGCTTCCTTATTAAACAGTTTTCCCCTGGCTTATACCGGTCTCAGGGCTTTGCACTCTGCTCTCCAGGCAAGCCTGTTTTCTCTACTTCCCATTTAGTTATTCCAGCGCCATCCTATTCCTTTCTGGAATAGAGTCACACTATATAACCCAGGCTGGCTCCACGATCTGATCCTCTTGCTTTTCTTGTATGTGTCTGTATGCGAGTGTGATGTTTGCACGTGTGTGCGCTTGCATATTTCCACCTGTGTGCATGCATATTTATCACTCTCTGCTTCATTCCTTTGAGACAGTGGCTTCTGGGAAGCCTTAAGCTATGCTGGTAGCCAGCAAGCTCCAGCAACCCAGCGTTGGGATTACAGGTGTGTGCATGGCCCTGTGTCTCTTTACAGATGTGCACATGGCCCCTGGGTGGTTTCTACATGGCCGCTGGAATCTGAACCCAGGTCCTTATGCTTGTGCAGCAGGCACTCTTACCCACCGAGCTAGATTTCCAACTGCCAAGCCTGGCTTCTTAGTAGAGTGGTCGGTATAGTCCCTTTTCCCTTTCTAAGGCGTTTTCCTTCATGTTCCATATGCTTATTTTTCAGCAGATTCTATTATAACTTTGCAATCTTATAGAATTTAGAAGTTACTTTGAAGAGAGCCACACTATGCCCTCCTACCAAAGATATCATTCTTTTTTTTGAGGAGGGATTGAATAGGCTTACTTAAAACGTATGCCAGACATCTGTGGCCCATAGTGTCAGGCTCTACCACAGGTCGGGCTAAGGGCTACATAGGTCGTCTTTTGGCAGAAACTCGGGTAAGGAGACTTCCTTCCCAAACACAGCTGATGAACAGAAGAATGAAGTGTTGTGGAAGAGACACTCACTGGGCCAGAGAGGGGGCCTGAGGTTCTGACTATTCATAGGAAGTCACGTGGTGAGGAAATGGCATATGCTTGGGACAGGCATGTTACCAGGCAGATAGGGGAAGAAGGTATCTTGTGGGGAGGTGTTAGGAGTCGAAGGGCTTCTCAAGCATAATCAGAAGATAGGGGAGGGGCACCAGGTTCTCGGTTGTTTTGGGATTTCTGAAATGTTTATCTGTCCTCAGGTTCCAGCCTTCCTCATGGGAGGTCATTCTTTACCAGTCACCTGCTCAGTGCTGAAGACTGTGGTTCCCCTTCCCCCAAAACCGAATGCTTCCACTTAAAAATTAAAAACTCTTTTTTATTTTGGTACTTTATGTGTATTGTGTTTTGCCTGCATATATATATGTATATGTATACGTATACATATACATACATATATATAAATAAATATATATATATATATAAAATCTGTGTACCACACAAGTGCCTGATGTCCATGGAGGCCAGAAGAGGATGTCTGATTGTCTGATCCCCTGGAACTGGAATTACAGACAGTTGTGAGCTGCCAAGTGGGTGCTATGAATGGAACCCAGGTCCTCTGGGAGAGCAGTCAGTGCTCTCAACCACTGACCCACCTCCTTGGTCCCCAAGTCTCCATTTTCTAGACAAAGATCACACTGGGAAAAGGCGGCGCTGCTTCTGTGAATGCAAAGAGGACTCTCGGTAAACGTGACTAACCACACTGCTTCACAGAACACAGACACGGAACGGCAAGAGTGCACCTGAATACGAATGTCAGAGAGTGTGGTGACTGAGCTTACTGCGGAACATATGAGAAAACAGCTTACTTACAAAGCCAGCCTCCAGGTCCCAGCACCAGCAGTGATTCATGAAGCGGACAAAACAAGCACGAAGGAAATCCCCCACCAAGATGGTGAGGTATGTTACCAGCATGTCAGACACAGTCAGCCTCATAAACTCCTGCAGGGAGGAACAAGGGAAAAGAAGGGGTGCTTAGACGTGAGCTTGTCCACATCTCTCCTACTCGCCTAAATCTGTCTGTGTGGCCTGCTTCTTCCTGGCAGAGTGGTAGAACAGAGAAAGGACCCCAGCCTTTGGAGAAGCCTCAGCTCTATAAATCACCAATTATTTAAATAACTTTGGATTAATATCTGAGTCTTTAAGAGTCAGGAATATGATGCTTGCTGAGTTATTGGGACGCCTATCTGTCATGTATGCAAATTGCCTGGGTTATGAGAAATGCAGTGCTCTGTACCTCAGATCTGCTAGATCTGAGGGCTCACCCTTTGATTTCCCCATCTGCTCTGGTATCCTGATTGCCCCCACTAGGACTTAATGTGACCATCAATCACTTGGGACAACTTCCTACGAATCAATTTTTTTCTTTGAATATAGAGAAGATAAATCAAAGTATCTGTTATGTGTAACAGAATCTAAAGAAACAGAGCTTTCTTCA